>JAEIGP010000737.1:0-543004 GCA_018904095.1 Zaprionus ghesquierei
TGCAGTGTTTTTTGATGGAATTAAATGTGTGATAATTTGCTTCGAAACTGGGCGAATGGTATCTTACTGTCGCGCTCGACTGTAGCTTTATTCACTTGTTTTTTCATGTTCATCAAAAATCCATGGTCTTATACAGTCAACACTTGACTGTAGCCGTTCTTACTTGTTGTTTACATATTTGTTGTCGCTGGATTTTTCTTTTGTGAGAGAGGTGAGAGAAAGAGAAATCTACCATGTGATTCCCTCATCTATTTGCGTACTCGTTATATCTTTGTTAGAGCTAACTTTTTATACCCGCTACTCATAGAGTAGAAGGGTATTATAACTTTGTTCAAATCGAAAATGTATGTAACAGGCAGAAGGAGACACCTCCGACCCCATAAAGTATATATATTCTGGCCTGTCTGTCCGGCTGTCCGTCTGTCTGTCCGTGTGAAAATCTAGATCTCAGCTATTATAAGAGCTAGGACTACCAAATTTGGTGACAATATGTGTTATTATTGCACGCTGATCAAGTTTATTTTGGATTTTGCCCACGCCCCCTTCCGCTCCCGTAAATCGAAAAAACATTAATTACAAGCGCAATTTTGATGCCATATTGTTCATTTTCGGTTTACATGATAACTATAGCTAGCCAGATGATCTTGGTAACAATCGGATAATAAACACAGAAGTTATTCAGCTTAACGTTTTCCATAGCTGTAAGCAGAGCTGCCGGCAGCGCTGCTTGCAGCATTGTTAAGTTAAGTTGTGGACTGCAAAACGAACAAAAATTAAATGTGTGCAAAAATTAAATGTGTGCAAAAATGTTTTTTTTTATTTTAGATTTTGACTTTGCATAAATACGAGGGTCGTTTGATAAGACCGTGACTTTTTGTATTTGCCGCGCACCTGCTCTAAATACAACACTGCTCCTGTCAGCAGTTATCGATTAACAGCTGACTGTAAAATTTTGAGAAAGCTGCGTTTTTTGGTTTGCGTTTTATAGGCATTGAAAGCAGACGATCTCGTGAATTTTAACGAAAATGGAAAAAGTGAATTTCGTGTGCTAATTAAGCATTATTTTTTGCGTAAAAAATCCATCACCGAAACCAAGGAAAGACTTGATAAATATTATGGGGACTCTGCACCATCAATTTCAATGGTTAAGAAATGGTTTACTGAGTTCCGTTGTGGTCGTACCAGTACAAGTGATGCCGAACGTTCAGGTCGCCCAAAAGAGGTCGTCATGCCAGAAATCGTCGACAAAATCCATGGAATGATATTGGATGATCGGAGAATGAAAGTGCGTGAGGTAGCTGAGGCTGTAGGCATCTCAACTGAACGGGTACATCACATTTTACATGAATATTTGGACATGAAAAAGCTTTCCGCGCGATGGGTGCCGCGATTGCTCACACACGACCATAAGCGCAACCGTGTGACCATTTCAAAGGAGTGTTTGGCGATGTTCAACCGCAATCCAAACGAATTTTTGCGCCGTTTCGTTACCGTAGACGAAACATGGATCCACCACACCACACCAGAGACCAAAGAACAATCAAGACAGTGGGTTTCTCCGGGTGAACGTGCACCAAAGAAGGCCAAGGTGGGTCTGTCGGCCAACAAGGTCATGGCCACAGTTTTTTGGGATGCACAAGGTATCATTCACATCGATTACCTTGAAAAGGGTAAAACGATCACCGGCGAATATTATTCAGAGCTTTTGGACAGATTCGATATTGATTTGAAGCAGAAACGACCGCATTTGGCGAAAAAAAAGTGCTGTTCCATCAGGACAATGTACGGGTGCACACGTGTGTAGTCAGCATGGCAAAATTTCATAAATTGGGCTACGAACTGCTACCCCATCCAGCATATTCTCCAGATTTAGCCCCCTGTGACTATTTTTTGTTTCCAAACATGAAGAAATGGCTCGGCGGTAAGAGATTCGGGTCAAATGAAGAGGTCATCACAGAAACAAACGACTATTTTGAGGGCCTTGAGAAAACCTATTATTTGGAAGGAATAAAAAAATTGGAAAAACGCTGGACTAAATGTATAGAGCTAAAAGGAGATTATGTTGAGAAATAAAACGCTTCTTTGACGAAAAAAATATATTTTATTCAAAAAGTCACGGACTTATCAAACGACCCTCGTATTATAAGTCCATAGCCTTTTACGGTCAAAATATAATTGTAGCCGTTTTTTTGTTCCGCAAATAAATGATGTACGAGTAGCTGGGTAGCGGGTATATTACAGTCGAGCACACTCGACTGTAGCTTTCTTACTTGTTTTCTCTAAATACACGCTGCTACAATAATTACTTGAATCGTTGTCACCTACAGTTGGCCCAGGATCCTAAGCAGTTTTATAACTTTGTTAATTTGAAACGTAAAACTAATAAATTCCCATCTAATATTTTTTTTTGAAAATTAAAAAGCAACTAATGATCAGGCTGCTGCCGATTTGTTTGCGGACTGTTTTCAATCTACTTACTCCACTGAATCCTTTACTATGCAATCATACCCGTATTCCTTAAATAATTCTAACTCCTTTTTTTGCCCTTCTATTAACGAAATCTTGTTACTAAGCTATCTTAAATCCTCTAAGCCTGTATTTTCTCCCGGTCCTGATGGTTTTCCAGCATGTATACTTAGATTCTGTGCTGATACCATTTGTAAGCCTATATTTAAGTTGCTTGATTTGTCCGTAGCCACGAGTTACTTTCCGCCTATATGGTCCCTTCCTTCTCTATACCTTTTCACAAATGTGGCTCTAACCAAGATGTGAAGAATTATAGGTGTATCTCTAAATTATCCGCTATTCCTAAAATTTTTGAAAAAATCTTGACTGCAGCATGGATTTGTCAAATTTAGATCCACAACTACAAATCTTCTTGAGTTTTCCTCAATTATAACCAAAAACTTCCTCAAAAACTTATTTTGTGGATATCTAATTATTTAACTAAGAGGACGCAAAGAGTCCTTTTTAACTCTTGCCAATCCCAGCTTATATTTGTTACATCTGGGGTTCTTCAGGGTAGTCATCTTGGCCCTGTACTTTTTAACCTTTTCATTAATGACCTACCTTCTGTACTAACACAATCATCTATCCTTCTGTACGCTGATGACGTTAAACTTTGTCTGACGTATAATGACAAAACTTTAAACTTTCTTCAAATGGATTTTGACATGTTTTTTGCCTGGTGTTGTCATAACCTGCTACATCTTAATTGTTCTAAATGTAAAGTTATGTCATTTTACAGAGGAAACCATCACGTCATGAACTACTCCTTTAATTTAACTCAACTTTTAAGAAAATCTGAAGTAAATGATCTAGGTATTCTCTTTGATCAAAAATTGAAATTTGATCGGCACGTTACACACATTGTTAACAAGGCTATTTGTGTTCTTGGTTTCATTAAAAGATGGGCCAAAGAATTTAATGATCCCTTTACAACCAAGTTACTTTTTACTTCTCTTGTACGTCCAATTCTTGAATATGGTTCTTGCGTGTGGTCCCCGTAGTAACAAATTTATCAAGACAGATAAAAAGTAGTTTCTTCTTTTTGCTTTACGTAGTTTCAACTGGGTTCCAGGAGTAGATTTACCACCTTATCATAATCGGCTTCTTTGAATTAGCCTTCCTTCTTTAGCTAACCGTCGTATGATGTTGTGTCTTGTTTATCATAAAACTTATAATATTTAAAGGCGATTTCCCTTCCTTACTCAGGCAACTTAACTTTAGTGTTCCTTCTAGAGTTACCCGTAATTTTCAGCCATTGTCATTAGACTTTTGTTCTAGTAATTATAGCTTGCATGACCCTTTCCGTCTACTACGCGATCAATATAAGAAACTTTTTAGACTTTTCAACTTAGAGTCCTCTCTTTCTAATATAAAAATTTCTATTCTTAACTGATTAACACTTCATACTAATAACTAATATTAACTTTTCTGATCCGATTGGATTTTTCTGGGTTTTCCCCAATCCATTGCAACAATTGTTGGATCAGCTAGAATTATTGTTTTTTTCCCGGAATTAAATTAAATTAAATTATAATATATTAAATTTTATAATTAAAATATTTTATATTCCATTTTAAAATTTCTTAAAAAATTAAAATTTTAAAATGTAATCGTAAAATCAATTTTCTTAGCTTTAATCAAAACTGCTTATGTTAAGTCGTTTTTCTTTATACATAAATTTTTTTATCTGTTTCTCTGTAACTCTTACTTCGACTGCTATTAGTTGACTTTAAATTAAATTAAATAAATAAATAATACGTTTTCCATAGGTGCAGGCAGCGCTGCCGAATAGTGTGCGCGTGTACGGTGGTGAAATGGGTTAAGTTGTGGACTGCAAAACGAACAGTACTATTATGCATTTACGGGTTCGAGTCCCGCCCGCATAAAAAATTAAAAGGGTGCAAAAATTATTTTTTTTTTGTAGATTTTGACTTTACATAAATATTGTAAGACCATGGGCTTTTACGGTCAAAATATGATTGCAGCCAATCTTTATTGTTTCGCAAATAATTTTGATGTATGAACAGCTGGGTAGCGGGTATTTTACAGTCGAGCACACTCGACTGTAGCTTTCTTACTTGTTATATCATTCTTTTCCTTTATCTTTGTCTTTCATTTCGTCGGCAACAACACGTAAAACTCACAACACAATATTTTCGCTAAATATTTGAATATATTTTTTATATCAATGAAAACAGTCAAAAATGGTATGAACGTCGAGATCTCAGCTATTACAACAGCTAGAGACACCATATTTGACATAATGGTTTCTGTATACCATACGCAGATCAAGTTTATTTCAATTTTGGAAAGCCACGCCCACCGCCCACGCACAATATGGCATCAAAATTGCACTTGTTATCAATGTTTTTTCGATTTGCGGGGGCGGAAGGGGGCGTGGCCAAAATCCAAAATAAACTTGATCAGCGTGCAATAATAACACATACTGTCACCAAATTTGGTTGTCCTAGCTCTTATAATATAATATAATATCTATAATAGCTGAGATCTAGATTTTCACACGGACAGACAGACGGACAGACGGACAGACGGACATGGCTATATCGACTCGGCTGTTGATCCTGAGCCAGAATATATATACTTTATGGGGTCGGAGGTGCCTCCTTCTGCCTGTTACATACATTTTCGGTTTGAACAAAGTTATAATACCCTTCTACTCTATGAGTAGCGGGTATAAAAAAAAATCATTTTTGCACACATTTAATTTTTGATGCGGGCGGGACTCGAACCGGTAAATGCATAAAAGAACTGTTCGTTTTGCAGTCCACAACTTAACCCATTTCACTACCAAATGGCATCAAAATTGCACTTGTTATCAATGTTTTTTCGATTTGCGGGGGCGGAAGGGGGCGTGGCCAAAATCCAAAATAAACTTGATCAGCGTGCAATAATAACACATATTGTCACCAAATTTGGTTGTCCTAGCTCTTATAATAGCTGAGATCTAGATTTTCACACGGACATAATTTTTAAATAATCAATGAAAAAGGGATTAACTCTTTGTTTCCCTTTTGATTTTTTCTTTCTTATCATTTCTAATATTCTATTCTAATATTCAGTTACCACTGTATTTAGTTAGTGGTTTCGGCACCTTTAGCAGTAAGAGATGTTGTGCCAGCACTGACACTTTTGATTGAATTCCCAGCAGCATGCGTTGCAAGACTCCCCATACAGCGCCAACTGCCTGCGCCAACTATCTGTGCCTGCATCTGCGTGTACGTCGGCGTCTATTGTAATCAACACGCTGGGATCAATCAGCAAACTTTAAAACTGAACGCCACACAGCAGTCAGCTCGAATGAATCCATCAAACGTATCAATCATGATGACAGGTCACAGTGCGAGCATAGTATAACTGGAAAAGACCAGGCCAGACCAGACACAGGCATGACCAGACAACAGCCAGCAGGTCCAGTTTTAACTTTTCCTAAATTGTCTGTGAAACGTCTCAGTTGTTGTTTTTGTTGTAGTTGGCGTTGCCTCACTTGTGAAGTCTCCACGCGCGTTGCGCCCATTAAATTCGAATAATCTTAGTTGTTGTTGCTTTTTTTTCATCAATCTCCCCACTCTGGACTCGAGTTGCAACTGTCGCATATAGCAGCTGGACACGGTGCTTGTGTGAGACGCTGCAGGCAGGCAGGCAGCATCAGCCCAACTGATTTGAAATTCTAAAGTGATTTTGATTACTTGAGGTATTGATAGATAGTTGAAGGCTTGTTAGATGCATGTCAGCAGCAGCAGCGGCCTCAGACCGGTCTCACTGGCTGCATGTCTTGGTCTTGGTCTCTACGTCTAAAAATGGTCGAAAATGGTTTCGTTTGCATCTGCGTGATGCGCCTGGCTTGATGTTGATTATAATTTAGTTATAAGCAATCTGTAACAAGTAAATGGCTTGCATGGTGGTCTCACTCCATGGCACTCCTGGTCATGGCGCATAATTTAGCAGGCAGGTGTGAAAAAGCTTCATTAGCTTAGACGTCTCAGTCCGAGCCCGCTGCATGACTAATAATAGTCATGGGCCGGTCACATTCTGCTCTCTTGCCACATTTGCCACCGGCACAAACCATACTTATTCTCAATCTGCTTGGCTTGGGCAGCCACGATGTCTGCTAACGAAAGTTGCAGACATTTGAGTGACTGAAACAAGGCAAAATGCTGTAGAAATTTCCCCTTGCGATTTTCGGCTAATCCCATGGAAAATAATATAGACAGAGAGGTATTCTCTCTTAAGACTTGCTGGCTTTATATTTAGAATTTGTAGCAAGGAGGTACCAAGCGATACAATTCTATTAAAACGATTCAAGTAGGCTGAGTTGCTTCTGTCTTAATTTCTGACTACGTAAGCTCTCAATGTGTTCGGATTTTCAGTCCGCTCTCAGCTCTCAATTGAGACTGGACTGGGTTTTTATACCCGCTACTCATAGAGTAGAAGGGTATTATAACTTTGTTCAAACCGAAAATTTATGTAACAGGCAGAAGGAGAAACCTTCGACCCCATAAAGTATATATATTCTGGCTCAGGATCAACAGCCGAGTCGATATAGCCATGTCCGTCTGTCCGTCTGTACGTCTAGATCTCAGCTATTACAAAAGGTAGAGACACCTAATTTTCTGTATACCATAGGTAGATCGAGTTTATTTTCAATTTTTGATTCCACGCCCCCCACCCACGCAAATCGATAATTTTCGATTATAAGGAGAAGTATTGAAGTTGCAGCTTTCTGCTGTACGAACTTAAATAATTGATATATAAATCTATTCCCCAAATTACAATCCAATCGGACCATAAACCCAGAAGTTACCCATGTTTCCGTTTTCCGTACTTCCACTGCTTGCGCCTGTGCTGCGCGTCGTGAGGTCATCGTCACGATGCTTCGTTTCAGCCGTAGCGTGTCTGATTGCTATGATGTTTTCACATGTAGATGGCGCTATTCAAAAATAGATCTAATTTAAACAATAGGTGGCGGATAAATTTCTGCAGTGTTTTTTGATGGAATTAAATGTGTGATAATTTGCTTCGAAACTGGGCGAATGGTATCTTACTGTCGCGCTCGACTGTAGCTTTATTCACTTGTTTTTTCATGTTAATCAAAAATCCATGGTCTTATACAGTCAACACTTGACTGTAGCCGTTCTTACTTGTTGTTTACATATTTGTTGTCGCTGGATTTTTCTTTTGTGAGAGAGGTGAGAGAAAGAGAAATCTACCATGTGATTCCCTCATCTATTTGCGTACTCGTTATATCTTTGTTAGAGCTAACTTTTTATACCCGCTACTCATAGAGTAGAAGGGTATTATAACTTTGTTCAAATCGAAAATGTATGTAACAGGCAGAAGGAGACACCTCCGACCCCATAAAGTATATATATTCTGGCCTGTCTGTCCGGCTGTCCGTCTGTCTGTCCGTGTGAAAATCTAGATCTCAGCTATTATAAGAGCTAGGACTACCAAATTTGGTGACAATATGTGTTATTATTGCACGCTGATCAAGTTTATTTTGGATTTTGCCCACGCCCCCTTCCGCTCCCGTAAATCGAAAAAACATTAATTACAAGCGCAATTTTGATGCCATATTGTTCATTTTCGGTTTACATGATAACTATAGCTAGCCAGATGATCTTGGTAACAATCGGATAATAAACACAGAAGTTATTCAGCTTAACGTTTTCCATAGCTGTAAGCAGAGCTGCCGGCAGCGCTGCTTGCAGCATTGTTAAGTTAAGTTGTGGACTGCAAAACGAACAAAAATTAAATGTGTGCAAAAATTAAATGTGTGCAAAAATGTTTTTTTTTATTTTAGATTTTGACTTTGCATAAATATTATAAGTCCATAGCCTTTTACGGTCAAAATATAATTGTAGCCGTTTTTTTGTTCCGCAAATAAATGATGTACGAGTAGCTGGGTAGCGGGTATATTACAGTCGAGCACACTCGACTGTAGCTTTCTTACTTGTTTTCTCTAAATACAAGCTGCTACAATAATTACTTGAATCGTTGTCACCTACAGTTGGCCCAGGATCCTAAGCAGTTTTATAACTTTGTTAATTTGAAACGTAAAACTAATAAATTCCCATCTAATATTTTTTTTTGAAAATTAAAAAGCAACTAATGATCAGGCTGCTGCCGATTTGTTTGCGGACTGTTTTCAATCTACTTACTCCACTGAATCCTTTACTATGCAATCAAACCCGTATTCCTTAAATAATTCTAACTCCTTTTTTTGCCCTTCTATTAACGAAATCTTGTTACTAAGCTATCTTAAATCCTCTAAGCCTGTATTTTCTCCCGGTCCTGATGGTTTTCCAGCATGTATACTTAGATTCTGTGCTGATACCATTTGTAAGCCTATATTTAAGTTGCTTGATTTGTCCGTAGCCACGAGTTACTTTCCGCCTATATGGTCCCTTCCTTCTCTATACCTTTTCACAAATGTGGCTCTAACCAAGATGTGAAGAATTATAGGTGTATCTCTAAATTATCCGCTATTCCTAAAATTTTTGAAAAAATCTTGACTGCAGCATGGATTTGTCAAATTTAGATCCACAACTACAAATCTTCTTGAGTTTTCCTCAATTATAACCAAAAACTTCCTCAAAAACTTATTTTGTGGATATCTAATTATTTAACTAAGAGGACGCAAAGAGTCCTTTTTAACTCTTGCCAATCCCAGCTTATATTTGTTACATCTGGGGTTCTTCAGGGTAGTCATCTTGGCCCTGTACTTTTTAACCTTTTCATTAATGACCTACCTTCTGTACTAACACAATCATCTATCCTTCTGTACGCTGATGACGTTAAACTTTGTCTGACGTATAATGACAAAACTTTAAACTTTCTTCAAATGGATCTTGACATGTTTTTTGCCTGGTGTTGTCATAACCTGCTACATCTTAATTGTTCTAAATGTAAAGTTATGTCATTTTACAGAGGAAACCATCACGTCATGAACTACTCCTTTAATTTAACTCAACTTTTAAGAAAATCTGAAGTAAATGATCTAGGTATTCTCTTTGATCAAAAATTGAAATTTGATCGGCACGTTACACACATTGTTAACAAGGCTATTTGTGTTCTTGGTTTCATTAAAAGATGGGCCAAAGAATTTAATGATCCCTTTACAACCAAGTTACTTTTTACTTCTCTTGTACGTCCAATTCTTGAATATGGTTCTTGCGTGTGGTCCCCGTAGTAACAAATTTATCAAGACAGATAAAAAGTAGTTTCTTCTTTTTGCTTTACGTAGTTTCAACTGGGTTCCAGGAGTAGATTTACCACCTTATCATAATCGGCTTCTTTGAATTAGCCTTCCTTCTTTAGCTAACCGTCGTATGATGTTGTGTCTTGTTTATCATAAAACTTATAATATTTAAAGGCGATTTCCCTTCCTTACTCAGGCAACTTAACTTTAGTGTTCCTTCTAGAGTTACCCGTAATTTTCAGCCATTGTCATTAGACTTTTGTTCTAGTAATTATAGCTTGCATGACCCTTTCCGTCTACTACGCGATCAATATAAGAAACTTTTTAGACTTTTCAACTTAGAGTCCTCTCTTTCTAATATAAAAATTTCTATTCTTAACTGATTAACACTTCATACTAATAACTAATATTAACTTTTCTGATCCGATTGGATTTTTCTGGGTTTTCCCCAATCCATTGCAACAATTGTTGGATCAGCTAGAATTATTGTTTTTTTCCCGGAATTAAATTAAATTAAATTATAATATATTAAATTTTATAATTAAAATATTTTATATTCCATTTTAAAATTTCTTAAAAAATTAAAATTTTAAAATGTAATCGTAAAATCAATTTTCTTAGCTTTAATCAAAACTGCTTATGTTAAGTCGTTTTTCTTTATACATAAATTTTTTTATCTGTTTCTCTGTAACTCTTACTTCGACTGCTATTAGTTGACTTTAAATTAAATTAAATAAATAAATAATACGTTTTCCATAGGTGCAGGCAGCGCTGCCGAATAGTGTGCGCGTGTACGGTGGTGAAATGGGTTAAGTTGTGGACTGCAAAACGAACAGTACTATTATGCATTTACGGGTTCGAGTCCCGCCCGCATAAAAAATTAAAAGGGTGCAAAAATTATTTTTTTTTTGTAGATTTTGACTTTACATAAATATTGTAAGACCATGGGCTTTTACGGTCAAAATATGATTGCAGCCAATCTTTATTGTTTCGCAAATAATTTTGATGTATGAACAGCTGGGTAGCGGGTATTTTACAGTCGAGCACACTCGACTGTAGCTTTCTTACTTGTTATATCATTCTTTTCCTTTATCTTTGTCTTTCATTTCGTCGGCAACAACACGTAAAACTCACAACACAATATTTTCGCTAAATATTTGAATATATTTTTTATATCAATGAAAACAGTCAAAAATGGTATGAACGTCGAGATCTCAGCTATTACAACAGCTAGAGACACCATATTTGACATAATGGTTTCTGTATACCATACGCAGATCAAGTTTATTTCAATTTTGGAGTGCGACGCCCACCGCCCACGCACATCGATCATTTTTGAATATTAAGGAAAGTATTACAGTTACAGACACCAAATTTGGCAGAATGATACCTGTAAATCATGCGTAGATAAAGATTATTTGAAATTTGAGGTGCCACGCCCACCGCCCACGCAAATCGATAATTTCTGAATAATAAGGAAAGTATTACAGTTACAGACACCAAATTTGGCATGCGCAGATAAAATTTATTTCAAATGTGAGGTGCCACGCCCACCGCCCACGCAAATCAAGAATTAACGAATATTAAGGAAAGTATTTAAGTTAAAGATTTCTGCTTTAGAACGCTAAAAATACTGATAATATGCACCCATTCCGAAAATTACAATCCGATCGGGTAATAAATTCAGAAGTTATTAAATAAAACGTTTTTCATAGTTCCGTTCCCCGCGTCATTACAGCATATCGTCTGAATCGTTTTAGCCTCTAACGGCTTGGACTACATGGCATCTAACTGAAAATAATATGTGTTGTTTATTATTTTTCTTTGAAAAACACGTTTACCAATAACAGTTTTCTAAATCTGATTTCTTTCATAACCTTGAAAAATCCATGATCTTATACAGTCAACACTTGACTGCAGCCATTTTTTCTTGTTTATTAATATATATTGTATATATATTGAATGCATTTGTTTGTTTGGTTTACTTTGAAATATATTTATATAAAGAACAAGGCTGATATTCATATTTTGTTTTGTTTTCAGTTTGATTTCCATTTATGTAGATTTATAATAATATTTTACAACATTAGCAAAAAGGTTTTCAATCGTTCAAATGAAGGGTTCTAAATATCTTGTATTTTGTTTTTCATTGTTTTTATACCATTCGACCATTGAAAATGGTCAAAAATGGTATACTAAGTTTCTGCAAATGTATGTAACAGGCAGAAGGAGGCGTGTCAGACCCCACAAAGTATATATATTCTGACTCAGGATCACTAGCTGAGTCGATTGGGCCATGCCCGCTTGAACGTCTAGATCTCAGGTGTTACAAAAGCTAGAGACACCATATTTTACATGAAGGTTCCTGTATACCATAGGTAGATCGAGTTTATTTTCAATTTTTGATGACACGCCCAGCGCACACGCAAATCGATAATTTTCGATTATCAGGAAAAGTTTTGAAGTTACAGCTTTCTGCTTTGGTATGAACATAAATAATTGCAATATAAATCTATTTCACAAATTACAATCCAATCGGGCTATAAACACAGAAGTTATCCATGTTTTCGTTTTCCGTACTTCCACTGCTTGCGCCTGTGCTGCCCGTCGTGACGTCGGGGTTGCATTAGTAACCTCCGCAAGCAGTTTCCTTGCCGTAATGGCTTAATGATCGAATAGAGAAGTGGTGGACCTTTTAGGTAATGGGTCCAAGGTTCGATTCCGCATGCATGCGTGTCATGGTGGGGGAGATCGAACTTTTCTTATTTTTTGCAAAAAAAGTTTTTGCCTCCCTTTTTGAGGTACCTTCATGAAACTTTGTATACATGATTCTTATTGCTGCCCGCTGTAAATAAGTCGGAACGAGCCGGTACGTACCAATACATCGTATAGATGCCATAGAACCTATCGGTCGTTTTTTTAACAAAATTTATTAAAAGCTAGATTGCTCTAGAACACTTTCTATTCAAGTATATAAAGAGGTATTAAAAGGGCACATATCGTTTTTTACATGCACGTATTCGATTTATAGTTCTCAACAGGTAGAATTATTATTTTTTCATTGATAAATCTTGGTTTTTTTTGGTACCTGAATAAAAGTTATACGTTTTCAATACTTTTTATTCCTTTGTAGTCTGCAAAACGAACAGAACTATTATGCATTTACGGGTTCGAGTCCCACCCGCATTAAAAATTAAATGTGTGCAATAAATAATTATACCCGCTACTCATAGAGTACAAGGGTATTATAACTTTGTTCAAACCAAAAATGTATGTAACAGGCAGAAGGAGACACCTCCGACCCCATAAAGTATATATATTCTGGCTCAGGATCAACAGCCGAGTCGATATAACCATGTCCGTCTGTCCGTCTGTCTGTCTGTCCGTCTGTCCGTCTGTCTGTCCGTGTGAAAATCTAGATATCAGCTATTATAAGAGCTAGAACTACCAAATTTGGTGACAGAATGTGTTATTATTGCACGCTGGTCAAGTTTATTTTGGATTTTGGCCACGCTCCCCTCCGCCCCTGTAAATCGAAAAAAATTGATTACAAGTGCAATTTTGATGCCATATTATTCATTTTCGGTTTATATGATAACTATATCTAGGCAGATGATCTCTAAAAGTTTGGTAACAATCGGATAATAAACACAGAAGTTATTCAGCTTATTGTTTTCGATAGCTGTAAGCAGCGGTGCCGGCAGCGCTGCTTGCAGCCTTGTGCCGAATCGTGTGTGCGTGTACGGTGGTGAAATGGGTTAAGTTGTGGACTGCAAAACGAAGAGTACTATTATGAATTTACGGGTTCGAGTCCCGCCCGCATCAAAAATTAAATGTGTGCAAAAATGTTTATACCCGCTACTCATAGAGAAGAAGGGTATTATAACTTTGTTCAAACCGAAAATGTATGTAACAGGCAGAAGGAGACACCTCCGACCCCATAAAGTATATATATTCTGGCTCAGGATCAACAGCCGAGTGGATATTGCCATGTCCGTCTGTCTGTCTGTCCGTCTGTCTCTCCTTGTGAAAATCTAGATCTCAGTTATTATAAGATTTGGTAACAATCGGATAATAAACACAGAAGTTATTCAGCTTAACAATTTCCATAGCTGTAAGGAGCGCTGCCGGCAGGGCAAATTCTTTATTTGTACAGGAAATAATAAGAATGCCTTACAATGCAAATTTTTGCAGTTGTTGGATAACAGCATCAGTAGCTTAGTGGAAAAGCGATGAACTCCTGAACCGACAGGCCCGTAGTTCGATTACCAGTTCATACCCGCTACTCATAGAGTAGAAGGGTATTATAACTTTGTTCAAACCGAAAATGTATGTAACAGGCAGAAGGAGACACCTCCGACCCCATAAAGTATATATATTCTGGCTCAGGATCAACAGCCGAGTCGATATAGCCATGTCCGTCTGTCCGTCTGTCCGTCTGTCCGTTTGTCTGTCCGTGTGAAAATCTAGATCTCAGCTATTATAAAAGCTGGGACAACCAAATTTGGTGACAATATGTGTTATTATTGCACGCTGATCAAGTTTATTTTGGATTTTGGCCACGCCCCCTTCCGCCCCCGCAAATCGAAAAAACATTGATAACAAGTGCATTTTTGATGTCATATTGTTCATTTTTGGTTTACATGATAACTATAGCTAGCCAAATGATCTCTGAAAATTTGGTAACACTCGGATAATAAACAGAAGTTATTCAGCTTAACGTATTCCATAGCTGTAAGCAGCGCTGCTGGCAGCGCTGCTTGCAGCATTGTGCCGAATCGTGTGTGCGTGTACGGTGGTGAAATGGGTTAAGTTGTGGACTGCAAAACGAACAGTGCTATTATGCATTTACGGGTTCGAGTCCCGCCCGCATCAAAAATTAAATGTGTGCAAAAATGTGTTTTTTTTTTATTTTATATTTTGACTTTGCATAAATATTATAAGTCCATAGCCTTTTACGGTCAAAATATGATTGTAGCCGTTTTTTTGTTCCGCAAATAAATTATGTACAAGCAGCTGGGTAGCGGGTATATTACAGTCGAGCACACTCGACTGTAGCTTTCTTACTTGTTCTTATATTTTTTTATTTTTATTTCTTATTTAATTATATGTTTATGATTGTTATTTATGAATAAATAGCAACAACAACACGCATCATGCATTCAGACTTTGTTTTTGTCGTGCAAGAATTTCCGAATGGTCTCATAATGTTACTTTGGAAAAAAATGCGTAATGGCTTAATGGCCGAATGGAGAAGTGGTGGACCTCTTAGGTAATGGGTCCAAGGTTCGATTCCGCATGCATGCGTGTCATGGTGGGGGAGATCGAACTTTTCTTATTTTTTGCAAAAAAAGTTTTTGCCTCCCTTTTTGAGGTACCTTCATGAAACTTTGTATACATGATTCTTATTGCTGCCCGCTGTAAATAAGTCGGAACGAGCCGGTACGTACCAATACATCGTATAGATGCCATAGAACCTATCGGTCGTTTTTTTAACAAAATTTATTAAAAGCTAGATTGCTCTAGAACACTTTCTATTCAAGTATATAAAGAGGTATTAAAAGGGCACATATCGTTTTTTACATGCACGTATTCGATTTATAGTTCTCAACAGGTAGAATTATTATTTTTTAATTGATAAATCTTTTAACTGATAGATCTCTAGATCGCTGCCGGCAGCGCTGCTTGCAGCATTGTGCCGAATCGTGTGTGCGTGTACGGTGGTGAAATGGGTTAAGTTGTGGACTGCAAAACGGACAGTACTATTATGCATTTACGGGTTCGAGTCCCGCCCGCATCAAAAATTAAATGTGTGCAAAAATGTTTTTTTTTTTTATACCCGCTACTCATAGAGTAGAAGGGTATTATAACTTTGTTCAAACCGAAAATGTATGTAACAGGCAGAAGGAGACACCTCCGACCCCATAAAGTATATATATTCTGGCTCAGGATCAACAGCCGAGTCGATATAGCCATGTCCGTCTGTCCGTCTGTACGTCTAGATCTCAACTATTACAAAAGGTAGAGACACCTAATTTCCTGTATACCAGAGGTAGATCGAGTTTATTTTCAATTTTCGATGTCGCGCCCACCGCCCACGCAAAACGACAATTACGATTATTAAGAAAAGTATTGAAGTTATTGCTTTCTGCTTTGGTATAAACATAGATAATTACAATATAAATCTATTTTCAAAACTACAATCCGATCGAACAATAAACACTGAAGATATTCATCTAAACGTTTTCCATAGTTACACTCTTTGCGCCTTTGCAGCATATCGTGACGTCATCGTCAAATTTCCACATTTTTCCTAAATTTGCGTATTATTTAAAATTCATTAAGAATATTTAAAGCTTTTAAAAATGTTTTAAAAATATTAACTGTCAATTTTCTTAATTTCAAAATATTTAAAAATTTCTATAATTTATTAAAATTTTTTTTTTATACTTGCCACTTTTCCAAAGTTCCATAATTTTTAAAATTGCTTATCAATGAAAAAGGGATTAACTGTTTGGTTCCCTCTTGATTTTTTTTGCCTTTCTTATCATTTCTAATATTCTAATATTCTATTCTAATATTCAGTTACCACTGTATTTAGTTAGTGGTTTCGGCACCTTTAGCAGTAAGAGATGTTGTGCCAGCGCTGACACTTTTGATTGAATTCCCAGCAGCATGCGTTGCAAGACTCCCCATACAACTTTAAAACTGAACGCCACACAGCAGTCAGCTCGAATGAATCCATCAAACGTATCAATCATGATGACAGGTCACAGTGCGAGCACAGTATAACTGGAAAAGAGCAGGCCAGACCAGACACAGGCAGGACCAGGCAACAGGCAGCAGGTCCAGTTTTAGCTTTTCCTAACATGTCTGTGAAACGTCTCAGTTGTTGTTTTTGTTGTAGTTGGCGTTGCCTCACTTGTGAAGTCTCCACGCGCGTATCGTGATCGTGAGCATATCGTGACGTCATCGTCAAATTTCCACATTTTTCCTAAATTTGCGTATTATTTAAAATTCATTAAGAATATTTAAAGCTTTTAAAAATGTTTTAAAAATATTAACTGTCAATTTTCTTAATTTCAAAATATTTAAAAATTTCTATAATTTATTAAAATTTTTTTTTTATACTTCCCACTTTTCCAAAGTTCCATAATTTTTAAAATTGCTTATCAATGAAAAAGGGATTAACTCTTTGTTTCCCTTTTGAATTTTTTTTTTTTGCCTTTCTTATCATTTCTAATATTCTAATATTCTATTCTAATATTCAGTTACCACTGTATTTAGTGGTTTCGGCACCTTTAGCAGTAAGAGATGTTGTGCCAGCGCTGACACTTTTGATTGAATTCCCAGCAGCATGCGTTGCAAGACTCCCCATACAGCGCCAACTGCCTGCGCCAACTACCTGTGCCTGCATCTGCGTGTACGTCGGCGTCGATTGTAATCAACACGCTGGGATCAATCAGCAAACTTTAAAACTGAACGCCACACAGCAGTCAGCTCGAATGAATCCATCAAACGTATCAATCATGATGACAGGTCACAGTGCGAGCACAGTATAACTGGAAAAGAGCAGGCCAGACCAGACACAGGCAGGACCAGGCAACAGGCAGCAGGTCCAGTTTTAGCTTTTCCTAACATGCCTGTGAAACGTCTCAGTTGTTGTTTTTGTTGTAGTTGGCGTTGCCTCACTTGTGAAGTCTCCACGGGCGTTGCGCCCATTAAATTCGAATAATCTTAGTTGTTGCTGCTTTTTTTTTCATCAATCTCCCCACTCTGGACTCGAGTTGCAACTGTCGCATATAGCAGCTGGACACGGTGCTTGTGTGAGACGCTGCAGGCAGGCAGGCAGCATTAGCCCAACTGATTTGAAATTCTAAAGTGATTTTGATTACTTGAGGTATTGATATTTTGACTTGTACGTTGATTAGATAGTTGAAGGCTTGTTAGATGCATGTCAGCAGCAGCAGCGGCCTCAGACCGGTCTCACTGGCTGCATGTTTTGGTCTTGGTCTCTACGTCTCCATTTTCGTCTGCATCTGCGTGATGCGCCTGGCTTGAATAATAGTCATGGGCCGGTCACATTCTGCTCCCTTGCCACATTTGCCACCGGCACAAACCATACTTATTCTCAATCTGCTTGGCTTGGGCAGCCACGATGTCTGCTAACGAAAGTTGCAGACATTTGAGTGACTGAAACAAGGCAAAATGCTGTAGAAATTTCCCCTTGCGATTTTCGGCTAATCCCATGGAAAATAATATAGACAGAGAGGTATTCTCTCTTAAGACTTGCTGGCTTTATATGTAGAATTTGTAGCAAGGAGGTACCAAGCGATACAATTCTATTAAAACGATTCAAGTAGGCTGAGTTGCTTCTGTCTTAATTTCTGACTACGTAAGCTCTCAATGTGTTCGGATTTTCAGTCCGCTCTCAGCTCTCAATTGAGACTGGACTGGGTTTTTGTACCCGCTACTTATGAGTAGAAGGGTATTATAACTTTGTTCAAACCGAAAATGTATGTAACAGGCAGAAGGAGACACCTCCGACCCCATAAAGTATATATATTCTGGCTCAGGATCAACAGCCGAGTCGATATAGCCATGTCCGTCTGTCCGTCTGTCTGTCCGTGTGAAAATCTAGATCTCAGCTATTATCAGAGCTAGGACAACCAAATTTGGTGACAATATGTGTTATTATTGCACGCTGATCAAGTTTATTTTGGATTTTGGCCACGCCCCCTTCCGCCCCCGCAAACCGAAAAAACATTGATAACAAGTGCAATTTTGATGCCATATTGTTCATTTTCGGTATACATGATAACTATAGCTAGCCAGATGATCTCTGAAAATTTGGTAACAATCGGATAATAAACACAGAAGTTATTCAGCTTAACGTTTTCGATAGCTGTAAGCAGCGCTGCCGGCAGCGCTGCTTGCAGCATTGTGCCGAATTGTGTGTGCGTGTACGGTGGTGAAATGGGTTAAGGTGTGGACTGCAAAACGAACAGTACTATTATGCATTTACGGGTTCGAGTCCCGCCCGCATAAAAAATTAAATGTGTGCAAAAATGTTTTTTTTTTTTATTTTATATTTTGACTTTGCATAAATATTATAAGTCCATAGACTTTTACGGTCAAAATATGATTGTAGCCGTTTTTTTGTTCCGCAAATAAATTATGTACAAGCAGCTGGGTAGCGGGTATATTACAGTCGAGCACACTCGACTGTAGCTTTCTTCCTTGTTTTTTTTTATACCCGCTACTCAAAGAGTAGAAGGGTATTATAACTTTGTTCAAACCGAAAATGTATGTAACAGGCAGAAGGAGACACCTCCGACCCCATAAAGTATATATATTCTGGCACAGGATCAACAGCCGAGTCGATATAGCCATGTCCGTCTGTCCGTCTGTACGTCTAGATTTCAGCTATTACAAAAGGTAGAGACACCTAATTTCCTGTATACCATAGGTAGGTCGAGTTTATTTTCAATTTTCGATGTCGCTCCCACCGCCCACGCAAAACGATAATTACGATTATTAGGAAAAGTATTGAAGTTATTGCTTTCTGCTTTGGTATAAACATAGATAATTACAATATAAATCTATTTTCAGAATTACAATCCGATCGAACAATAAACACAGAAGATATTCATCTAAACGTTTTCCATAGTTACACTCTTTGCGCCTTTGCAGCATATCGTGACGTCATCGTCAAATTTCCACATTTTTCCTAAATTTGCGTATTATTTAAAATTCATTAAGAATATTTAAAGATTTTAAAAATGTTTTAAAAATATTAACTGTCAATTTTCTTAATTTCAAAATATTTAAAAATTTTTATAATTTATTAAAATTTTTTTTTTATACTTCCCACTTTTCCAAAGTTCCATAATTTTTAAAATTGCTTATCAGTGAAAAAGGGATTAACTCTTTGTTTCCCTTTTTGATTTTTTTTGCCTTTCTTATCATTTCTAATATTCTAATTTTCTATTCTAATATTCAGTTACCACTGTATTTAGTTAGTGGTTTCGGCACCTTTAGCAGTAAGAGATGTTGTGCCAGCGCTGACACTTTTGATTGAATTCCCAGCAGCATGCGTTGCAAGACTCCCCATACAGCGCCAACTGCCTGCGCCAACTACCTGTGCCTGCATCTGCGTGTACGTCGGCGTCGATTGTAATCAACACGCTGGGATCAATCAGCAAACTTTAAAACTGAACGCCACACAGCAGTCAGCTCGAATGAATCCATCAAACGTATCAATCATGATGACAGGTCACAGTGCGAGCACAGTATAACTGGAAAAGAGCAGGCCAGACCAGACACAGGCAGGACCAGGCAACAGGCAGCAGGTCCAGTTTTAGCTTTTCCTAACATGTCTGTGAAACGTCGCAGTTGTTGTTTTTGTTGTAGTTGGCGTTGCCTCACTTGTGAAGTCTCCACGCGTGTTGCGCCCATTAAATTCGAATAATCTTAGTTGTTGTAGCTTTTTTTTTCATCAATCTCCCCACTCTGGACTCGAGTTGAAACTGTCGCATATAGCAGCTGGACACGGTGCTTGTGTGAGACGCTGCAGGCAGGCAGGCAGCATCAGCCCAACTGATTTGAAATTCTAAAGTGATTTTGATTACTTGAGGTATTGATATTTTGACTTGTACGTTGATTAGATAGTTGAAGGCTTGTTAGATGCATGTCAGCAGCAGCAGCGGCCTCAGACCGGTCTCACTGGCTGCATGTTTTGGTCTTGGTCTCTACGTCTCCATTTTCGTCTGCATCTGCGTGATGCGCCTGGCTTGATGTTGATTATAATTTAATTATAAGCAATCTGTAACAAGTAAATGGCTTGCATGGTGCTCTCACTCCATGGCACTCCTGGTCATGGCGCATAATTTAGCAGGCAGGTGTGAAAAAGCTTCATTAGCTTAGACGTCTCAGTCCGAGCCCGCTGCATGACTAATAATAGTCATGGGCCGGTCACATTCTGCTCTCTTGCCACATTTGCCACCGGCACAAACCATACTTATTCTCAATCTGCTTGGCTTGGGCAGCCACGATGTCTGCTAACGAAAGTTGCAGACATATGAGTGACTGAAGCAAGGCAAAATGCTGTAGAAATTTTCCCTTGCGATTTGCGGCTAATCCCATGGAAAATAATATAGACAGAGAGGTATTCTCTCTTAAGACTTGCTGGCTTTATATGTAGAATTTGTAGCAAGGAGGTACCAAGCGATACAATTCTATTAAAACGATTCAAGTAGGCTGAGTTGCTTCTGTCTTAATTTCTGACTACGTAAGCTCTCAATGTGTTCGGATTTTCAGTCCGCTCTCAGCTCTCAATTGAGACTGGACTGGGTTTTTGTACCCGCTACTTATGAGTAGAAGGGTATTATAACTTTGTTCAAACCGAAAATGTATGTAACAGGCAGAAGGAGACACCGACCCCATAAAGTATATATATTCTGGCTGAGGATCAACAGCCGAGTCGATATAGCCATGTCCGTCTGTCCGTCTGTCTGTCCGTGTGAAAATCTAGATCTCAGCTATTATAAGAGCTAGGACAACCAAATTTGGTGACAATATGTGTTATTATTGCACGCTGATCAAGTTTATTTTGGATTTTGGCCACGCCCCCGCAAATCGAAAAAACATTGATAACAAGTGCAATTTTGATGCCATATTGTTCATTTTCGGTTTAGCCAGATGATCTCTGAAAATTTGGTAACAATCGGATAATAAACACAGAAGTTATTCAGCTTAACGTTTTCGATAGCTGTAAGCAGCGCTGCCGGCAGCGCTGCTTGCAGCATTGTGCCGAATTGTGTGTGCGTGTACGGTGGTGAAATGGGTTAAGGTGTGGACTGCAAAACGAACAGTACTATTATGCATTTACGGGTTCGAGTCCCGCCCGCATAAAAAATTAAATGTGTGCAAAAATGTTTTTTTTTTTTATTTTATATTTTGACTTTGCATAAATATTATAAGTCCATAGACTTTTACGGTCAAAATATGATTGTAGCCGTTTTTTTGTTCCGCAAATAAATTATGTACAAGCAGCTGGGTAGCGGGTATATTACAGTCAAGCACACTCGACTGTAGATTTCTTACTTGTTTTTTTTATACCCGCTACTCATAGAGTAGAAGGGTATTATAACTTTGTTCAAACCGAAAATGTATGTAACAGGCAGAAGGAGACACCTCCGACCCCATAAAGTATATATATTCTGGCTCAGGATCAACAGCCGAGTCGATATAGCCATGTCCGTCTGTCCGTCTGTACGTCTAGATCTCAGCTATTACAAAATGTAGAGACACCTAATTTCCTGTATACCATAGGTAGATCGAGTTTATTTTCAATTTTCGATGTCGCGCCCACCGCCCACGCAAAACGATAATTACGATTATTAGGAAAAGTATTGAAGTTATGGCTTTCTGCTTTGGTATAAACATAGATAATTACAATATAAATCTATTTTCAAAATTACAATCCGATCGAACAATAAACACAGAAGATATTCATCTAAACGTTTTCCATAGTTACACTATTTCGCCTTTGCAGCATATCGTGACGTCATCGTCAAATTTCCACATTTTTCCTAAATTTGCGTATTATTTAAAATTCATTAAGAATATTTAAAGCTTTTAAAAATGTTTTAAAAATATTAACTGTCAATTTTCTTAATTTCAAAATATTTAAAAATTTCTATAATTTATTAAAAATTTTTTTTTATACTTCCCACTTATCCAAAGTTCCATAATTTTTAAAATTGCTTATCAGTGAAAAAGGGATTAACTCTTTGTTTCCCTTTTGATTTTTTTTGCCTTTCTTATCATTTCTAATATTCTAATATTCTATTCTAATATTCAGTTACCACTGTATTTAGTTAGTGGTTTCGGCACCTTTAGCAGTAAGAGATGTTGTGCCAGCGCTGACACTTTTGATTGAATTCCCAGCAGCATGCGTTGCAAGACTCCCCATACAGCGCCAACTGCCTGCGCCAACTACCTGTGCCTGCATCTGCATGTACGTCGGCGTCGATTGTAATCAACACGCTGGGATCAATCAGCAAACTTTAAAACTGAACGCCACACAGCAGTCAGCTCGAATGAATCCATCAAACGTATCAATCATGATGACAGGTCACAGTGCGAGCATAGTATAACTGGAAAAGACCAGGCCAGACCAGACACAGGCAGGACCAGGCAACAGGCAGCAGGTCCAGTTCTAGCTTTTCCTAATATGTCTGTGAAACGTCTCAGTTGTTGTTTTTGTTGTAGTTGGCGTTGCCTCACTAGTGAAGTCTCCATGCGCGTTGCGCCCATTAAATTCGAATAATCTTAGTTGTTGTTGCTTTTTTTTTCATCAATCTTCCCACTCTGGACTCGAGTTGCAACTGTCGCATATAGCAGCTGGACACGGTGCTTGTGTGAGACGCTGCAGGCAGGCAGGCAGCATCAGCCCAACTGATTTGAAATTCTAAAGTGATTTTGATTACTTGAGGTATTGATATTTTGACTTGTACGTTGATTAGATAGTTGAAGGCTTGTTAGATGCATGTCAGCAGCAGCAGCGGCCTCAGACCGGTCTCACTGGCTGCATGTTTTGGTCTTGGTCTCTACGTCTCCATTTTCGTCTGCATCTGCGTGATGCGCCTGGCTTGATGTTGATTATAATTTAATTATAAGCAATCTGTAACAAGTAAATGGCTTGCATGGTGCTCTCACTCCATGGCACTCCTGGTCATGGCGCATAATTTAGCAGGCAGGTGTGAAAAAGCTTCATTAGCATAGACGTCTCAGTCCGAGGCCGCTGCATGACTAATAATAGTCATGGGCCGGTCACATTCTGCTCTCTTGCCACATTTGCCACCGGCACAAACCATACTTATTCTCAATCTGCTTGGTTTGGGCAGCCACGATGTCTGCTAACGAAAGTTGCAGACATTTGAGTGACTGAAGCAAGGCAAAATGCTGTAGAAATTTTCCCTTGCGATTTGCGGCTAATCCCATGGAAAATAATATAGACAGAGAGGTATTCTCTCTTAAGACTTGCTGGCTTTATATGTAGAATTTGTAGCAAGGAGGTACCAAGCGATACAATTCTATTAAAACGATTCAAGTAGGCTGAGTTGCTTCTGTCTTAATTTCTGACTACGTAAGCTCTCAATGTGTTCGGATTTTCAGTCCGCTCTCAGCTCTCAATTGAGACTGGACTGGGTTTTTTTTTCTCTGGGTGAGACTGGATTCTCTTTTTTTTTCTCAGGGTGGGACTGGAATCTCTTTTTTTTTATAACTCTTCTTTTTTTTCGTAGTGCATTTGCATTAAAGTATGCCTTTTTTTAACAAGTAGAGCAATTCTCTTCATTTTTGGATAAGTACACAAAAATGTTTCATATCATCGTTTTTTTTTTATACCCAGTACTTCTGCAGCAATGGCTTAAGCTTGCGCATGCTCTTGACGCTCAACTTGTGTGTCTCAAAGAGTGAGATTGTCGCCTGCGAATAATCGTTGCCATAGAGTTTGCCCATGGCCAGAGCCACATCGCGCTGGGTGAAGCCGAGCTCGATGCGACGCTGCTTGAAGGTATTCGCAAACTGATCGAGCTCCATAACTATTCAACAAATTATTTAATTTCTTTTTTACTGAATTTTTTGAATTTTTGGTCTTGGTTTACTATATTGTTTGTTTCCTTGTTTGCTTTGTTTTCAATCTATAGTAATGTTTGCTTTGTTTTCAATCTATAGTAATAATATATTTAATTTAATATCTTTTCTATAACGACTTTAAAATATATTTGGTAAAACTTTTAACTAAATTTTAAATATATATACAGTGGTGGCCTTTTATTTAGCACACTATTTAGCAGCACACTTCAACATGAATTTTTACCGATTGTATAGTGAATAGTTCACCAATTTTTTTCTGGTTGTTGCCTTATTAGTTGATAAGATGTACCGTTACTTTCAGCCTATTCCCTTTCGTCGATTTTTTTCTGCGTTGGTTTGAATGAATTAACTATGATTTTCAGCTGGACATGAGTTTAGCACACTTATACTTTTTATACCCGCTACTCATAGAATAGAAGGGTATTATAACTTTGTTCAAACCGAAAATGTATGTAACAGGCAGAAGGAGACACCTCCGACCCCATAAAGTATATATATTCTGGCTCAGGATCAACAGCCTAGTCGATATAGCCATGTCCGTCTGTCCGTCTGTCTGTCCGTGTGAAAATCTAGATCTCAGCTATTATAAGAGCTAGGTCAACCAAATTTGGTGGCAATATGTGTTATTATTGCACGCTGATCAAGTTTATTTTGGATTTTGGCCACGCCCCCTTCCGCCCCCGCAAATCGAAAAAACATTGAAAACAAGTGCAATTTTGATGCCATATTTTCGGTTTGCATGATAACTATAGCTAGCTTGATAATCTCTAAAAATTTGGTAACAATCGGATAATAAACACAGAAGTTATTCAGCTTAACGTTTTCTATAGCTGTAAGCAGCGCTGCCGGCAGCGCTGCTTGCAGCATTGTGCCGAATTGTGTGTGCGTGTACGGTGGTGAAATGGGTTAAGTTGTGGACTGTAAAACGAACAGTACTATTATGCATTTACGGGTTCAAGTCCCGCCCGCATCAAAAATTAAATGTGTGCAAAAATGTTTTTTTTTTTTATTTTATATTTTGACTTTGCATAAATATTATAAGTCCATAGCCTTTTACGGTCAAAATATGATTGTAGCCGTTTTTCTGTTCCGCAAATAAATTATGTACAAGCAGCTGGGTAGCGGGTATATTACAGTCGTGCACACTTGACTGTAGCTTTCTTACTTGTTTTTATTAATTTATTAAGTAGAATGAGAAAACATAAGAAAGGGGACTAATATTTTGTTGGATATCCTTTGTTTTTGATAACTACATCCAATCTTCTGTGCTGACTCTCCACTAAAGCAGCGCATCTGTTCTGCGGAATACTGTACCATGCTTCTCGGATAACTATCCACAAATCATTCAAACTGCCCAGATTTTTGGTGCGAATGTGCTGCTCAACATCATTCTAGAGATTCTCTATCGGATTGAGGTCCGGTAACTGAGCTGGCCACTTCAGCGTAACAACTTGATGCTCCTAAAGGCAACTTTTCATAAGCCGTGAAGTGTGCTTAGGATCGTTGTCGTGCATATGATAATGGCATATTGTCCTCGGAATATGGCACCATTATATCCTCTATAATTTCTTTATAGACGTATTGGTCCATACGAGTGTCTATCCGGTAAATCATTGATACATATTTTTTAATAACATTTAAATTTTTAATTAAAATAAATAGGTAACACTAAATATGCGAGTCTTTAAAAGAAAGAACAAAGAAAATAAAAAAAAGAAACGAAAAAATAGAATAAAAAAGAAAGAAAATTTCTTTGTTTTCTAGAAAGAAAAAGAAAATTTGGTAACAATCGGATCATAAACACAGAAGTTATTCAGCTTAACGTTTTCCATAGCTGTAAGCAGCGCTGCCGGCAGCGTTGTGCCGAATCGTGTGTGCGTGTACGGTGGTGAAATGGGTTAAGTTGTGGACTGAAAAACGAACAGTACTATTATGCATTTACGGGTTCGAGTCCCGCCCGCATCAAAAATTAAATGTGTGCAAAAATGTTTATACCCGCTACTCATAGAGAAGAAGGGTATTATAACTTTGTTCAAACCGAAAATGTATGTAACAGGCAGAAGGAGACACCTCCGACCCCATAAAGTATATATATTCTGGCTCAGGATCAACAGCCGAGTCGATATAGCCATGTCCGTCTGTCCGACTGTCTGTCCGTGTGAAAATCTAGATCTCAGCTATTATAAGAGCTAGGACAACCAAATTTGGTGACAATGTGTGTTATTATTGCACGCTGATCAAGTTTATTTTGGATTTTGGCCACGCCCCCTTCCGCCCCCGCAAATCGAAAAAACATTGATAACAAGTGCAATTTTGATGCCATATTGTTCATTTTCGATTTACATGATAACTATAGCTAGCCAGATGATCTCTGAAAATTTGGTAACAATCGGATAATTTGGTAACAATCGGATAATAAACACAGAAGTTATTCAGCTTAACGTTTTGCATAGCTGTAAGCAGCGCTGCCGGCAGCGCTGCTTGCAGCATTGTGCCGAATCGTGTGTGCGTGTACGGTGGTGAAATGGGTTAAGTTGTGGACTGAAAAACGAACAGTACTATTATCCATTTACGGGTTCGAGTCCCGCCCGCATCAAGAATTAAATGTGTGCAAAAATGTTTATACCCGCTACTCATAGAGAAGAAGGGTATTATAACTTTATTCAAACCGAAAATGTATGTAACAGGCAGAAGGAGACACCTCCGACCCCATAAAGTATATATATTCTGGCTCAGGATCAACAGCCGAGACGATATAGCCATGTCCGTCTGTCCGTCTGTCCGTCTGTCTGTCCGTGTGAAAATCTAGATCTCAGCTATTATAAGAGCTAGGACAACCAAATTTGGTGACAATGTGTGTTATTATTGCACGCTGATCAAGTTTATTTTGGATTTTGGCCACGCCCCCTTCCGCCCCCGCAAATCGAAAAAAACATTGATAACAAGAGCAATTTTGATGCCACATTGTTCATTTTCGATTTACATGATAACTATAGATAGCCAGATGATCTCTGAAAATTTGGTAACAATCGGATAATTTGGTAACAATCGGATAATAAACACAGAAGTTATTCAGCTTAACGTTTTGCATAGCTGTAAGCAGCGCGGCCGGCTGCGCTGCTTGCAGCATTGTGCCGAATCGTGTGTGCGTGTACGGTGGTGAAATGGGTTAAGTTGTGGACTGAAAAACGAACAGTACTATTATGCATTTACGGGTTCGAGTCCTGCCCGCATCAAAAATTAAATGTGTGCAAAAATGTTTATACCCGCTACTCATAGAGAAGAAGGGTATTATAACTTTATTCAAACCGAAAATGTATGTAACAGGCAGAAGGAGACACCTCCGACCCCAATAAGTATATATATTCTGGCTCAGGATCAACAGCCGAGTCGATATAGCCATGTCCGTCTGTCCGTCTGTCTGTCCGTGTGAAAATCTAGATCTCAGCTACTATAAGAGCTAGGACAACCAAATTTGGTGACAATATGTGTTATTATTGCACGCTGTTCAAGTTTATTTTGGATTTTGGCCACGCCACCTTCCGCCCCCGCAAATCGAAAAAACATTGATAACAAGTGCAATTTTAATGCCATATTGTTCATTTTCGGTTTACATGATAACTATAGCTAGCCAGATGATGTCTGAAAATTTGGTAACAATCGGATAATAAACACAGAAGTTATTCAGCTTAACGTTTTCCATAGCTGCCGGCAGCGCTGCTTGCAGCATTGTGCCGAATCGTGTGTGCGTGTACGGTGGTGAAATGGGTTAAGTTGTGGACTGCAAAACGAACAGTACTATTATGCATTTACGGGTTCGAGTCCCGCCCGCATCAAAAATTAAATGTGTGCAAAAATGTTTTTTTTTTTATACCCGCTACTCATAGAGTAGAAGGGTATTATAACTTTGTTCAAACCGAAATTGATTTTTTTTGCCTTTCTTATCATTTCTAATATTCTAATATTCTATTCTAATATTCAGTTACCACTGTATTTAGTTAGTGGTTTCGGCACCTTTAGCAGTAAGAGATGTTGTGCCAGCGCTGACACTTTTGATTGAATTCCCAGCAGCATACGTTGCAAGACTCCCCATACAGCGCCAACTGCCTGCGCCAACTACCTGTTCCTGCATCTGCGTGTACGTCGGCGTCGATTGTAATCAACACGCTGGGATCAATCAGCAAACTTTAAAACTGAACGCCACACAGCAGTCAGCTCGAATGAATCCATCAAACGTATCAATCATGATGACAGGTCACAGTGCGAGCACAGTATAACTGGAAAAGACCAGGCCAGACCAGACACAGGCAGGACCAGGCAATAGGCAGCAGGTCCAGTTTTAGCTTTTCCTAACATGTCTGTGAAACGTCTCAGTTGTTGTTTTTGTTGTAGTTGGCGTTGCCTCACTTGTGAAGTCTCCACGCGCGTTGCGCCCATTAAATTCGAATAATCTTAGTTGTTGTTGCTTTTTTTTTCATCAATCTCCCCACTCTGGACTCGAGTTGCAACTGTCGCATATAGCAGCTGGACACGGTGCTTGTGTGAGACGCTGCAGGCAGGCAGCATCAGCCCAACTGATTTGAAATTCTAAAGTGATTTTGATTACTTGAGGTATTGATATTTTGACTTGTACGTTGATTAGATAGTTGAAGGCTTGTTAGATGCATGTCAGCAGCAGCAGCGGCCTCAGACCGGTCTCACTGGCTGCATGTCTTGGTCTTGGTCTCTACGTCTCCGTTTTCGTCTGCATCTTCGTGATGCGCCTGGCTTGATGTTGATTATAATTTAATTATAAGCAATCTGTAACAAGTAAATGGCTTGCATGGATCTCTCACTCCATGGCACTCCTGGTCATGGCGCATAATTTAGCAGGCAGGTGTGAAAAAGCTTCATTAGCTTAGACGTCTCAGTCCGAGCCCGCTGCATGACTAATAATAGTCATGGGCCGGTCACATTCTGCTCTCTTGCCACATTTGCCACCGGCACAAACCATACTTATTCTCAATCTGCTTGGCTTGGGCAGCCACGATGTCTGCTAACGAAAGTTGCAGACATTTGAGTGACTGAAGCAAGGCAAAATGCTGTAGAAATTTCCCCTTGCGATTTGCGGCTAATCCCATGGAAAATAATATAGACAGAGAGGTATTCTCTCTTAAGACTTGCTGGCTTTATATGTAGAATTTGTAGCAAGGAGGTACCAAGCGATACAATTCTATTAAAACGATTCAAGTAGGCTCTCAATGTGTTCGGATTTTCAGTCCGCTCTCAGCTCTCAATTGAGACTGGACTGGGTTTTTATACCCGCTACTCATAGAGTAGAAGAGTATTATAACTTTGTTCAAACCGAAAATGTACGTAACAGGCAGAAGGAGACACCTCCGACCCCATAAAGTATATATATTCTGGCTCAGGATCAACAGTCGAGTCGATATAGCCATGTCCGTCTGTCCGTCTGTCCGGCTGTCCGTCTGTCTGTCCGTGTGAAAATCTAGATCTCAGCTATTATAAGAGCTAGGACTACCAAATTTGGTGACAATATGTGTTATTATTGCACGCTGATCAAGTTTATTTTGGATTTTGGCCACGCCCCCTTCGGCTCCCGTAAATCGAAAAAACATTAATTACAAGCGCAATTTTGATGCCATATTGTTCATTTTCGGTTTACATGATAACTATAGCTAGCCAGATGTTCTTGGTAACAATCGGATAATAAATGTGTGCAAAAATGTTTTTTTTTATACCCCCTACTCATAGAGTACAAATAACTTTGTTCAAACCGAAAATGTATGTAACAGGCAGAAGGAGACACCTCCGACCCCATAAAGTATATATATTCTGGCTCAGGATCAACAGCCGAGTCGATATAGCCATGTCCGTCTGTCCGTCTGTCCGTTTGTCCGTCTGTCCGTCTGTCTGTCCGTGTGAAAATCTAGATCTCAGCTATTATAAGAGCTAGGACAACCAAGTTTGGTGACAATATGTGTTATTATTGCACGCTGATCAAGTTTATTTTGGATTTTGGCCACGCCCCCTTCGCTGCTTGCAGCATTGTGCCGAATCGAGTGTTTGACTTTGCATAAATATTATAAGTCCCTAGCCTTTTACGGTCAAAATATGATTGTAGCCGTTTTTTTGTTCCGCAAATAAATTATGTACAAGCAGCTGGGTAGCGGGTATATTACAGTCGAGCACACTCGACTGTAGCTTTCTTACTTGTTTTTTTTTATACCCGTTACTCATAGAGAAGAAGGGTATTATTACTTTGTTCAAACCGAAAATGTATGTAACAGGCAGAAGGAGACACCTCCGACCCCATAAAGTATATATATTCTGGCTCAGGATCAACAGCCGAGTCGATATAGCCATGCCCGTCTGTCCGTATGTCTGTCCGTGTGAAAATCTAGATCTCAGCTACTATAAGAGCTAGGACAACCAAATTTGGTGACAAAATGTGTTATTGCACGCTGATCAAGTTTATTTTGGATTTTGGCCACGCCCCCTTCCGCCCCCGCAAATCGAAAAAAAATTGATAACAAGTGCAATTTTGATGCCATATTGTTCACTTTCGGTTTACATGATAACTATAGCTTGCCAGATGATCTCTGAAACTTTGGTAACAATCGGATAATAAACACAGAAGTTATTCAGCTTAACGTTTTCCATAACTGTAAGCAGCGCTGCCGGCAGCGTGCAAAAATGTTTTTTTTTTATACCCGCTACTCATAGAGTAGAAGGGTATTATAACTTTGTTCAAACCGAAAATGTATGTAACAGGCAGAAGGAGACACCTCCGACCCCATAAAGTATATATATTCTGGCTCAGGATCAACAGCCGAGTCGATATAGCCATGTCCGTCTGTCCGTCTGTACGTCTAGATCTCAGCTATTACAAAAGGTAGAGACACCTAATTTCCTGTATACCATAGGTAGATCGAGTTTATTTTCAATTTTCGATGTCGCGCCCACCGCCTACGAAAAACGATAATTACGATTATTAGGAAAAGTATTGAAGTTATGGCTTTCTGCTTTGGTATAAACATAGATAATTACAATATAAATCTATTTTCAAAATTACAATCCGATCGAACAATAAACACAGAAGATATTCATCTAAACGTTTTCCATAGTTACACTCTTTGCGCCTTTGCAGCATATCGTGACGTCATCGTCAAATTTCCACATTTTTCCTAAATTTGCGTATTATTTAAAATTCATTAGGAATATTTAAAGCTTTTAAAAATGTTTTAAAAATATTAACTGTCAGTTTTCTTAATTTCAAAATATTTAAAAATTTCTATAATTTGTTAAAATTTTTTTTTTATACTTCCCACTTTTCCAAGGTTCCATAATTTTTAAAATTGCTTATCAATGAAAAAGGGATTAACTCTTTGTTTCCCTTTTGATTTTTTTTGCCTTTCTTATCATTTCTAATATTCTAATATTCAGTTTCTGCACCTTTAGCAGTAAGAGATGTTGTGCCAGCGCTGACACTTTTGATTGAATTCCCAGCAGCATACGTTGCAAGACTCCCCATACAGCGCCAACTGCCTGCGCCAACTACCTGTTCCTGCATCTGCGTGTACGTCGGCGTCGATTGTAATCAACACGCTGGGATCAATCAGCAAACTTTAAAACTGAACGCCACACAGCAGTCAGCTCGAATGAATCCATCAAACGTATCAATCATGATGACAGGTCACAGTGCGAGCACAGTATAACTGGAAAAGAGCAGGCCAGACCAGACACAGGCAGGACCAGGCAACAGGCAGCAGGTCCAGTTTTAGCTTTTCCTAACATGTCTGTGAAACGTCTCAGTTGTTGTTTTTGTTGTAGTTGGCATTGCCTCACTTGTGAAGTCGCCACGCGCGTTGCGCCCATTAAATTCGAATAATCTTAGTTGTTGTTGCTTTTTATACCCGCTACTCATAGAGTAGAAGGGTATTATAACTTTGTTCAAACCGAAAATGTATGTAACAGGCAGAAGGAGACACCTCCGACCCCATAAAGTGTATATATTCTGGCTCAGGATCAACAGCCGAGTCGATATAGCCATGTCCGTCTGTCCGTCTGTCCGGCTGTCCGTCTGTCTGTCCGTGTGAAAATCTAGATCTCAGCTATTATAAGAGCTAGGACTACCAAATTTGGTGACAATATGTGTTATTATTGCACGCTGATCAAGTTTATTTTGGATTTTGGCCACGCCCCCTTCCGCTCCCGTAAATCGAAAAAACATTAATTACAAGCGCAATTTTGATGCCATATTGTTCATTTTCGGTTTACATGGTAACTATAGCTAGCCAGATGATCTTGGTAACAATCGGATAATAAACACAGAAGTTATTCAGCTTAACGTTTTCCATAGCTGTAAGCAGCGCTGCCGGCAGCGCTGCTTGCAGCATTGTGCCGAATCGTGTGTGCGTGTACAGTGTTGAAATGGGTTAAGTTGTGAACTGCAAAACGAACAAAAATTAAATGTGTGCAAAAATACTTTTTTTTTATTTTAGATTTTGACTTTGCCTAAATATTATAAGTCCATAGCCTTTTACGGTCAAAATTGTAGCCGTTTTTTTGTTCCGCAAATAAATGATGTACGAGCAGCTGGGTAGCGGGTATATTACAGTCGAGCACACTCGACTGTAGCTTTCTTACTTGTTTTTTTATACCCGGTACTTCTGCAGCAATGGCTTAAGCTTGCGCATGCTCTTGACGCTCAACTTTTGTGTCTCAAAGAGTGAGATTGTCGCCTGCGAATAATCGTTGCCATAGAGTTTGCCCATGGCCAGAGGCACATCGCGCTGGGTGAAGCCGAGCTCGATGCGACGCTGCTTGAAGGTCTTCGCAAACTGATCGAGCTCCATAACTATTCAACAAATTATTTAATTTCTTTTTTAAACTAACTGAATTTTTTGAATTTTTGGTCTTGGTTTACTATATTGTTTGTTTCCTTGTTTGCTTTGTTTTCAATCTATAGTAATGTTTGCTTTGTTTTTAATCTATAGTAATAATATATTTAATTTAATATCTTTTCTATAACGACTTTTAAATATATTTGGTAAAACTTTTAACTAAATTTTAAATATATATACAGTGGTGGCCTTTTATTTAGCACACTATTTAGCAGCACACTTCAACATGAATTTTTACCGATTGTATAGTGAATAGTTCACCAATTTTTTTTCTGGTTGTTGCCTTATTAGTTGATAAGATGTACCGTTACTTTCAGCCTATTCCCTTTCGTCGTTTTTTTTTCTGCGTTGGTTTGAATGAATTAACTATGATTTTCAGCTGGACATGAGTTTAGCACACTTATACTTTTATTTATTAATTTATTAAGTAGAATGAGAAAACATAAGAAAGGGGACTAATAGTTTGTTGGATATCCTTTGTTTTTGATAACTACATCCAATCTTCTGTGCTGACTCTCCACTAAAGCAGCGCATCTGTTCTGCGGAATACTGTACCACGCTTCTCGGATAACTATCCACAAATCATTCAAACTGCCCAGATTTTTGGTGCGAATGTGCTGCTCAACATCATTCTAGAGATTCTCTATCGGATTGAGGTCCGGTGACTGAGCTGGCCACTTCAGCGTAACAACTTGATGCTCCTAAAGGCAACTTTTCATAAGCCGTGAAGTGTGCTTAGGATCGTTGTCGTGCATAAAACGCCATGATAATGGCATATTGTCCTCGGAATATGGCACCATTATATCCTCTATAATTTCTTTATAGACGTATTGGTCCATACGAGTGTACATCCGGTAAATCATTGATACATATTTTTTAATAACATTTAAATTTTTAATTAAAATAAATAGGTAATACTAAATATGCGAGTCCTTAAAAGAAAGAACAAAGAAAATAAAAAAAAGAAACGAAAACTAGAAAAAAAAGAAAGAAAATTTCTTTCTTTTCTAGAAAGAAAAAGAAAATTTGGTAACAATCGGATAATAAACACAGAAGTTATTCAGCTTAACGTTTTCCATAGCTGTAAGCGGCGCTGCCGGCAGCGCTGCTTGCAGCATTGTGCCGAATCGTGTGTGCGTGTACGGTGGTGAAATGGGTTAAGTTGTTGACTGCAAAACGAACAGTACTATTATGCATTTACGGGTTCGAGTCCCGCCCGCATCAAAAATTAAATGTGTGCAAAAATGTTTTTTTTTTTTATTTTATATTTTGACTTTGCATAAATATTATAAGTCCATAGCCTTTTACGGTCAAAATATGATTGTAGCCCATTTTTTGTTCCGCAAATAAATTATGTACAAGCAGCTGGGTAGCGGGTATATTACACTCGAGCATACTCGACTGTAGCTTTCTTACTTGTTTTTTTTTTTTTGTGGTGTTCCCTAAGTTTTTTGGTGTACATTCACTTTTATGAAGATGTTGTCATGCTCGGCTAGAAACTGCAAATCCTCTGTTGATTGCTGGCTCTGCGATAACGTTGTTCAAATTGAACGTTACTCGTTTGCGGGCTTCGTTTTCTAACTTGCATTCGGAATTCATTGAACTTAAATCCCAATTGAATAACCTAATTCTTTAGAGGACCCTCCGCTCGTGTCAGTTCTTCCATCAACTCTTTTAACTCCGTTATCTCATGCGAACACTCCTCTCGCTCTCTCGCCTATTTTGCCTCAAGCCTCCACGATTAGTTTGATCGACCCACCCCATTGTGGTTGTCACTTCTCCTACTTCGCCTATGTCTAGTATAGTAAATAACACTGGTTGCAGCTCTTCTGTAGTTATGCCTCCAAACATAACTAAGTCCCTTGTCGCCGTTAAGCCAAAGAAATTTATTTTAGTTTCTCACTTGGCCCCCGATACTTCAATTGAAGATGTGCAAGCATTCATTCAATCCAAGATCTCAACAAGTAAAGAAAGCTATAGTCGAGCCCGCCCGACAGTAAAATACCATTCGCCCAGTTTCGAAGCAAATTATCACACATTTAATTCCATCAAAAAACACTGCACAAATTTGTCCGCCACCTATTGTTTAAATTAGATCTATTTTTTAATAGCCCCATCTACATGTGAAAACATTATAGCAATCAGCTGTAGACACGCTACGGCTGAAACGAAGCATCGTGACGATGACCTCACGACGCGCAGCACAGGCGCAAGCAGTGAAAGTACGGAAAACGGAAACATAGGTAACTTCTGGATTTATGGTCCGATTGGATTATAATTTGGGGAATAGCTTTATATTGCAATTATTTATGTTCATACAAAAGCAGTTTCGAAACAAAATATCACACATTTAATTCCATCAAAAAACTCTGCACAAGTTTATCCGCCACCTATTTTTATACCCGCTACTCATAGAGTAAAAGGGTATTATAACGAAAATGTATGTAACAGGCAGAAGGAGACACCTCCGACCCCATAAAGTATATATATTCTGGCTCAGGATCAACAGCCGAGTCGATATAGCCATGTCCGTCTGTCCGTCTGTCTGTCCGTGTGAAAATCTAGATCTCAGCTATTATAAGAGCTAGGACTACCAAATTTGCTGACAATCTGTGTTATTATTGCACGCTGATCAAGTTTATTTTGGATTTTGGCCACGCCCCCTTCCGCCCCCGTAAATCGAAAAAACATTGATTACAAGCGCAATTTTGATGCCATATTGTTCATTTTCGGTTAACATGATAACTATAGCTAGCCAGATGATCTTGGTAACAATCGGATAATAAACACAGAAGTTATTCAGCTTAACGTTTTCCATAGCTGTAAGCAGCGCTGCCGGCAGCGCTACTTGCAGCATTGTGCCGAATCGTGTGTGCGTGTACGGTGGTGAAATGGGTTAAGTTGTTGACTGCAAAACGAACAGTACTATTATGCGAGTCCCGCCCGCATCAAAAATTAAATGTGTGCAAAAATGTTTTTTTTTTTTATTTTGTATTTTGACTTTGCATAAATATTAGTCCATAGCTTTTTACGGTCAAAATATGATTGCAGCCGTTTTTTTTGTTCCGCAAATAAATTATGTACAAGCAGCTGGGTAGCGGCTATATTACAGTCGAGCACACTCGACTGTAGCTTTCTTACTTGTTTAAATTAGATCTATTTTTGAATAGCGCCATCGACATGTGAAAACGGCCTAGCTTTACACACGCAACGGCTGAAACAAAGCATCGTGACGATGACGTCACGACGCGAGCAGTGGAAATACGCAAAACGGAAACATGGATAACTTCTGTGTTTATCGTCCGATTGGATTGTAATTTGGGGAATACATTGCAATTATTTATGTCTATACAATCCGTCTTCGAGTGGAACATCAAAAAACTAAATCCATCTTCTCTTTTTATTGTTTATCAAAATGTTGGAGGAATAAACACTAAACTCTCTAAATTGTTTATTGATTGTGTCTCTTTTAAAGTGTCAGTGTGTCAAATTTCAATATACATTACTTGCTCTTATATTCCCCCTTCTTCAGATGTTTCCATCTACCTTGAACATATTTCCCCTATCCAGTCTGTTGCAACCAAGCTATCTGATAGAGATTTTCTTTTAGTTTTTGGTGATTTTAATTTACCAGAAGTTGCATGGACCTCCCAATCACATTTCTTGGTTCCCTCTATCTTTAATAAATTTCGTATAGGACTTTCTGAACTTTCATTATTTCAAATTAATAATATTCCTAATGGTAGAATGCTTGATCTTTTTTTTTCATCTGATGTAATATTGCAAAACACTTTTTCTAGAAGTGATCCTTTAGTTTTACCTGAAGATCCTTACCATCCTACATTAGATTTGTCATTAAAATTTCCTACTCTTGTGCAAACTGCAAATTCTCTTTCTAAATTAAAATCTCGCTGCTTTCGCAAGACTAATTTCATTAAAGCTTAACAATTTGATTTTAAATCATGATTGGTCTACTTTTTATTTGTGTTCAGATTTGGACATTTGTATCTCGTATTTTTATAAATCTATCAATTCATTTTTTGATCAATGTGTTCCCAGTGCTTACCCAGTTAAGTGTGATAGGCCACCTTGGTTTTCTCGTGAATTGATGGTTTTAAAAAATTTGAAATCCAGATATTTTAAAAAGTTTAAATCTACTGGAAGTCGTTCTGACTATTCTCGTTATATCGTTGTTAGAGCTAACATTTTATACCCGCTACTCATAGAGTAGAAGGGTATTATAACGTTGTTCAAACCGAAAATGTATGTAACAGGCAGAAGGAGACACCTCCGACCCCATAAAGTATATATATTCTGGCTCAGGATCAACAGCCGAGTCGATATAGCCATGTCCGTCTGTCCGTCTGTCTGTCTGTCTGTCCGTCTGTCTGTCCGTGTGAAAATCTAGATCTCAGCTATAATAAGAGCTAGAACTACCAAATTTGGTGATAGTATGTGTTATTATTGCACGCTGGTCAAGTTTATTTTGGATTTTGGCCACGCCCCCCTCCGCCCCTGTAAATCGAAAAAAATTGATTACAAGTGCAATTTTGATGCCATATTATTCAGTTTCGGTTTATATGATAACTATATCTAGGCAGATGATCTCTAAAAGTTTGGTAACAATCGGATAATAAACACAGAAGTTATTCAGCTTATTGTTTTCCATAGCTGTAAGCAGCGGTGCCGGCAGCGCTGCTTGCAGCCTTGTGCCGAATCGTGTGTGCGTGTACGGCGGTGAAATGGGTTAAGTTGTGGACTGCAAAACGAACAGTACTATTATGCATTTACGGGTTCGAGTCCCGCCCGCATCAAAAATTAAATGTGTGCAAAAATGTTTTTTTTATACCCGCTACTCATAGAGTAGAAGATCAAGTTTATTTTGGATTTTGGCCACGCCCCCTTCCGCTCCTGTAAATCGAAAAAAATTGATTACAAGCGCAATTTTGATGCCATATTGTTCCATATGATAATTATAGCAACCCTGATGATCTCTGAAAATTTGGTAACAATCGGATAATAAACAAAGAAGCTATTCAGTTTAACGTTTTCCCTAGCTGTAAACCGCGCTTTCGGCAGCGCTGCTTGCAGCATTGTGCCGAATAGTGTGTGCGTGTACGGTGGTGAAATGGGTTAAGTTGTGGACTGCATAACGAACGAAACTATTATGCATTTATGGGTTCAAGTCCCACCCGCATCAAAAGTTAAATGTGTGCAAAAAATTATTTTTTTTATTTGAGATTTAGACTTTGCATAAATATTGTAAGTCCATGCCCTTTTACGGTCAAAATATGATTGTAGCCGTTCTTTATTGTTCCGCAGCTGGGTAGCGGGTATATTACAGTCGAGCACTCTCGAATGTAGCTTTCTTACTTGTTTTCTCTAAATACGCGCTGCTACAATAATTACTTGAATCGTTGTCCCCTACAGTTTGCCCACGATCCTAAGCAGTTTTATAACTTTGTTAATTTGAAACGTAAAACTAATAAATTCCCATCTAATATTTTTTTTTGAAAATTACAAAGCAACTAATGATCAGGCTGCTGCCGATTTGTTTGCGGACTGTATTCAATCTACTTACTCCACTGAAGCCTTTACTATGCAATCATACACGTATTTCTTAAATAATTCTAACTCCTTTTTTTGCCCTTCTATTAACGAAATCTTGTTACTAAGCTATCTTAAGTCCTCTAAGCCTGTATTTTCTCCCGGTCCTGATGGTTTTCCAGCATGCATACTTAGATTCTGTGCTGATACCATTTGTAAGCCTATATTTATGTTGCTTGATTTGTCCGTAGGCACGAGTTACTTTCCGCCTATATGGTCCCTTCCTTCTCTATACCTTTTCACAAATGTGGCTCTAACCAAGATGTGAAGAATTATAGGTGTATCTCTAAATTATCCGCTATTCCTAAAATTTTTGAAAAAATCTTGACTGCACAATTAACACATATGTGTAAGTCCGTTCTTTCCCCTTATCAGCATGGATTTGTCAAATTTAGATCCACATGTTTTTTGCCTGGTGTACTCATAACCTGCTACATCTTAATTGTTCTAAATGTAAAGTTATGTCATTTTACAGAGGAAACCATAACGTCATGAACTACTCCTTAATTTAACTCAACTTTTAAGAATATCTGAAGTAAATGATCTAGGTATTCTTTTTGATCAGAAATTGAAATTTGATCGGCACGTTACACACATTGTTAACAAGGCTTTTCGTGTTCTTGGTTTCATTAAAAGATGGGCCAAAGAATTTAATGATCCCTTTACAACCAAGTTACTTGTTACTTCTCTTGTACGTCCAATTCTTAAATATAGTTCTTGCGTGTGGTCCCCGTAGTAACAACTGGGTTCCAGGAGTAGATTTTCCACCTTATCATAATCGGCTTCTTTGAATTAGCCCTTCTTCTTTAGCTAACCGTCGTATTATGTTAAGTGTCTTGTTTATCATAAAACTTATAAGATTTGAGGTCGATTCCCTTTCCTTACTCAGGCAACTTAACTTTAGTGTTCCTTCTAGAGTTACCCGTTGTTTTCAGCTATTGTCATTAGACTTTTGATCTAGTAATTATAGCTCGCATGACCCTTTCCGTCTTCTATGCGATCAATATAACAATTTCTTAAAAATTAAAATTTTAAAATGTATACATAAAATCAATTTTCTTAGTTTTAATCAAAACTGCTTATGTTAAGTCGTTTTTCTTTATACATAAATTTTTTTATCTGTTTCTCTGTAACTCTTACGTCGACTACTATTAGTTGACTTTAAATTAAATTAAATAAATAAATAAAACGTTTTCCATAGCTGTAGGCAGCGCTGCCTGCAGCATTGTGGCGAATAGTGTGTGCGTGTACGGTGGTGAAATGGGTTAAGTTGTGGACTGCAAAACGAACAGTACTATTATGCATTTACGTGTTCGAGTCCCGCCCGCATGGAAAGTTAAAAGGGGCAAAAATTATTTTTTTTTGTAGATTTTGACTTTACATAAATATTGTAAGACCATGGCCTTTTACGGTCAAAATATGATTGTAGCCAATCTTTATTGTTTCGCAAATAATTTTGATGTATGAACAGCTGGGTAGCGGGTATTTTACAGTCGAGCACACTCGACTGTAGCTTTCTTACTTGTTATATCATTCTTTTCCTTTATCTTTGTCTTTCATTTCGTCGCCAACAACACGTAAAACTCACAATACAATATTTTCGCTAAATATTTGTATATATTTTTTATATCAATGAAAACGGTCAAAAATGGTATGAACGTCGAGATCTCAGCTATTACAACATCTAGAGACACCATATTTGACATAATGGTTCCTGTATACCATACGCAGATCAAGTTTATTTCAATTTTGGAGTGCCACGCCCACCGCCCACGCAAATCGATAATTTTTGAATATTAAGGAAAGTATTACAGTTACAGACACCAAATTTGGCAGAATGATACCTGTAAATCATGCGTAGATAAAGATTATTTGAAATTTGAGGTGCCACGCCCACCGCCCACGCAAATCGATAATTTTTGAATAATAAGGAAAGTATTACAGTTACAGACATCAAATTTGGCAAGATGGTTCCTGTAAGTCATCCGCAGATGAAGATTGTGTCAAAATTGAGGTGCCACGCCCAACGCCCACGCAAATCGATAATTTACGAATATTAAGGAAAGTATTATAGTTACAGACACCAAATTTGGCAAGCGCAGAGAAATTTTTTTTTAAATGTGAGGTGCCACTCCCACCGCCCACGCAAATCAAGAATTTACGAATATTAAGGAAAGTATTTAAGTTACAGATTTCTGCTTTAGAACGCTAAAAATACTGATAATATGCACCCATTCCGAAAATTACAATCCGATCGGGTAATAAATTCAGAAGTTATTAAATAAAATGTTTTTCATAGTTCCGTTCTCCGCATCATTACAACATATCGTCTGAATCGTTTTAGCCTTTGTGTGTGTGTCTGTATGTGTATGTGAGAGCGAGTTAGTACTAGTTAGTATAACTACGAAATTGGTCGAATGGTATCTTACGGTCGGGCACGCTCGACTGTAGCTTTCCTTACTTGTTTGTTTTTGTTTTCGTTATAGTAGTTAATAATTAGACCATGGATTTAAAAAAATATATGGTCTATTGTGTTTGTCGAAATGTGCGTAACAGGCAGAAGGAGGTATCTGCGACCCCATAAAGTATATATATTCTTGCTCAGGATCACTAGCCGAGTCGATTAAGCCATGTCTGTCTGTCCGTCTGTTCGTCTGTATGAACGCCTATAAATCAGAAACTAAAAAAGCTAGAGCCACCAAATTTGGTGACAACACCTATGTGAATCATACGCTGTAAAATTTTTATTAAAATTTGGGACACGCCTACGCAATAATAAAGATACAGTATTCAGTTTTGGTGTGAATGATAAGTATCACCACCTAATCGATCGCTGAAATTTGGTTCCGATCGGATAATGAACATAAAAGTTATTCAACGTTTCATAAATATTTGCACTGCGCCCACTGCAAGCAAGCAAGAAGTATTTTTTCCAACGGCTTGGACTGCATGGCATCTAACTGAAAATAATATGTGTTGTTTATTATTTTTCTTTGAAAAACACGTTTACCAAAAACAGTTTTCTAAATCTGATTTTTTTCATAACCTTGAAAAATCCATGATCTTATACAGTCAACACTTGACTGCAGCCGTTTTTTCTTGTTTATTAATATATATTGTATATATATTGAATGCATTTGTTTGTTTGGTTTATTTTGAAATATATTTATATAAAGAACAAGGCTGATATTCATATTTTGTTTTGTTTTCGGTTTGATTTCCATTTATGTAGATTTATAATAATACGAGGGTCGTTTGATAAGTCCGTGACTTTTTGAATAAAATATATTTTTTTCGTCAAAGAAGCGTTTTATTTCTCAACATAATCTCCTTTTAGCTCTATACATTTAGTCCAGCGTTTTTCCAATTTTTTTATTCCTTCCAAATAATAGGTTTTCTCAAGGCCCTCAAAATAATCGTTTGTTTCTGTGATGACCTCTTCATTTGACCCGAATCTCTTACCGCCGAGCCATTTCTTCATGTTTGGAAACAAAAAATAGTCACAGGGGAGCTAAATCTGGAGAATATGCTGGATGGGGTAGCAGTTCGTAGCCCAATTTATGAAATTTTGCCATGCTGACTACACACGTGTGCACCCGTGCATTGTCCTGATGGAACAGCACTTTTTTTCGCCAAATGCGGTCGTTTCTGCTTCAAATCAATATCGAATCTGTCCAAAAGCTCTGAATAATATTCGCCGGTGATCGTTTTACCCTTTTCAAGGTAATCGATGTGAATGATACCTTGTGCATCCCAAAAAACTGTGGCCATGACCTTGTTGGCCGACAGACCCACCTTGGCCTTCTTTGGTGCACGTTCACCCGGAGAAACCCACTGTCTTGATTGTTCTTTGGTCTCTGGTGTGGTGTGGTGGATCCATGTTTCGTCTACGGTAACGAAACGGCGCAAAAATTCGTTTGGATTGCGGTTGAACATCGCCAAACACTCCTTTGAAATGGTCACACGGTTGCGCTTATGGTCGTGTGTGAGCAATCGCGGCACCCATCGCGCGGAAAGCTTTTCATGTCCAAATATTCATGTAAAATGTGATGTACCCGTTCAGTTGAGATGCCTACAGCCTCAGCTACCTCACGCACTTTCATTCTCCGATCATCCAATATCATTCCATGGATTTTGTCGACGATTTCTGGCATGACGACCTCTTTTGGGCGACCTGAACGTTCGGCATCACTTGTACTGGTACGACCACAACGGAACTCAGTAAACCATTTCTTAACCATTGAAATTGATGGTGCAGAGTCCCCATAATATTTATCAAGTCTTTCCTTGGTTTCGGTGATGGATTTTTTACGCAAAAAATAATGCTTAATTAGCACACGAAATTCACTTTTTTCCATTTTCGTTAAAATTCACGAGATCGTCTGCTTTCAATGCCTATAAAACGCAAACCAAAAAACGCAGCTTTCTCAAAATTTTACAGTCAGCTGTTAATCGATAACTGCTGACAGGAGCAGTGTTGTATTTAGAGCAGGTGCGCGGCAAATACAAAAAGTCACGGTCTTATCAAACGACCCTCGTATTTTACAACATTAGCAAAAAGGTTTTCAATCGTTCAAATGAAGGGTTCTAAATATCTTGTATTTTCTTTTTCATTGTTTTTATACCATTCGACCATTGAAAATGGTCAAAAATGGTATACTAAGTTTCTGCAAATGTATGTAACAGGCAGAAGGAGGCGTGTCAGACCCCACAAAGTATATATATTCTGACTCAGGATCACTAGCTGAGTCGATTGAGCCATGTCCGCTTGAACGTCTAGATCTCAGCTATTACAAAAGCTAGAGACACCATATTTTACATGAAGGTTCCTGTATACCATAGGTAGATCGAGTTTATTTTCAATTTTTGATGATACGCCCAGCGCACACGCTAATCGATAATTTTCGATTATCAGGAGAAGTTTTGAAGTTACACCTTTCTGCTTTGGTATGAACATAAATAATTGCAATATAAATCCATTTCACAAATTACAATCCAATCGGGCCATAAACACAAAAGTTATCCATGTTTTCGTTTTCGGTACTTCCACTGCTTGCGCCTGTGCTGCGCGTCGTGACGTCGGGGTTGCATTAGTAACCGCCGCAAGCAGTTTCCTTGCCGGCAATCGGGGTCCACGTTTGGCATAATTCTTGCCAGAGCTGCAGCTGCCATTGCCGCTTTTCTGCTGGCATACGTTGCGTGGTCCTTAAAGGAGAGATGATTTTATTCCCTTTACTTTGACCTGCATGCTCTCAATCTTCTTTCTGCTGCTCAAAAGGACTAATTCCGTCATATAAGGAGCATTTCCTAGACCAACTTTCTCGAACCATTCGGTGATCGTCCTGATCGCCACATTACTGTTGTCCTGGAGCTCTGGTATTGTCTTGGCAACCGCTGTTACCGCAACGTCGTCGACGAAGCAGTGCACAAAATCGGTCCAAGTACCGACCCTTGAGATTCCCCTGCTTAGACCAGCTTCAGTTACATACCACTGCGTGTGTTCCCTGAAGTAGTTTCCAATTACACTTCGTAAATAACCGGGTATGCCCATGTTACGCATTGCGCCGAGGATATGGGGCCATCTAGCCGAATTAAATGCGTTCTTCACGTCGAGGGTGATGATGGTAGTGTACCCGAAGACTGCGTTCAGAAGAAACTGTTGGAATGCATCCGTGAAGACCTCGGGTCTTGCGGTGGCAGCGGCCTTAACGATCACACCACGGATACTACCATCAATGCCATGAGCTTTGCTTCATCCTCATTGCTGCTTCGACGACTTCGCATGCTGTGATACACAGAAAGCAGATACGGGTTCGAGTCCCGTCCGCATCAAAAATTAAATGTGTGCAAAAATGATTTTTTTTTATACCCGCTACTCATAGAGTAGAAGATCAAGTTTATTTTGGATTTTGGCCACGCCCCCTTCCGCCCCTGTAAATCGAAAAAAATTGATTACAAGCGCAATTTTGATGCCATATTGTTCCATATGATAATTATAGCAAGCCTGATGATCTCTGAAAATTTGGTAACAATCGGATAATAAACAAAGAAGCTATTCAGTTTAACGTTTTCCCTAGCTGTAAACCGCGTTTCCGGCAGCGCAAATTCTTTATTTGTACAGGAAATAATAAGAATGCTATACAATGCAAATTTTTGCTGTTGTTGGATAACAGCGTTAGTAGCTTAGTGAAAAAGCGATGAACTCCTGAACCGACAGGCCCGTGATTCGATTCCCAATTCATGCCGCTAAAGCTTTTTCATTTTTTTTTTAAGAACTTATACTTTAATTTTTTAATATGCATTAATTGGTGGTGTATTTTATTTAAAAACTTTTTTAAGGCTCACAATGAACTTAGTTAACAAGTGGATAAGGGACAGTCTCTTAAATCAGCTCTGTGCGATTGTCAGAGCGCAGCTTTTTCTTATTTTTTTTTATTTTTATTTCTTATTTAATTATATATTTATGATTGTTATTTATGAATAAATAGCAACAACAACACGCATCATGCATTCAGACTTTGTTTTTGTCGTGCAAGAATTTCCGAATGGTCTCATAATGTAACTTTGGCAAAATTTGCGTAATGGCTTAATGGCCGAATGGAGAAGTGGTGGACCTCTTTGGTAATGGGTCCAAGGTTCGATTCCGCATGCATACGTGTCATGGTGGGGGAGATCGAGCTTTTCTTATTTTTTGCAAAGAAAAGTTTTTGCCTCCCTTTTTGAGCTACCTTCATGAAACTTTGTATACATGTTTCTCATTGCTGCCCGCTGTAAGTAAGTCGGAACGAGCCGGTACGCACCGATACATCGTATAGATGCCATAGAACATATCGGTCGTTTTTTTAACAAATTTTATTAAAAGTTAGAGTGCTCCAGAACGCTTTCCATTCAAGTATATAAAGAGGTATTAAAAGGGCACATATCGTTTTTTACATGCACGTATTCGATTTATAGTCTTCAACAGGTAGAATTATTATTTTTACTGTTTAAGTGATAAATCTTGGATTTTTGTGGTACCTGAATAAATGTTATACGTTTTCAATACATTTTACTCCTTTTGCCGGCAGCGCTGCTTGCAGCATTGTGCCGAATAGTGTGTGCGTGTACGGGGGTGAAATGGGTTAAGTTGTGGACTGCATAACGAACGAAACTATTATGCATTTATGGGTTCAAGTCCCACCCGCATCAAAAGTTAAATGTGTGCAAAAAATTATTTTTTTTATTTGAGATTTAGACTTTGCATAAATATTGTAAGTCCATGCCCTTTTACGGTCAAAATATGATTGTAGCCGTTCTTTATTGTTCCGCAAATAATTTGATGTACGAGCAGCTGGGTAGCGGGTATATTACAGTCGAGCACACTCGAATGTAGCTTTCTTACTTGTTTTCTCTAAATACACGCTGCTACAATAATTACTTGAATCGTTGTCCCCTACAGTTTGCCCAGGATCCTAAGCAGTTTTATAACTTTGTTAATTTGAAGCGTAAAACTAATAAATTCCCATCTAATATTTTTTTTTGAAAATTACAAAGCAACTAATGATCAGGCTGCTGCCGATTTGTTTGCGGACTGTATTCAATCTACTTACTCCACTGAAGCCTTTACTATGCAATCATACCCGTATTCCTTAAATAATTCTAACTCCTTTTTTTGCCCTTCTATTAACGAAATCTTGTTACTAAGCTATCTTAAATCGTCTAAGCCTGTATTTTCTCCCGGTCCTGATGGTTTTCCAGCATGCATACTTAGATTCTGTGCTGATACCATTTGTAAGCCTATATTTATGTTGCTTGATTTGTCCGTAGGCACGAGTTACTTTCCGCCTATATGGCCCCTTCCTTCCCTATACCTTTTCACAAATGTGGCTCTAACCAAGATGTGAAGAATTATAGGTGTATCTCTAAATTATCCGCTATTCCTAAAATTTTTGAAAAAATCTTGACTGCACAATTAACACATATGTGTAAGTCCGTTCTTTCCCCTTATCAGCATGGATTTGTCAAATTTAGATCCACATGTTTTTTGCCTGGTGTACTCATAACCTGCTACATCTTAATTGTTCTAAATGTAAAGTTATGTCATTTTACAGAGGAAACCATCACGTCATGAACTACTCCTTTAATTTAACTCAACTTTTAAGAATATCTGAAGTAAATAATCTAGGTATTCTTTTTGATCAGAAATTGAAATTTGATCGGCACGTTACACACATTGTTAACAAGGCTTTTCGTGTTCTTGGTTTCATTAAAAGATGGGCCAAAGAATTTAATGATCCCTTTACAACCAAGTTACTTTTTACTTCTCTTGTACGTCCAATTCTTGAATATGGTTCTTGCGTGTGGTCCCCGTAGTAACAAATTTATCAAGACAGATAAAAAGTAGTTTCTTCTTTTTGCTTGACGTAGTTTCAACTGGGTTCCAGGAGTAGATTTTCCACCTTATCATAATCGGCTTCTTTGAATTAGCCCTTCTTCTTTAGCTAACCGTCGTATTATGTTAAGTGTCTTGTTTATCATAAAACTTATAAGATTTGAGGTCGATTCCCTTTCCTTACTCAGGCAACTTAACTTTAGTGTTCCTTCTAGAGTTACCCGTTGTTTTCAGCTATTGTCATTAGACTTTTGATCTAGTAATTATAGCTCGCATGACCCTTTCCGTCTTCTATGCGATCAATATAATAATTTCTTAAAAATTAAAATTTTAAAATGTATACATAAAATCAATTTTCTTAGTTTTAATCAAAACTGCTTATGTTAAGTCGTTTTTCTTTATACATAAATTTTTTTATCTGTTTCTCTGTAACTCTTACGTCGACTACTATTAGTTGACTTTAAATTAAATTAAATAAATAAATAAAACGTTTTCCATAGCTGTAGGCAGCGCTGCCTGCAGCATTGTGGCGAATAGTGTGTGCGTGTACGGTGGTGAAATGGGTTAAGTTGTGGACTGCAAAACGAACAGTACTATTATGCATTTACGGGTTCGAGTCCCGCCCGCATGAAAAGTTAAAAGGGTGCAAAAATTATTTTTTTTTGTAGATTTTGACTTTACATAAATATTGTAAGACCATGGCCTTTTACGGTCAAAATATGATTGTAGCCAATCTTTATTGTTTCGCAAATAATTTTGATGTATGAATAGCTGGGTAGCGGGTATTTTACAGTCGAGCACAATCGACTGTAGCTTTCTTACTTGTTATATCATTCTTTTCCTTTATCTTTGTCTTTCATTTCGTCGGCAACAACACGTAAAACTTACAATACAATATTTTCGCTAAATATTTGTATATATTTTTTATATCAATGAAAACGGTCAAAAATGGTATGAACGTCGAGATCTCAGCTATTACAACATCTAGAGACACCATATTTGACATAATGGTTCCTGTATACCATACACAGATCAAGTTTATTTCAATTTTGGAGTGCCACGCCCACCGCCCACGCAAATCGATAATTTTTGAATATTTAGGAAAGTATTACAGTTACAGACACCAAATTTGGTAAAATGATACCTGTAAATCATGCGTAGATAAAGATTATTTGAAATTTTAGGTGCCACGCCCACCGCCCACGCAAATCGATAATTTTTGAATAATAAGGAAAGTATTACAGTTACAGACACCAAATTTGGCAAGATGGTTCCTGTAAATCATCCGCAGATGAAGTTTATGTCAAAATTGAGGTGCCACGCCCAACGCCCACGCAAATCGATAATTTACGAATATTAAGGAAAGTATTATAGTTACAGACACCAAATTTGGCATGCGCAGAGAAATTTTTTTCAAATGTGAGGTGCCACGCCCACCGCCCACGCAAATCAAGAATTTACGAATATTAAGGAAAGTATTTAAGTTACAGATTTCTGCTTTAGAACGCTAAAAATACTGATAATATGCACCCATTCCGAAAATTACAATCCGATCGGGTAATAAATTCAGAAGTTATTAAATAAAACGTTTTTCGTAGTTCCGTTCTCCGCGTCATTACAACATATCGTCTGAATCGTTTTAGCCTTTGTGTGTGTGTCTCTATGTGTATGTGAGAGCGAATGGTATCTTACGGTCGGGCACGCTCGACTGTAGCTTTCCTTACTTTTTTGTTTTTGTTTTCGTTATAGTAGTTAATAATTAGGCCATGGATTTTAAAAAAGTACATGGTCTATTGTGTTTGAACGCCTATAAATCAGAAACTAAAAAAGCTAGAGCCACCAAATTTGGTGACAACACCTATGTGAATCATACGCTGTAAAATTTTTATTAAAATTTGGGACACGCCTACGCAATAATAAAGATAGAGTATTCAGTTTTGGTGTGAATGATAAGTACACCACCTAATCGATCGCTGAAATTTGGTTCCGATCGGATAATGAACATAAAAGTTATTCAACGTTTCATAAATATTTGCACTGCGCCCACTGCAAGCAAGCAAGAAGTATTTTTTTCCAACGGCTTGGACTGCATGGCATCTAACTGAAAATAATATGTGTTGTTTATTATTTTTCTTTGAAAAACACGTTTACCAAAAACAGTTTTCTAAATCTGATTTTTTTCATAACCTTGAAAAATCCATGATCTTATACAGTCAACACTTGACTGCAGCCGTTTTTTCTTGTTTATTAATATATATTGTATATATATTGAATGCATTTGTTTGTTTGGTTTATTTTGAAATATATTTATATAAAGAACAAGGCTGATATTCATATTTTGTTTTGTTTTCGGTTTGATTTCCATTTATGTAGATTTATAATAATATTTTACAACATTAGCAAAAAGGTTTTCAATCGTTCAAATGAAGGGTTCTAAATATCTTGTATTTTGTTTTTCATTGTTTTTATACCATTCGACCATTGAAAATGGTCAAAAATGGTATACTAAGTTTCTGCAAATGTATGTAACAGGCAGAAGGAGGCGTGTCAGACCCCACAAAGTATATATATTCTGACTCAGGATCACTAGCTGAGTCGATTGAGCCATGTCCGCTTGAACGTCAAGATCTCAGCTATTACAAAAGCTAGAGACACCATATTTCACATGAAGGTCGCTGTATACTATAGGTAGATTGAGTTTATTTTTAATTTTAGATGCCGCGTCCACCGCCCACGAAAGTCGATCATTTTCGATTATCAGGAGAAGTATTGAAGTTACAGCTTTCTGCTTTGGTATGAACATAAATAATAAATATAAATCTATTCCCCAAATTACAATCCAATCGGACCATAAACACAAAAGTTATCCATGTTTCCGATTTCCGTACTTCCACTGCTTGCGCTTGTGCTCGCGTCGCGACATCATCGTCACGATGCTTCGTTTCAGCCGTAGCGTGTGTAAAGCTAGGCCGTTTTAACATGTAGATGGCGCTATTCAAAAATAGATCTAATTTAACAATAGGTGGCGGATAAACTTGTGCAGAGTTTTTTTGATGGAACTAAATGGGTGATAATTTGTTTCATAACTGGGCGAATGGTAACTTACTGTTGGGAGCGCTCGACTGTAGCCTTCTTTACTTGTTCTTTAATAGCTTCTGTATTTATTGCCCGACCGCATTGTAGTTTTGGGATTGGGTGCATATTATTAGCATCTTTACTTGTTCTAAAGCAAAAATCTGTTACCTAAATACTTTCCTTTATATTCGTGAATTATCAATTGCGTGGGCGGTGGGCGTGGCACCTAAAATTTGCAATAGTATTTCTCTGCGCATGATTTACAGGAATCATCATGCCAAATTTGGTGTCTGTAACTAATATACTTTCCATAATATTCAAAAATTATCGATTTGCATGGGTGGTGGGCATGGCACCTAAATAATCTTTATCTGCGCATGATTTACAGGAATCATCATGATAAGTGTGGTGTCTGTAACTGTAATGCTTTCTTTAATATTCGTAAATTGTCGATTTTCGTTGGTGGTGGGCGCTGCACTCCAAACTTGAAATAAACTTGATCTGCGTATGGTATACAGGAACCATCATATCAAATATGGTGTCTCTAGCTTTTGTAATAGCTGAGAACTAATCGTTTATACGAACAGACGGACAGACAAACATGGCTCAATCCACTCGGCTGTTAATCCTGAGCCAGAATATATATACTTTATGGGGTCTGCCATGTCTCCTTCTGCCTGTTACATAGTTTTGCACAAAGTTAGTATACCATTTTTGACCATTTTCAATGGTCGAATGGTATAAGCAGAAATAAAAATATGGAAAGAAAAAGGCTTTTAGAGGTTGTTTTAAAGATTAACAAACTCCATTTTAGTTGTTTAAACAAATTTAAAAATGTTGGTCGCTAATTGGTATTATAAGACTTTTGATTAATTTTCAAATATTAATTTACATTTTGTTACGGACTGCTCGCTCAGGGCTGCGCCGGCTAGCTCAGCTGCAGGGAAGGGTTTTGCCTGCTGCCCTGCAGTCCGCACCACAATAACGATCAATTTCGATCCTGACTTGTACATCTCACACACAGCAATTAAAACAAATAATACTTTAAACAACGACAACAACAATAAACTTTGGTGACCGTTATTGGTCCACACAACCATGTGATGCTCCTGCTCACGATTTCGGAGCATCACCCCAGCCGATCTGTCCGCGGCTGGATGTAGGGTGAACTTAAAAGAGGTCTCCTGGCAGAACCGAACTCACCAGGAGACTGCTTCCTTATGACTTCTTCCATTCTTTCTTTCCGCTTTTTATATGATTTGAGCGCAGCTTAAAATTTACATCCGTTGATCCCGCTTTAACTTAATGACTCAAGCCCAAAACAAAATCGTCGGCGGTCACAACTCGGGCCTTCGGGCATCTGACATACAGTTCGTACGACTGTTCTCCCCAAAGATGAGCGGGGGTCGCTGACCGAATAGGCTTAAGAGAGGATCTCCGACAGCCTACTCTTCCCGCTAGCCCCGCCATCACTGGTTTGCACTGCTTGCTCTATCGGCAGATGTCTCTGTGCCAGGGTAGCTGTTTTTACTGATGGATTTCGTATCGATACAAACATCTGTTAAGCCAAAACGCACCTGATACTGCAGAGCGACAAAATAATTGGGGCATTTTTCACAAATATCGGCGATATCCTCGAAGATTCATCTTCTAGCTTCCAGATACCGGCTCAGCTTTCTTCGTATGACAGCAGCGTATGTTTTCCATCTTGTTTTCTATTTCTTATTTCTGTGATCTTAGAATCTACATTTTCTTTACAGCTTATGGGTAGCGGATGTTATTCTTGGCGGAATTCACTTACGGGCGCGTGTTTCCCGTCCTCATTGAGTCCAGTTGGGCGTTGGTCTGCCGCACCGATCGCAGAACAATTTCCTGGACGCTGTGTCCCAGTCGCGGCCGTTTCTGGCCGTAGATGCGCTTGGACTATGCGCTTTGGAGTCCTAAGCAGTCCCCTTTTTCCCACCGACATCTAGAAACCGGCTGCAGTCTCTTCATCAGTGGACCATGTCGTGTCATCTGTTAACAAATAAGTAATGTATCTATATATTAGATAGTCCGACAAAAACTCAAGCACCGCTTAACGGATGTATACTTTCAATAAAATAGACTCAGCAAAATTTTTGTGTTCTTCTTTGAATATCTTTTTTATACAGTTAGCGATTACAGTTATATTTGTTGTGTTGTGTACAGCAATATATTAGGCAAAGTTTGAGATGTATACTTTCAATGAAATAGACTCAGCAAAATTTTTGTGTTCTTCTTTGAATATCTTTTTTATACAGTTAGCGACTACAGTTATATTTGTTGTATTGTGTACAGCAATATATTAGGCAAAGTTTGAGACACAACATGCGGTACAGAAATATAACAGTTATTGTACAATATATTTCAATTTTGCTTTCAGCATTGTGCCGAATAGTGTTTGCTTGTACGGTGGTAAAATGGGTTACGGGTTCGAGTCCCACCCGCATCAAAAATTAAATGTGTAAAAAAATTTTTTTTTTTTTTTAGATTTTGACTATGCCTAAATATTGTAAGTCCATGGCCTTTTACGGTCAAAATATGATTGTGGCCGTTCATTATTGTTCCGCAAATAATTTTAATGTACGAGCAGCTGGGTAGCGGGTATATTACAGTCGAGTACACTCGAATGTAGCTTTCTTTCTTGTTTGTGTTGAACATTAGTGTCGTAATTTAAAATCAGATTTGTGTTGTGTTAATCTTGTTTTCAATTTTAGTTTAGTTGTTCCCATATTAACACCGTAGTATATTTCTGTATTACTGGCACTACAAGGAATTTTATATATAACATTATTTTTGTCGAGTGAATTTATTTTTGACTTCGTATTATTGTAACAAGTAAGAAAGGCTATAGTTAAGTGTCGACCGTATAAGACCATGGATTTTTCAAGGTTATGAAAAAAATCGGATTTAGAAAACTGTTATTGGTAAACGTGTTTTTCGAAAGAAAAATAATAAACAACACACATAATTTTTAGTTAGACGCCAAGCAGTTGGAAAAAAACACTGCGTGCTTGCTTGTTTGCAGTGGGCTCAGTGCAAATCTATATGAAACGTTAAATAACTTTTATGGTCATTATCCGATCGGAACCAAATTTTTAGCGATCGTTTGGGTGGTAATATTTATCATTCACACTGAATACTCTAGCTTAATTATTGTGCCTGCTATATGGTTTATCGATTTGCGGGGGCGGAAGTATGCGTGTCCCAAATTATATTAAAAATTTTACAGCGTATGATTCACATAATTGTTCTCACCAAATTTGGAGGCTGTAGCTTTTTAGTTTTCTAAGATATAGGCGCTTGCAATACGGTTTTTCGATTTTCGGGGGCGGAAGTAGGCGTGCCCCAAATTTTAATAAAAATTTTACAGCGTATGATTCACATAAGTGTTGTCACCAAATTTAGTGGCTCTAGCTTTTTTAGTTTCTGAGATATAGACGTTCATGCAGTCGTACAGACGGATAGACGGACAGGCGGACATGGCTTAATCGACTCGGCTAGTGATCCTGAGCAAGAATATATATACTTTGTGGGGCGGCAGATGCCTCCTTCTACCAAAACTGAATACTCTATCTTTATTATTGCGTAGGCGTGTCCCAAATTTTAATAAAAATTTTACAGCGTATGATTCACATAGGTGTTGTCACCAAATTTGGTGGCTCTAGCTTTTTTAGTTTCTGATTTATAGGCGTTCATACAGACGGACAGACGGACAGACAGACATGGCTTAATCGACTCGGCTAGTGATCCTGAGCAAGAATATATATACTTTATGGGGTCGCAGATACCTCCTTCTGCCTGTTACGCACATTTCGACAAACACAATAGACCGTGTATTCTATTAAGATCTATGGTCTAAAAATGCTTTAATGTTTGAAAAGATTTATGTGCTATCTTTATATCTGTATTATTGTAACAGTCGTATTTCGTTAATCTTTCTGATAATGTTGGCAAATTGACCAGAGATTAATATGTTTTTGGTTGTCTCGTTTTATTTTCTATTGGTGTTTCTTTATATTTTTTAATAAGTTGTGTTATTAGTGTTTTTGGAAAGTCGTTGTCCGTAAGTATATTTGGTTTTTCCTTTTTTATCTCATTTTGGTACATTTTGTCCAATATGTCCAACATTCGTTTTATACAGCCTCTAGCTGTATTCATAATCATTCTCATTGGAAGTCTTCAGTTGTAGTTAATAAGCCTGGTAGATGCCATCGGTTTCTTATACCATTTAAGTTTTAATTTTCTTACTACTCTTTTGATTAATGAATGCCGGCAGCGCTGCTTGCAGCCTTGTGCCGAATTGTGTGTGCGTGTACGGTGGTGAAATGGGTTAAGTTATGGACTGCAAAACGAACAGTACTATTATGCATTTACGGGTTCGAGTCCCGCCCGCATCAAAAATTAAATGTGTGCAAAAATATTTTTTTTTTATACCCGCTACTCATAGAGTAGAAGATCAAGTTTATTTTGGATTTTGGCCACTCCCCCTTCCGCCTCTGTAAATCGAAAAAAATTGATTACAAGCGCAATTTTGATGCCATATTGTTCCATATGATAATTATAAAAATTCTTTATTTGTACAGGAAATAATAAGAATGCCATACACTGCAAATTTTTGCTGTTGTTGGATAACAGCGTTAGTAGCTTAGTGAAAAAGCGATAAACTCCCGAACCGACAGGCCCGTGATTCGATTCCCAATTCATGCCGCTAAAGCTTTTTCTTTTTTTTTAAGAACTTATACTTTAATTTTGTAATATGCATTAATTGGTGGTGCATTTTATTTAAAATTTTTTTTAAGGCTTACAATGAACTTAGTTAACAAGTGAATAAGGGACAGTCTCTTAAATCAGCTCTGTGCGATTGTCAGAGCGCAGCTTTTTCTTATATTTTTTATTTTTATTTCTTATTTAATTATATGTTTATGATTGTTATTTATGAATAAATAGCAACAACAACGCGCATCGTGCATTCAGACTTTGTTTTTGTCGTGCAAGAATTTCCGAATGGTCTCATAATGTAACTTTGGCAAAATTTGCGTAATGGCTTAATGACCGAATGGAGAAGTGGTGGACCTCTTAGGTAATGGGTCCAAGGTTCGATTCCGCATGCATACATGTCATGGTGGGGGAGATCGAACTTTTCTTATTTTTTGCAAAGAAAAGTTTTTCCCTCCCTTTTTGAGCTACCTTCATGAAACTTTGTATACATGTTTCTCATTGCTGCCCGCTGTAAGTAAGTCGGAACGAGCCGGTACGCACCGATACATCGTATAGATGCCATAGAACATATCGGTCGTTTTTTTTTAACAAAATTTATTAAAAGTTAGAGTGCTCCAGAACGCTTTTCATTCAAGTATATAAAGAGGTATTAAAAGGGCACATATCGTTTTTTACATGCACGTATTCGATTTATAGTCTTCAACAGGTAGAATTATTATTTTTACTGTTTAAGTGATAAATCTTGGATTTTTGTGGTAAAGTTATACGTTTTCAATACTTTTTACTCCTTTTGCCGGCAGCGCTGCTTGCAGCATTGTGCCGAATAGTGTGTGCGTGTACGGGGGTGAAATGGGTTAAGTTGTGGACTGCATAACGAACGAAACTATTATGCATTTATGGGTTCAAGTCCCACCCCCATCAAAAGTTAAATGTGTGCAAAAATTTTTTTTTTTTTTAGATTTAGACTTTGCATAAATATTGTAAGTCCATGCCCTTTTACGGTCAAAATATGATTGCGGCCGTTCTTTATTGTTCCGCAAATAATTTTGATGTACGAGCAGCTGGGTAGCGGGTATATTACAGTCGAGCAATTCGAATGTAGCTTTCTTACTTGTTTTTTTTAGATTTTGACTTTGCATAAATATTGTAAGTCCATGCCCTTTTACGGTCAAAATATGATTGTAGCCGTTCTTTATTGTTCCGCAAATAATTTTGATGTACGAGCAGCTGGGTAGCGGGTATATTACAGTCGAGCACACTCGAATGTAGCTTTGCTACTTGTTTTTTTATTTTAGATTTTGACTTTGCATAGATATTATAAGTCCATAGCCTTTTACGGTCAAAATTTGATTGTAGCCGTTTTTTTGTTCCGCAAATAAATGATGTACGAGCAGCTGGGTAGCGGGTATATTACAGTCGAGCACACTCGACTGTAGCTTTCTTACTTGTTTTTGGGTTAAGTTCGCCCAATGAAGTCTCTTTGTATCTTTGTTTTTGTGTTTCGCATGTGTGTCGTTTTGTCTTTTGTGTTTGTTTGTTATCTTCCATGATAATTTAACTTTTATTATATTAAATAAGTAATTATATTGAATTGTTTAAATTTAATTTTGCTTATGGAAGGCGATTCAGAGCTCTGTGTGTTTGGACACCTAAATATGTGGGAATTGGTTCCAGTAAGAATACTCGCAGTGGTAATAAGTATTAGATCTTTCGATACTTCTACATTGCAGCCCTGAATAAAATGCAACCCTAGACAAGAGAAAGCTATCTATAGAAAGGGAGCGGGTGTAGAAAAAAGCGGGTCGAGTGAAAAAGTTGCCAAGAGCGGTTGTTCCCAAAACTACATAATTTCGTCATAAGTCTTAATAATTAAATGTGAAATTCGTATAAGCTCTATTACTTGTTTAATAAAAACCATATAAATAAAGAACCACAAATTGGGGGCTCGTCCGGGATGAGCTTAAGTGTAAAGACAAAATTTGTGCATATGATGCAGTTCGTTTTGGTAGCAAGCAGTGAACGGTAAAATAGAAGCGTTGCATGATCGACGCTGGAACAAACGCGAGCAACAGAATACAGAATTCTCGAAGAAGTTTCGAGAGTCGGCAGAGGTAAAGTTGCTGCTTAAGTTGGCAGAAGCAGAACTGGTGCATACGTCGGCAGAGGCAAAGTTGCTGCTTAAGTTGGTAGAAGCAGAGCTGGAGCGTGCGTCGACAGAGGCAAAGTTGCTGCTTAAGTTGGTAGAAGCAGAGCAGAATGATTGCTTACACATTTTGGAAATCAGGATGAAGAGAAAAGCGATTCAGATGAACTTTAATCCGTGGTTACAGAGCGAAATTTAGCTGAAGATCAAAGAGTAGACAATGGCAGGTCATGGTTCACTCTCAAAGATGTAGAAGGCAGCGTATCTAGTTTCTCTGGAACAGGAAGTCCTGATGTAGAACAATAGATCGATGAGTTAGAAAGCTGTTCAACTACTGTCCAGTGGAGTGATTTGCAGCTGTTTATCTATTAGAAACAGATGCTTACAGGAGCGGCTAAACTGTTTGTGCGTAGTGAGGCGAATATTCGCAGTTGGACTGTTTTGAAGGCTAAGTTGAGGGAAGAGTTTTCAATCAAAGTGTCATCAGCTAAGGTTCATAGAAGATTGGACCAGCGTCAGCAGAGAAAAAACGAATCATTATTTGAATATTTGTATGCTCTGAAAGAAATCGCAAAGCCAGTTAATATTAATGAGCCAAGTTTAATTGACTATTACATAATTATATCAGGCCAGAAATATACAGGAACTGAAACATCAAATCGAGATATATCAGAAAGCTAGATCTGGCAAATCGAATCAATCAGCTGGGGAACGTCAGGATCAAAAGAATGATCAAGGCAAAGGTCAGGTTAAGTCTGGATCATCCAGGAAATGTTTCAAATGCGGCGATAGTTCCCACGTAATGAAAGACTGTAAGAAAACAAATTTTGTTTGCTGTAAATGTGGTCAGGCAGGACACCGAGCAGCACAATGTGCAGCAAAAACAGATGTCAAGAAAGAAACAAATGTTAATGTTCAAGAGGATAAAGTAGGAGTGTCGTTAGGGAGTGAATTTACTCTTTCCGGTCTTGAATTGAAGAGCATTGTTTACAAAAATATTATATTTAAAGGTTGGGTTGACACGGGCGCAAATTTGTGCTTAATGCGCAGACAAGTTTTCGTGAGTCAAGGAGCAGCAGAAATAACTGGTAAAGGAAAGAGTTTGACGGGAATTGGAGAAAGTCGTATTTAACATTTGGAAGTATTATTATATCCGTTCTAATAGATAATATTTCAATGGAAGTAGAGTTTCATGTTGTTCAAGATCAGGATATAGGTTTCGATGCTATTTTAGGAAGGACAATTTTGGACACTGTCGATATGAAGGTTACCAAAAGTGGTACTCACTTTAATATCAGAATGAAAACTGAAGATGGAGGTAAAATTAGGAATACACAGATATTTGATCGTCAGGCGAATGATGAATTTCGAAGCATGTGTGTGGAAGAGCTTATAGCTACTTCTAAGGTAGATTTATCTCATCTTAGTCAGCCTGAAGCTAAAACGGTATTGGAGATGATCGAACAATATTGCCCAATCCGTAACACAAATGCCCCTGTGGAGATGAAAATTGTTTTCAAAGATGACATCCCAGTTTATCAGCATTCCAGGCGACAGTCGTGTAGTGACAAAAACTTTGTAGATGAGCAGGTACGGGAATGGTTAAAAGAAGGTATAATACAGCCAAGTACATCCGAGTATGCTTCGCCTGTGGTCCTGGTGGCTAAGAAAAATGGGAAAAAGCGTCTATGCTGAGACTATCGCAAATTAAATGAGAAAATTATTAGAGATAATTTTCCGATGGCACACATGGACAATGTCTTAGACAAACTTCAGAATGCGAAGATATATACAACATTGGATTTGACCAATGGGTTTTTCCATGTGCCTGTAGAAGTAGGTTCAAGAAAATAAACTTCGTTCGTAACTCAAAGTCAGTTGCTCGCTAGTGGAATTGTAATACTTTACATGGATGATGTTATTGTGCCTAGTAACGATGTTGATGAGGGGATAAGAAAATTGAAGCAAGTGTTAGAAGTATCTTCTCAGAATGGGCTACGAATTAATTGGGGCAAATGCCAGATATTACATCAGAGAGTCAATTTTTTGGGATATATCGTTCAAGATGGAACCATAACCCCAAGCAAAGAAAAGATACAGGACGTTACAGAATTTCCGGAACCCAAAGATGAAAAGGCTATACAACGTTTTTTGGGGTTAACATCTTACTTTAGAAAATTCATAAATGGATATGCAGCTATTGCTAAGCCATTATCAGATCTTTTAAGGCAAGATGCTAAGTTCGGATTCACAGAAGTTTAGCGGAAAGCATTTGAAGAACTAAAATTAGCTTTAGTTAGTGAGCCGGTAATAAAGCTGTATAACCCGAAGTTGCGAACAGAGATTCACACAGATGCTTCGAAGTATGGGTATGGGGCAGTATTATTACAAAAAGATCCAGAGGATAATATGTTTCACCCTGTACAATTTATGAGTCGGAAAACTAAGCGATGTGAGGAGAGTTACAGTTCGTATGAGCTAGAGGTTTTAGCAATAATAGCAGCTTTAATGAAATGGCGCGTGTATGTTCTTGGCATATCTTTTACTATAGTAACTGATTGTAACGCGTTCATGATGACCATGAAAAAGAAAGAGGTTCCTTTAAGAGTAGCACGCTGGGTATTATATTTGCAAGATTTTGATTATAAGATAGAACATCGTTCAGGGTCTAAGTTAAAGCATGCTGATGCTTTGAGCCGAGTGTCTTGTTATTTTATAACAGATACCGTGATCCATCGATTGAGAGAGGCCCAGCTGCAAGATGAGTGCATAAGAGGGGTTAGAGAATTGGTCGCTAAAGATTCATATGAAGATTTTTATATTCAAAATCAGGTACTATTTAAAGACCCAAATAAAGAACTCATAGGAGTCCCTGGTCAGATGGAAAACGAGATAATTGTTTCTGTTCATAACCAAGGTCATTTCTCGGCAGCAAAAACATAAGATTTAGTGGAAAAGTCGCATTACATTCCAAAATTAAAAGGAAAAGTTGCTCGTGTTGTAGATAGTTGTGTTCGTTGCATAATAGTAAACGCGAAATCTGGTAAAAAGGAAGGGTTTTTGACAGCAATCGATAAGTGTAATATACCGTTTGTTACATACCATATTGGCCCAATGGAACTAACTAAGAGGCCATATAATATAATCACATTTTAGTCGTGGTAGATGGGTTTTCGAAATATGTTTGGTTGTATCCAACCTGTAGTACAGGTGTCGATGAGGTTATAGAGTGCTTGAAAAAACAAGCAGTTAATTTTGGGAACCCCTACAGAATTGTCTCGGACAGAGGTTCCGCATTTACCTCGAATTCCTTTAAAGAATATTGTGAAAATGAAAATATTCAGCATTTGCTCATTGCCACCGGTGTACCTCGTGGAAATGGTCAGGTGGAACGGATGCGCAAGCTTGTAGTTCTAATGTTGTCTAAGTTAAGTAATGACAATCCAGGATTATGGTATAAGAATTTAGGACAAGTTCAGCAAATGATAAATAATACAGAGCCAAGAAGCACAAAAATAGCACCTTTTAAGTTAATGACTGGAGTGCGCGTTGCTGATTATAAGGAGCTAAAGGATTTAGTAAGCGAATTCAGAGAATTAGAGAGTTAGAAGAAAAGCGTGAAAATTTGCGACAAGAAGCTCGTGAAAAAGGGATATACAGGAAGAAAATAAAAAAGCATTTGATTTAAAAAGAAAGCAACAGAAACAGTATAATATTAATGATATGGTAGCCATAAAAAGGACTCAGTACGGAGTAGGGCTTAAGCTGAAAGGTAAATATTTAGGCCCATATAAAGTGGTTGAGATCAAAGATCATGGGAGATATGAGGTTGAAAAGATAGGAGACAATGAAGGTCCTATAAAAACAATTACAGTTGCAGAGTATATGAAACCATGGCTTGATCCATTCGAGGCGAATGTCCTGTCAGGAGGGCCGATTGTGGGAATTGGCTCCAGTAAGAATACTTGCAGTGGTAATAAGTATTAGATCCTTCGATACTTCTACATTGCAGCCCTGAATAAAACGCAACCCTAGACAAGAGCAAGCTATCGATAGAAAGGGAGCGGGTGTAGAAAAAAAGCGGGTCGAGTGAAAAAGTTGCCAAGAGCGGTTGTTCCCAAAACTACATAATTTCGTCATAAGTCTTAATAATTAAATGTGAAATTCGTATAAGCTCTATTACTTGTTTAATAAAAACCATATAAATAAAGAACTACACATATATATATATATATATATATATATATATATATATATATTTGATTTATGGTGCACAAAGAAGGGTACCCACAGAGAGAAATTACAAGATATCATCAATACTGTACAATGTACAGCGAACCCATGCCTATAGTAACTGAAATAAATGAATGTGTTAAAAAAATTTGTAAAAATGGGTATCATAGTAAATAAGCCTAGAGATGGTGGTCAAGGTTCTTCCAACGACGGAAATGTGGCAAGAAAATTTTTTTCTAATCCAACATTGGCTTCACAAATTACTGGAATAAATGAAAATTTGATATTTCGTTGTGCCACAATACTACAAGCTATTGCATCGGGGTATAAAATTAATGTTAACAAATTTAATATATTTGCCCTCGATACAGCCAAGGAGTTGATCAATGAGTATCCATGGTACTATTTGCCAGCTACAATCCACAAGGTGCTAATTCATGGATCTGCAGTAATACAGCATGCGTTAGTGTCAATTGGAGAACTTTCGGAGGAAGCTGCGGAATCTAACAATAAAGAATTAAAAAAATGTAGACTTAATCACAGCCGGAAGAGGTCACGCATTACAATAAATGCAGATATTATGAATTCACATCTAATAAGGTCCGACCCATTTATAAGCGGACACAGAAAGCTGGGAAAAAAGGATAAGTCAGCGTTATTTGAGTCTGTATATGCCTTTCTAGAGGAGGGATAATAATTATTATCCTATTAATTATTATCATAAACTTAAATTAATAAAAATTACAATAATTTAACATTTCCTTACTTTGTTTTAATTGTTTCTGGTTATCTTGGAGTTTGGGGGTTCCCTGGGGGAGGTATATACGAGGGTCGTTTGATAAGTCCGTGACTTTTTGAATAAAATATATTTTTTTCGTCAAAGAAGCGTTTTATTTCTCAACATAACCTCCTTTTAGCTCTATACATTTAGTCGTAACGCCAAATCATATTCAAGTTTTTACCACATTTTAAAAATATTTTTTTAGAATATTAGTTATGATAGTCATGATATAAGACTGATAAAATCATGTTATATTTGACTTATAAAAATGCTGAATACTTCTACGGGGGGAAGAATATTTTGTTTGCCGAAAATATGGGGTTGGAGGGCCCCAATCTTAAAAATCTTTTTCGCATATTTCTTAAGCTCTATTAGATGCCTGAAACGAAATCTTAGGTTTCTAGCTATACTGGAAGTATTTATGGCCGCTGCTCCATACAAGCGGAACCACTGTGTAGTGGCATCCCTTTCAACTGTTAGTGAATTATATCCTCGTATTTAAAATATCTGTTATCCATGATGCAGTGCTTAACTATTTCTAGGAAATTTTGTTTCGGTATCTCAGTGTGTTGTTGAATTTCGTCATCGTTAATCTTTTCATTTATCTTGTTTTGAACTCTATTGCGTTCTAATACCCGCTACTCATAGAGTAGAAGGGTATTATAACTTTGTTCAAACCGAAAATGTATGTAACAGGCAGAAGGAGACACCTCCGACCACATAAAGTATATATATTCTAACTCAGGATCAACAGCCGAGTCGATATGTCCGTCCGCCTGTCTGTATGTCTGTCTGTCTGTCCGTCTGTTTGTCCGTGTGAAAATCTAGATCTCAGCTATTATAAGAGCTAGAACTACCAACTTTGGTGACAGTATGTGTTATTATTGCACGCTGATCAAGTTTATTTTGGATTTTGGCCACGTCCCATTCCGCCCCTGTAAATCTAAAAAACATTGATTACAAGCGCAATTTTGATGCCAGCGCCAGCAGCGCTGCTTGCAGCATTGTGCCGAATCGTGTGTGCGTGTACGTTGGTGAAATGGATTAAGTTGTGGACTGCAAAACGAACAGTACTATTATGCATTTACGGGTTCGAGTCCCGCCAACAACAAAAATTAAATGTGTGCAAAAATGTTTTTTTTTTTATACCCGCTACTCATAGAGTAGAAGGGTATTATAGTGTATGGGTATTCTGGTAGTGTATTTCATCATAATGGAAATATTGCATCAGCCTCTATTTGCGCAGTTATGTGTCGCTTGTAGTTTGTAGTTTTGGGAAGAACCGTTTTAGCGCGGCGCCAGCGTGCTGTCGCTGACGCCGAGTGTGGTTCGATGGTAAGCACGTAGAAGAAGTGTGCGACATAAGGCAGTTCTGCGTGGTACTTCAGTGCGATTGAAACTCACTGCGCTACCATTATGGCGAATAACGACGAATCTGCAACATCAGAAGTGGGATCGGGCTCGCTACCTGATATGTCTAGTGAGCCATGGCGGATTTTAATGGAAATGCAAAATAAAAGCTTTATCGAGCTTGTTAAAACACTGCAAACAACGGCATCCGAAACAACAAATAAAAATTCGGTAGTGCTACCCAAATTCAACGCAGACGGTGTTGGCGTCGATGCAACGGCGTGGTGCTCTACAGTGGACATCATTTTCGCTGAAAACACCATAAAAGGCAGCGCGTTGGTGATGGCTTTGAGTGCAGCGATGGAAGGTAGTGCTTCGCAGTGGCTTGCTCAAATTTGTTATCCTGGCATAACTTGGGCCGAATTTAAAGAACATTTCGTTCAGCGTTTTGCCAGTGCGGAAACTCCAGCGGCTATTTTTTTGGCAATGCTGGCAGATTGTCCGACTGATGGTGAATGCCTTTCCAATTATGCTAGTCGCATGATGACGTCACTTATTACGAAATGGCGTGATATGAATGTGGAGGAAATTGCAGCTTATGTAACGCTTGCTAAGATGGCACATGTGGATAGCAGATTGCAGCGATTGAAATTTACTTCAAATGTACGGACCAGAAGTGAATTGCAAACGGAACTTAAAGCATTTACCTTCAACAAAAGGAAGAAAACTCTGCAAGAAGAAGCGGCTCCGTCTGAAATAAAGCGTCATAAACCTTCAACAATAAGATGTCATTTCTGTGGAAAACTAGGCCACAAGATGATCGAATGCAGAATTAAACAGCAGCAAAATCTTTCATCCCGTGCTAAGGGCAGCAACGATAGAAGCGCAGTTGGTCACCATCAAAAATCGGATGTAACCTGTTTTAACTGTGGTGAACGTGGCCATATTTCAACATATTGTAGTAAACCGAAGAAAGAAAAAGGCACGCTTCAGGTGAAAAGGGCGGAACTTTGTGAAATTGTTGAACCCAAGGGCGAGATGGTTCATCAGTGTGAGACATATCCAATAACTTTTGACTCTGGATCGGAATGTTCTTTAATTAAACAAAAGCTAAGTAACAAATTTGTTGGTAAAAGAATTAACAATGTAGTGCTGTTAAAAGGTATTGGCAATGGTAGTATTTGTAGCACATTGCAAATACTTAGTAACGTAAAAATTAACAACTATTGTATTGAGATATTGTTTCATGTTTTGGACGATGTGCATTTAAGAAATGATATCATTTTTGGTCGAGAAGTGTTGTTCTCAGGATTTAATGTAATAGTATCACCTGGCCAATTTGAAATTATCAGATCAAAAACTGTAAATTGTTGTTCAAATGATAAACAACTTTGTGAGTTAAATACTGATCTTGTTGGTGAAGATATGAACAAATTAAAGAGTCTAATGGGAAAATACTCAAAATCTTTTATTAATGGAATTCCCTTGTCTAGAGTTAGCTCAGGGGAAATGAAAATTAAATTGGTAGACTCAAATAAAATTGTTCAAAGAAGACCATATAGGCTAAGTTCAAATGAAAGAGAATTAGTGCGTGAGAAAATTAAGGAGCTATTGGAGTGTAAGATTATAAAACCGAGCTGCTCACCCTATGCAAGTCGAACGCATTATGAGCACCTTAAAGAACTTATTGACTGCAGTTGAGACTAGCAGCCGCGCTTGGCAAGATGCGTTGGGAGAGGTTCAATTAGCGTTAAATTGTACGGTTAGTAAAGCAACCAAGGCAAGTCCCTTAGAACTGTTTATTGGCAAAGTTGGCCGCCCGTTGGGGTTGCTTCCACCTTGCGATACGGCAGACGAGATTGATTTGGCAGAAGTAAGAGCACAGGCAGTTCACAATATTTCAGCGGCAGCAGCATATAACAAGAAGCAATTTGATAAAGGAAAAGCCAAAGTCGTTAAATGTCAAGTTGGAGATTTCGTGTTGTTAAAAAATGAAGAAAGGCATCAAACAAAGTTAAGTCCGAAGTTTAGAGGGCCTTTTGAAATAACTGAATTGTTGGAGGGGGATAGATATATGCTCAGGTCGTTGATGAACAATAGAAAATATAAATATGCTCATGATGACATAAGAAAAATGCCAGATTGGCAAGTACAAGAAGAATTAGAAAAATGTAAAAAGAATTTAAGTGAAATGGTTGAAAATGAAACTGTTGAAAGAGACAGTGATAAGGAAATGGAAAATTAAACTGTTGAAAGAGACAGTGATAAGGAAATGGAAAAGAAAGCTGTTGAAAGAGACAGTAATGAAATGATTAGAATATAAGCGTTAGCAAGTGACACTGAGGAGGCCTGAAGGGCTTATAATGAAATTTATAATAATAATGTAAGCACAAGTGCAAAACAATTGTTTTGATCATGGCGTGTGGCGCATTACATATTGTAATGAAATGATGAATGAATTATGTTAAACAGTTTGTATTACTCTAAGAATGATATTGAAATGTGAAATTTAATTTGTTAATGTAAGTGTAATTTGAAAATGGTTTTGTTGCATTAAAGAAAAAGCATTGTTGGTAATATTTCACGAGGTCGTGTAATGGTCAGGATGGCCGTGTCGGAGCATAAGTATAAGAGCTAGAACTACCAAATTTGGTGACAAAATGTGTTATTATTGCACGCTGATCAAGTTTATTTTGGATTTTGGCTACGCCCCCTTCCGCCCCTGTAAATCAAAAAAAATTGATTACAAGCAATTTTGATGCCATATTGTTCATTTTCGGTTTACATGATAACTATAGCTAGCCAGATGATCTCTGAAAATTTGGTAACAATCGGATAATAAACACAGAAGTTATTCAGCTTAACGTTTTCCATAGCTGTAAGCAGCGCTGCCGGCAGCGCAAATTCTTTATTTGTACAGGAAATAATAAAAATGCCTAACAATGCAAATTTTTGCAATTGTTGGATAACAGCGTCAGTAGCTTAGTGGAAAAGCGATGAACTCCTGAACCGACAGGACCGTGGTTCGATTCCCAGTTCATGCCGCTTAAGGTTGTTCTTTTTATTTTTTTTAAGAACTTTTACTTTAATTTTTGAATATGCATTAATTGGTGGTCATGCATTTTATTTAAAATTTGTTTAATGGCTCACAATGAACTTAGTTAACAAGTGGGGAAGTGACAGTCTCTTAAATCAGCTGTGTGCGATTGTTAGAGCGCACCTTTTTCTTACATTTTTTTATTTTTATTATACCCGCTACTCATAGAGTAGAAGGGTATTATAACTTTGTTCAAACCGAAAATGTATGTAACAGGCAGAAGGAGACACCTCCGACCCCATAAAGTATATATATTCTGGCTCAGGATCAACAGCCGAGTCGACATAGCCATGTCCGTCTGTCTATCTGTCTGTCCGTGAAAATCCAGATCTCAGCTATTATAAGAGCTAGAACTACCAAATTTGGTGACAAAATGTGTTATTATTGCACGCTGATCAAGTTTATTTAGGATTTTGGCTACGCCCCCTTCCGCCCCCGTAAATCAAAAAAAAGTTGATTACAAGCGCAATTTTGATCTCATATGGTTTATATGATAACTATAGCTAGCCAGACGATCTCTGAAAATTTGGTAACAATCGGATAATAAACACAGAAGTTATTCAGCTTAACATTTTCCATAGTTGTAAGCAGCGCTGCCGGACGTAAATTCTTTATTTGTACAGGAAATAATAAGAATGCCTTACAATGCAAATTTTTGCAGTTGTTGGATAACAGCTTCAGTAGCTTAGTGGAAAAGCGATGAACTCCTGAACCGGCAGCCCCGTGGTTCGATTCCCAGTTCATGCCGCTTAAGCTTTTTCTTTTTTTTTTTTAAGAACTAATACTTTAATATTTATACCCGCTACTCATAGAGTAGAAGGGTATTATATCTTTGTTCAAACCGAAAATGTATGTAATAGGCAGAAGAAGACACCTCCGACCCCATAAAGTATATATATTCTGGCACATTGTTATACGAATCGACTATTGAAAATGGTCAAAAATGGTATACTAAGTTTGTGTAAATGTATGTATCAGGCAGAAGGAGGCGTGGCAGACCCCTTAAAGTATTTATATTCTGACTCAGGATCACTAGCTGAGTCAATTGAGCCATCTCCGTCTGTCTGTCCGTCTGTCCGTTTGAACGTCGAGATCTCAGCTATTACAACAGCTAGAGACACCATATTTGACATAGTGGTTTCTGTATACCATAAGCAGATCAAGTTTATTTCAATTTTGGAGTGCCACGCCCACCGCCCACGCAAATCGATAATTTTTGAATAATAAGGAAAGTATTACATAAGCAGTTTTGATTAAAGCTAAGAAAATTGATTTTATGCATAAATTTTAATATTTTAATTTTTTAAGAAACTTGAAAATGTAATACAAAATATTTTAATTATAAAATTTAATATATTATAATTTAATTTAATTTAATTCCGAGGAAAAAAGTAAAAATTCTAGCCGATCCAACATTTGTTGCAATGGATTGGGGAAAACCCAGAAAAAACCAATCAGATCAGAAAAGTTAATATTAGTTATTAGTATGAAGTGTTATGAGTTCAGAATAGTAATTTTTATACCCGCTACTTATAGAGAAAGAGAGGACTCTAAGTTGAAAAGTCTAAAAAGTTTCTTATATTGATCGCATAGAAGACGGAAAGGGTCATGCGAGCTATAATTACCAGAACAAAAGTCTAATGACAATGGCTGAAAATTACGGGTTACTCTAGACGGAACACTAAAGTTAAGTTGCCTGAGTAAGGAAGGAGAATCGACCTCAAATCTTATAAGTTTTATGATAAACAAGACACTTAACATAATACGACGGTTAGCTAAAGAAGGAAGGCTAATTAAAAGAAGCCGATTATGGTAAAATGGTAAATCTACTCCTGGAACCCAGTTGAAACTACGTAAAGCAAAAAGAAGAAACTGCTTGTGAACAGACTCAATTCTGTCTTGATAATTTTGGTACTGCGGGAACCACACGCAAGAACCATATTCAAGAATTGGACGTACAAGAGAAGTATAAAGTAACCTGGTTGTAAAGGGTTCATTAAATTCTTTGGCACATCTTTTAATGAAACCAAGAACACGAAAAGCCTTGTTAACAATGTGTGTAACGTGTCGTTTCAATTTCTGATCAAAGAGAATACCTAGATCATTTACTTCAGATATTCATAAAAGTTGACTTAAATTAAAGTAGTTCATGACGTGATCGTTTCCTCTGTAAAATGACATAACTTTACATTTGGAACAGTTAAGATGTAGCAGGCTATGACTACACCAGGCAAAAAACATGTCAAGATCCATTTAAAGAAAGTTTAAAGTTTTGCCATTATACGTCAGACAAAGTTTAACGTCATCAGCGTACATAATTGATAATTGTGTTAGTACAGAAGGTAGGTCATTAATAAAAAGGTTAAAAAGTAGAGGGCCCCCGCAAATCGAAAAACCGAATTACAAGCGCCTATATCTGAGAAACTAAACAAGTAAAGAAAGCTATAGTCAAGCGCGCCAGTTAACATGTCCCTCTCCCCAGCCACAGGGAAACAACACCGACCCGGCAACAAATCCAGAGCCGAGGAGTTTCAACGAAGATCGCCAATACGAACTCGGGCCGATCGCCAACACGATCGGTGAGTGAACACACTCGGCCGAAGAGACATTTTGCCTAAGCATACAACTTTTGTAATAAAGAGATTCATTCTCGTTTCATACCCCGAACTACACAGTTGTTTTTTTGAAGCTTTTCCTCCCCCGGCCACAGGATTGTAACTGGCGCAGCCGGACTACGGACAAGGGATTAACAATGCCCACTACGCTTATCGTTCTAATTCTAAAGAGGTGATGAACATGTGACGGCAGTGGTTGTGGGGATTTTAGTAGTGAGTGGTGAAATAATAAATTAAATTAAAAAGTTATTGAAACATAACGATGTCCAAGTGCAAATAAAACAAAAGAAACAAACAAAACCAAGTTCAAATTGCTTCACAGGCGACCGTATATGTGTACATCAACCTCTGATAAGGCACCGGGATCGCTTGTGCGGGACAATTTACAACAATTATACTAACAAGTTGCTGCGTGTGATGACCGTATAAGTGTACATCAATCGCTGATAAGGCACCGGGATCACCCATACACCCCAACTCATAAAATGATACCAATTAAAAAAAAAAAAAGAAAAAAAAAAGAAAAATTTGACATATCAAACTGCTGTGCGTGGTGACCGTTTGTATGTGGTTGGTATGCTTTTTTGGTTATTTCACCAGAATAGTAATTTCATCACTATGGTAATATTGCATCAGCCCATATTTGCATTTGTATGTGGTTGGTATGCTTTTTGGTTATTTCACCAGAATAGTAATTTCATCACTATAGTAATATTGCATCAGCCCATCTTTGCATTGCGAATGGTTTTTGTAGTTCTGTAGTTCTGAGAACAACTGTTTTGCGCGGCGGTAGGCTGGGGCCGCTGTCGCTGACTGCGAGTTGTTATATAAAAGAAGTGGTAAAGAGCTAGATCAGTCGAATATTAGACTTCATTGTGACCAGAACTCGCTACGCAAGAAGTGGTAAAGAACTAAATAAGCCGAATATTAGACTTCATTGTGACCAGAACTCGCTGCGCAAGAAGTGAATATATACATCAGTCGCCGCCAAGGCAACGGGATCCTCCGCACAGTGATTTAAAATAAATAAATGTGAGTTGTGTGATTAACGACCGAATATGTGTACAACAATCGTTGTTAAGGCACAGGGATCGTTTTTTATTTATCAATTTACATGAACGCAAATTTATTTTACAATTAAAAAAAATTATAATAATAATAAAACCTGGACAATTATTATTCATAACAACAAAAAAAATAAAATAATAAATAAAAAATAAATATATACACAGTGATACAGTTTCCTTCGGCAAATCAAGTAAGCATGTATGTGTTTGTGTTGCGCCGCTTGTAAAATTCTTACGACGTCGGCGCATCACTGTACATTGGCTGCCGCCAAGAGCTGATGTCGCGCCAGAGTGGCGGCGCATGCTTGACGCCGCGTTCGCTTTCGACTCCGTCACAAACACCCTTCAAACAATCCTGAAACCGAATAAAACATTCGCAATATTTGCACCAGACGATATTTTCAAAATAATAGAAGAGTCCTATAATAACCATTTCTTTGAAAATCACTTACACAAAATTATCCGCTGCAATATATGCCTAACCGAAATTACGAATCCTCTTGACCAGGAAAACGAAATTCGTGCGTACCACTTTAACACTAATCATAGGGGGATAGATGAAACATATAACCATTTAAAAAGGGACATTTATTTTCCGCATTTAAAAGACATTATCTCAAAAATTATAAAAAATTGTGATACATGCCTAACCCTAAAATACGATAGGCACCCCCATAGACCATTGATGCAAAGCCCAACCGCCCCAGAGGGACCATTGCAGTCGTACATATAGACATATATTTCATTAACAATACTTGTAACCTCACAATTATCGATAAATTCACCAAGCTAGCGCAAGCTTACCCCCTTAGCAATAGGAATTCAATAAAAGTCGCCGATGCCCTACTACAATTCATAAGTCACTATGGCGCACCACAGAAAATAATCTTCGACCAGGGCGCGGAATTTTCGGGCAGTCTATTCAACAACCTCTTAACTCAATTCCAAATAACAGCTCATACAACTTCATTCCAACAATCTACGGGAAATGCTCCTGTCGAGAGACTGCACTCCACCTTAACCGAACTATACAGGATAATCATGAACAAAAGAAAAGAAGCACGCCTTGAACGGGATCATGTCCAAATACTCTCAGAAGCAATAGCAACTTATAACAATGCAATACACTCCAGCACTTCCTATACCCCTTTCGAGCTCTTCCACGGAAGAACTCACATATTCAACAAAACAATAACATTCGACAATCACCACGATTACCTTAAGAAATTAAACGAATTTAGAAAAGACATATACCCAAAAGTACAGGAACATTTAAACGCGACCACAGAAAGAAGACTGGCTAAATTAAACGAGGACAGAGAGACACCAATCCAAGTCGAGCCTAATGATAAAATATTTAGAAAAGAAAACCGTAGAAACAAGATAGCACCGAGATTTTCACTACACAAAGTAGATAGAGACAAAGGCATCACTTTCCTAACAACTAAAGGTCAAAAGTTACACAAACAAAAAAATAGGAAAACAGTTAAGAAAACAGTGGAAGAAACATAAGATAGACAAGAAACAATCAAAAAAAAAAAAAAAAAAAAAAAAAAAAAAAAAAAAAAAATCTGAAGAGGCACAAACATTTTTCTTTAACGAACTTAGGGAAGTCAAAAATAACACATATTCATTATAAAATAGGATAAACTACAATATAGACACTGTCTGATAATGTAAACAAAGTAGTAGTTATTAGCCAGTAAACTAAACATTATCCCTAAACTGTTATTTCATAAGGAACAAATAATAATATAAGATAGATAATAAGTAAACAAAGTGTAACTTTAGCATAAGATATAACGCTTATAAAAACAACACTCATGTTTAACATTAAGATACCCATTTAAAAAAAAAACTGTCAAATTCAAAATGTCGTCGGAGTTCGTGGCATACACCAACAACACGTCACCTAATCACCTTTCTCCGATCCGGCCATTCCCCTTATGGCCTTCTCTTCGGACTGGGGGGAGGAGTTAACATGCCCCTCTCCCCGGCCACAGGGAAACAACACCGACCCGGCAACAAATCCAGAGCCGAGGAGTTTCAACGAAGATCGCCAACACGAACTCGGGCCGATCGCCAACACGATCGGTGAGTGAACACACTCGGCCGAAGAGACATTTTGCCTAAGCATACAACTTTTTGTAATAAAGAGATTCATTCTCGTTTCATACCCCGAACTACACAGTTGTTTTTTTGATAGCTTTTCCTCCCCCGGCCACAGGATTGTAACTCGCCCGATAGTAAGATACCATTCGCCTAGTTTCGAAACAAATTATCACACATTTAATTCCATCAAAAAAAACGCTGCACAAGTTTAGCCGCCACCTATTGTTTAAATTATATCTATTTTTGAATTGCACCATCTGCATGTCAAAACGGCATAGCTTTACACACGCTACGGTTGAAACGAAGCATCATGACAATGACGTCACGGCGCGAGAGTTAACATGCCCCTCTCCCCGGCCACAGGGAAACAACACCGACCCGGCAACAAATCCAGAGCCGAGGAGTTTCAACGAAGATCGCCAACACGAACTCGGGCCGATCGCCAACACCATCGGTGAGTGAACACACTCGGCCGAAGAGACATTTTGCCTAAGCATACAACTTTTTGTAATAAAGAGATTCATTCTCGTTTCATACCCCGAACTACACAGTTGTTTTTTTGAAAGCTTTTCCTCCCCCGGCCACAGGATTGTAACTGGCGCAGCCGGACTACGGACAAGGGATTAACAATGCCCACTACGCTTATTGTTCTAATTCTAAAGAGGTGATGAACATGTGACGGCAGTGGTTGTGGGGATTTTAGTAGTGAGTGGTGAAATAATAAATTAAATTAAAAAGTTATTGAAACATAACGACGTCCAAGTGAAAATAAAACAAAAGAAACAAACAAAACCAAGTTCAAATTGCTTCACAGGCGACCGTATATGTGTACATCAACCTCTGATAAGGCACCGAGATCGCTTGTGCGGGACAATTTACAACAATTATACAAACAAGTTGCTGCGTGTGATGACCGTATAAGTGTACATCAATCGCTGATAAGGCACCGGGATCATCCATACACCCCAACTCATAAAATGATACCAATAAAAAAAAAAGAAAAAAAAAAAGAAAAAAAAAAGAAAAATTTGACATATCAAACTGCTGTGCGTGGTGACCGTTTGTATGTGGTTGGTATGCTTTTTTGGTTATTTCACCAGAATAGTAATTTCATCACTATGGTAATATTGCATCAGCCCATCTTTGCATTGCGAATGGTTTTTGTAGTTCTGTAGTTCTGAGAACAACTGTTTTGCGCGGCGGTAGGCTGGGGCCGCTGTCGCTGACTGCGAGTTGTTATATAAAAAAGAAGTGGTAAAGAGCTAGATCAGTCGAATATTAGACTTCATTGTGACCAGAACTCGCTGCGCAAGAAGTGGTAAAGAACTAAATAAGCCGAATATTAGACTTCATTGTGACCAGAACTCGCTGCGCAAGAAGTGAATATATACATCAGTCGCCGCCAAGGCAACGGGATCCTCCGCACAGTGATTTAAAATAAATAAATGTGAGTTGTGTGATTAACGACCGAATATGTGTACAACAATCGTTGTTAAGGCACAGGGATCGTTTTTTATTTATCAATTTACATGAACGCAAATTTATTTTACAAATAAAAAAAAATATAATAATAATAAAACCTGGACAATTATTATTCATAACAATACAAAAATAAAATAATAAATAAAAAATAAATATATACACAGTGATATAGTTTCCTTCGGCAAATCAAGTAAGCATGTATGTGTTTGTGTTGCGCCGCTTGTAAAATTCTTACGACGTCGGCGCATCACTGTACATTGGCTGCCGCCAAGAGCTGATGTCGCGCCAGAGTGGCGGCGCGATGCTTTACGCTGCGTTCGCTTGTACACTGTTAAATTCTGTTGAATTTTATTTTGCACACCACGCACTGCGAGAAAAGAACCACTTAAAAAAAAAAAAAAAAATTATAAAAGCAGTAAAATTAATTTAAGAAATATATTATACATTTATAAAAAGAAAAAAAACGAAAAACAAGAAAAATAATAGAAAACAACAAACAATCCACAAACAACTTAACGTCTTTTGTTGTCACATGTTCACTAACCTCTAAATTACACTCTATTGAATACTTATTTAATTTATGCATTACAGTTAAAGTCGAAAACAAAAAAAAAAACTACAAAGGTGGAAGTAAGCACAGCAGCACTACACGAATGACATACAATCAACACTAAACTCCGGGAAACAAGGAAAAGAGGAAACTACGTAACAGACACACACATACAGGTTCTCTTTTATTTTCGAAAGAATACACACATATTATAACACACATTAAAACATAGATACATTTACTTAGTATCACAAAATATAACACAATATATTACTACATTAATATACAAACGAAAACAATACAAACAAAACAAACACCCAAAATTTTCCCTATAAAAAAAAGACAACAAAAAACACATACATATTATTAATATACCTATTTACACCTCACATATTATTACTATTTTATATACACATGCACATTACTTGCAAACAAAAATACAATACACGTAAATGTTTAGGAAAAAAGCCAACACCGGTAACACAGTTAGGGGCAGATTAGGGTTAAGGAGCGGATCAGGTCTATCTGAGATAAGGGAAGCGACAGGAATAAAGAAGAGAAAGACCAGTCGGTTCCATCCCAAAACAATAATCCCACCAACGCTATGGATTCCGGTAACGCATCAGGGCCACTAAGTCCCACCGTTAGCAATTCTTCAATAAACACAAACCTTAATCTACAACAACTACTAACCCTTGTACATCAACTACCAACTTACGAAGGCCCACCTGACAATCTTGATAGATTTATAGTCAGAGTAGATCAGCTCCTTTTGTTAGCCTCATCAGTGGACCAAGCAACATGCGGACAGTACTTACTTGGAACTATCCGTGACAAAATTAAAGGCAGGGCAGACGAAGCGCTGAATGTCTGCGATGTACTCCTTAGTTGGGATGACATCAAAGCAAACCTCAAGCGACTATACTCTAGCAAGAAATTTGAAGAAATGCTTGTTAGAGAGCTACACAATTTTCCGGACGGACTCACTATGGGGAAATTATATTACTCAACCGCAAAAATAAGAAGCGAACTAATGTCACTCGCCAGAGAAGCAGACTCTAGTGGACAGTCTCTCGCGGTCAAACGTGACCAATACGACAGATTCTGCCTAAATGCATTTTTAGTTGGATTAAAGGATCCACTTAGGTCAGCCATTAGGTATCAAAGGCCAGGGACAATCGAGAAAGCATACGAGTACGGATAGATTGAATTAAACTTCTCTAGAAGCCTGAACAAACACCAAGAAAACCGACGACGCGACAGCCCAACATACGGGAATCACCCATACGCGAAAGGACAACCAACTAATAGTGACTACAACAGTCGCTACATACCACGACAACCGAACTATAATATCGGCAACAACGCTCGTCATGATAACACCCGACATGATAACACCAACAATGACAATAATAGCCGCTTTATGCAGAGACAACAACATTTTAACAACAATAATAATAGACGCTTCACACGTCAAAATAATTCCCATAACGATAGTAATGGTCGACAAGATAGAACAACTCTGGACAGGAACCCCTTCCACAATAACGACCAACCAGATCAGACCCTACGTCACCAAAACAGGAACAACCATAATCAAAGAGCTCCGCTATGTAACATCAACGATGATGCAAATTTTCGAGTAGAAGCCTCGGGAAGCCAGTCGGATACATAAGCAAGAAGACTCACGGATCTTCCTTGCCATTTGTTTTCTTATCACCAAACTCCATGGTGTCAAACCCTCTCAAATTCCTTATAGACACAGGATCTACTTACTCTTTCATAAATCCAGCACTTATTAATGAAGATCATATTAAAAAACTAACCTCAGATATCAATATCCACACTGTCCTCAGTACATTAAAAATTCGGGAATATACAGATAAATTAAATTTCAAACAATTCGGAAAAATTATCAATTTTAAGTTCTTATTATTTGATTTCCAACCCCACTTCAATGGTCTCCTAGGCATGGATATCCTATCTAGCCTAAGTGCAAAAATAAACTTTGCCGAATCCATACTAGAAACACCAGAAACCGCCATCCCAATCCTCACAAGGGCAAACCCTGTAGACACATTACATAACCTGCCACAAAATTCCAAAATGCTACTTCCGCTCCCAGTAAACTTCATGCAGGGAGACATTCAGACGGAACATCTCAACAGCGAGGAGAAACAACACATACTCAAACTATGCAAGTCATTCAAAAGACTTTTCCACAACGAAAATAACCAACTAACGTTCTCTAACGCCGTCAAACACTCTATACCAACAACAGATAATATACCGATTCACACAAAATCTTATCGTTACCCATTTATACATAAAAACGAAGTTCGAAAGCAAATTTCAAAAATGCTCGAACAAAACATCATAAAAAACAGCCATTCCCCCTGGAGTGCACCCGTCTGGGTTGTGCCTAAGCAAAGTGACATCATAGGCGAAAAAAGTGGCGCTTGGTAATAGATTTTCGGAAATTAAATGAGAAGACTGTCTCTGATAGATACCTTATCCCGAACATTGCAGATATACTAGACAGCATAGGAAAGACCATGTATTTCACAACGATAGACTTAGCAAGTGGCTTTCACCAAATTCAAATGAACCCACGCGACGCGAGCAAGACGGCATTCACCGTCGAAAATGGGCATTACGAGTTCACGAGAATGCCCTTCGGCCTCAAGAACGCCCCTGCCACGTTCCAACGCGTTATGAACAACGTTTTAGGTGACTTGGTCGGTAATGTCTGTCTCGTCTATCTCGACGATATAATAGTATTCTCACCCTCACTCCAAAAACATATAGCAGATATTAAATCGGTTTTCACAAAACTCCAAAACGCAAATCTAAAAATCCAACCAAGCAAGTGTAGCTTTTTAAGGAAGGAAATCGATTTCCTGGGACATATCGTAACCCAGGAAGGAGTCAAACCAAACCCACTTAAGATTCAAACCATCAAAGACTTCCCCTGCCCAAAGACAACCAGGGAAATTAAATAATTTTTAGGATTATTGGGTTACTACAGGAAATTCATAAAGGACTTCGCGAAAATAACTAAACCCATAACGAGACAGTTAAAAGGGAAGAAATCTATAATAATAGACGATGAATTTAAACAAGCTTTCGAAATGTCGAAAGATCTTCTTTGTAACGATCCCATATTCATATACCCTGATTTCAGTAAGCCGTTCACGCTGACCACAGACGCAAGTAATTATGCGATAGGCTCTGTGTTGTCACAAGGCCCAGACACTAATGACATACCCATATCTTTTGCTAGCAGAACACTATTCTACGATAGAGAAAGAAATGCTAGCCATCATTTGGTCTGTAGGTCATTTCAGACCATACCTCTTCGGGCGTAGATTCAAAATAGTCACAGACCATAAGCCCTTAATCTGGCTCGAATCCAAAACTACTTCGATGGAAAACAATCCTGGCCGCTTACGACTACGAAGTCGTATACAAAAAAGGGTCGCAAAACGTAGTTGCTGACGCACTCAGCAGAATTGAGCCAAACTTAAACATAAACGAAGACCCACAAATTATATCAATCGCTTCGCAACCATTAAATCACTTCAATTGCCAAATAATATTTCGTACCGGATCAGCAACTGCGAGACAAGTAGAAACACCATTTATCCATAAAGTAAGACACATAATCACAGAACCCGTACATACTTTCGACTCCGTCACAAACACCCTTCAAACAATCCTGAAACCGAATAAAACATTCGCAATATTTGCACCAGACGATATTTTCAAAATAATAGAAGAGTCCTATAATAACTATTTCTTTGAAAATCACTTATACAAAATTATCCGCTGCAATATATGCCTAACCGAAATTACGAATCCTCTTGACCAGGAAAACGAAATTCGTGCGTACCACTTTAACACTAATCATAGGGGGATAAATGAAACATATAACCATTTAAAAAGGGACATTTATTTTCCGCATTTAAAAGACATTATCTCAAAAATTATAAAAAATTGTGATACCTGCCTAACCCTAAAATACGATAGGCACCCCCATAGACCATTGATGCAAAGCCCAACCGCCCCAGAGGGACCATTGCAGTCGTACATATAGACATATATTTCATTAACAATACTTGTAACCTCACAATTATCGATAAATTCACCAAGCTAGCGCAAGCTTACCCCCTTAGCAATAGGAATTCAATAAAAGTCGCCGATGCCCTACTACAATTCATAAGTCACTATGGCGCACCACAGAAAATAATCTTCGACCAGGGCGCGGAATTTTCGGGCAGTCTATTCAACGACCTCTTAACTCAATTCCAAATAACAGCTCATACAACTTCATTCCAACAATCTACGGGAAATTCTCCTGTCGAGAGACTGCACTCCACCTTAACCGAACTATACAGGATAATCATGAACAAAAGAAAAGAAGCACGCCTTGAACGGGATCATGTCCAAATACTCTCAGAAGCAATAGCAACTTATAACAATGCAATACACTCCAGCACTTCCTATACCCCTTTCGAGCTCTTCCACGGAAGAACTCACATATTCAACAAAACAATAACATTCGACAATCACCACGATTACCTTAAGAAATTAAACGAATTTAGAAAAGACATATACCCAAAAGTACAGGAACATTTAAACGCGACCACAGAAAGAAGACTGGCTAAATTAAACGAGGACAGAGAGACACCAATCCAAGTCGAGCCTAATGATAAAATATTTAGAAAAGAAAACCGTAGAAACAAGATAGCACCGAGATTTTCACTACACAAAGTAGATAGAGACAAAGGCATCACTTTCCTAACAACTAAAGGTCAAAAGTTACACAAACAAAAAATTAGGAAAACAGTTAAGAAAACAGTGGAAGAAACATAAGATAGACAAGCACTATTCAATAAATATATTATTTACAAAAAATAATCAAAAAAAAAAAAAAACAAAAAAACAAAAAAAAAAATCTGAAGAGGCACAAACATTTTTCTTTAACAAACTTAGGGAAGTCAGAAATAACACATATTCATTATAAAATAGGATAAACTACAATATAGACACTGTCTGATAATGTAAACAAAGTAGTAGTTATTAGCCAGTAAACTAAACATTATCCCTAAACTGTTATTTCATAAGGAACAAATAATAATATAAGATAGATAATAAGTAAACAAAGTGTAACTTTAGCATAAGATATAACGCTTATAAAAACAGCACTCATGTTTAACATTAAGATACCCATTTAAAAAAAAAACTGTCAAATTCAAAATGTCGTCGGAGTTCGTGGCATACACCAACAACACGTCACCTAATCACCTTTCTCCGATCCGGCCATTCCCCTTATGGCCTTCTCTTCGGACTGGGGGGGAGGAGTTAACATGCCCCTCTCCCCGGCCACAGGGAAACAACACCGACCCGGCAACAAATCCAGAGCCGAGGAGTTTCAACGAAGATCGCCAACACGAACTCGGGCCGATCGCCAACACGATCGGTGAGTGAACACACTCGGCCGAAGAGACATTTTGCCTAAGCATACAACTTTTTGTAATAAAGAGATTCATTCTCGTTTCATACCCCGAACTACACAGTTGTTTTTTTGAAAGCTTTTCCTCCCCCGGCCACAGGATTGTAACTCGCCCGATAGTAAGATACCATTCGCCTAGTTTCGAAACAAATTATCACACATTTAATTCCATCAAAAAAAACGCTGCACAAGTTTAGCCGCCACCTATTATTTAAATTATATCTATTTTTGAATTGCACCATCTGCATGTCAAAACGGCATAGCTTTTACACACGCTACGGTTGAAACGAAGCATCATGACAATGACGTCACGGCGCGAGAGTTAACATGCCCCTCTCCCCGGCCACAGGGAAACAACACCGACCCGGCAACAAATCCAGAGCCGAGGAGTTTCAACGAAGATCGCCAACACGAACTCGGGCCGATCGCCAACACCATCGGTGAGTGAACACACTCGGCCGAAGAGACATTTTGCCTAAGCATACAACTTTTTGTAATAAAGAGATTCATTCTCGTTTCATACCCCGAACTACACAGTTTTTTTTTTTGAAAGCTTTTCCTCCCCCCGGCCACAGGATTGTAACTGGCGCAGCCGGACTACGGACAAGGGATTAACAATGCCCACTACGCTTATCGTTCTAATTCTAAAGAGGTGATGAACATGTGACGGCAGTGGTTGTGGGGATTTTAGTAGTGAGTGGTGAAATAATAAATTAAATTAAAACGTTATTGAAACATAACGACGTCCAAGTGAAAATAAAACAAAAGAAACAAACAAAACCAAGTTCAAATTGCTTCACAGGCGACCGTATATGTGTACATCAACCTCTGATAAGGCACCGAGATCGCTTGTGCGGGACAATTTACAACAATTATACAAACAAGTTGCTGCGTGTGATGACCGTATAAGTGTACATCAATCGCTGATAAGGCACCGGGATCATCCATACACCCCAACTCATAAAATGATACCAATAAAAAAAAAAAGAAAAAAAAAGAAAAATTTGACATATCAAACTGCTGTGCGTGGTGACTGTTTGTATGTGGTTGGTATGCTTTTTGGTTATTTCACCAGAATAGTAATTTCATCACTATGGTAATATTGCATCAGCCCATCTTTGCATTGCGAATGGTTTTTGTAGTTCTGTAGTTCTGAGAACAACTGTTTTGCGCGGCGGTAGGCTGGGGCCGCTGTCGCTGACTGCGAGTTGTTATATAAAAAAGAAGTGGTAAAGAGCTAGATCAGTCGAATATTAGACTTCATTGTGACCAGAACTCGCTACGCAAGAAGTGGTAAAGAACTAAATAGGCCGAATATTAGACTTCATTGTGACCAGAACTCGCTGCGCAAGAAGTGAATATATACATCAGTCGCCGCCAAGGCAACGGGATCCTCCGCACAGTGATTTAAAATAAATAAATGTGAGTTGTGTGATTAACGACCGAATATGTGTACAACAATCGTTGTTAAGGCACAGGGATCGTTTTTTATTTATCAATTTACATGAACGCAAATTTATTTTACAAATAAAAAAAATTATAATAATAATAAAACCTGGACAATTATTATTCATAACAATACAAAAATAAAATAATAAATAAAAAATAAATATATACACAGTGATACAGTTTCCTTCGGCAAATCAAGTAAGCATGTATGTGTTTGTGTTGCGCCGCTTGTAAAATTCTTACGACGTCGGCGCATCACTGTACATTGGCTGCCGCCAAGAGCTGATGTCGCGCCAGAGTGGCGGCGCATGCTTGACGCCGCGTTCGCTTTCGACTCCGTCACAAACACCCTTCAAACAATCCTGAAACCGAATAAAACATTCGCAATATTTGCACCAGACGATATTTTCAAAATAATAGAAGAGTCCTATAATAACTATTTCTTTGAAAATCACTTATACAAAATTATCCGCTGCAATATATGCCTAACCGAAATTACGAATCCTCTTGACCAGGAAAACGAAATTCGTGCGTACCACTTTAACACTAATCATAGGGGGATAGATGAAACATATAACCATTTAAAAAGGGACATTTATTTTCCGCATTTAAAAGACATTATCTCAAAAATTATAAAAAATTGTGATACCTGCCTAACCCTAAAATACGATAGGCACCCCCATAGACCATTGATGCAAAGCCCAACCGCCCCAGAGGGACCATTGCAGTCGTACATATAGACATATATTTCATTAACAATACTTGTAACCTCACAATTATCGATAAATTCACCAAGCTAGCGCAAGCTTACCCCCTTAGCAATAGGAATTCAATAAAAGTCGCCGATGCCCTACTACAATTCATAAGTCACTATGGCGCACCACAGAAAATAATCTTCGACCAGGGCGCGGAATTTTCGGGCAGTCTATTCAACGACCTCTTAACTCAATTCCAAATAACAGCTCATACAACTTCATTCTAACAATCTACGGGAAATGCTCCTGTCGAGAGACTGCACTCCACCTTAACCGAACTATACAGGATAATCATGAACAAAAGAAAAGAAGCACGCCTTGAACGGGATCATGTCCAAATACTCTCAGAAGCAATAGCAACTTATAACAATGCAATACACTCCAGCACTTCCTATACCCCTTTCGAGCTCTTCCACGGAAGAACTCACATATTCAACAAAACAATAACATTCGACAATCACCACGATTACCTTAAGAAATTAAACGAATTTAGAAAAGACATATACCCAAAAGTACAGGAACATTTAAACGCGACCACAGAAAGAAGACTGGCTAAATTAAACGAGGACAGAGAGACACCAATCCAAGTCGAGCCTAATGATAAAATATTTAGAAAAGAAAACCGTAGAAACAAGATAGCACCGAGATTTTCACTACACAAAGTAGATAGAGACAAAGGCATCACTTTCCTAACAACTAAAGGTCAAAAGTTACACAAACAAAAAATTAGGAAAACAGTTAAGAAAACAGTGGAAGAAACATAAGATAGACAAGCACTATTCAATAAATATATTATTTACAAGAAATAATCAAAAAAAAAAAAAAAAAACAAAAAAACAAAAAAAAAAAAATCTGAAGAGGCACAAACATTTTTCTTTAACGAACTTAGGGAAGTCAGAAATAACACATATTCATTATAAAATAAGATAAACTACAATATAGACACTGTCTGATAATGTAAACAAAGTAGTAGTTATTAGCCAGTAAACTAAACATTATCCCTAAACTGTTATTTCATAAGGAACAAATAATAATATAAGATAGATAATAGGTAAACAAAGTGTAACTTTAGCATAAGATATAACGCTTATAAAAACAACACTCATGTTTAACATTAAGATACCCATTTAAAAAAAAAAACTGTCAAATTCAAAATGTCGTCGGAGTTCGTGGCATACACCAACAACACGTCACCTAATCACCTTTCTCCGGTCCGGCCATTCCCCTTATGGCCTTCTCTTCGGACTGGGGGGGAGGAGTTAACATGCCCCTCTCCCCGGCCACAGGGAAACAACACCGACCCGGCAACAAATCCAGAGCCGAGGAGTTTCAACGAAGATCGCCAATACGAACTCGGGCCGATCGCCAACACGATCGGTGAGTGAACACACTCGGCCGAAGAGACATTTTGCCTAAGCATACAACTTTTTGTAATAAAGAGATTCATTCTCGTTTCATACCCCGAACTACACAGTTGTTTTTTTGAAAGCTTTTCCTCCCCCGGCCACAGGATTGTAACTCGCCCGATAGTAAGATACCATTCGCCTAGTTTCGAAACAAATTATCACACATTTAATTCCATCAAAAAAAAACGCTGCACAAGTTTAGCCGCCACCTATTGTTTAAATTATATCTATTTTTGAATTGCACCATCTGCATGTCAAAACGGCATAGCTTTACACACGCTACGGTTGAAACGAAGCATCATGACAATGACGTCACGGCGCGAGAGTTAACATGCCCCTCTCCCCGGCCACAGGGAAACAACACCGACCCGGCAACAAATCCAGAGCCGAGGAGTTTCAACGAAGATCGCCAACACGAACTCGGGCCGATCGCCAACACCATCGGTGAGTGAACACACTCGGCCGAAGAGACATTTTGCCTAAGCATACAACTTTTTGTAATAAAGAGATTCATTCTCGTTTCATACCCCGAACTACACAGTTGTTTTTTTGAAAGCTTTTCCTCCCCCGGCCACAGGATTGTAACTGGCGCAGCCGGACTACGGACAAGGGATTAACAATGCCCACTACGCTTATCGTTCTAATTCTAAAGAGGTGATGAACATGTGACGGCAGTGGTTGTGGGGATTTTAGTAGTGAGTGGTGAAATAATAAATTAAATTAAAAAGTTATTGAAACATAACGACGTCCAAGTGAAAATAAAACAAAAGAAACAAACAAAACCAAGTTCAAATTGCTTCACAGGCGACCGTATATGTGTACATCAACCTCTGATAAGGCACCGAGATCGCTTGTGCGGGACAATTTACAACAATTATACAAACAAGTTGCTGCGTGTGATGACCGTATAAGTGTACATCAATCGCTGATAAGGCACCGGGATCATCCATACACCCCAACTCATAAAATGATACCAATAAAAAAAAAAAAAAAAAAAAGAAAAAAAAGAAAAATTTGACATATCAAACTGCTGTGCGTGGTGACCGTTTGTATGTGGTTGGTATGCTTTTGTGGTTATTTCACCAGAATAGTAATTTCATCACTATGGTAATATTGCATCAGCCCATCTTTGCATTGCGAATGGTTTTTGTAGTTCTGTAGTTCTGAGAACAACTGTTTTGCGCGGCGGTAGGCTGGGGCCGCTGTCGCTGACTGCGAGTTGTTATATAAAAAAGAAGTGGTAAAGAGCTAGATCAGTCGAATATTAGACTTCATTGTGACCAGAACTCGCTACGCAAGAAGTGGTAAAGAACTAAATAAGCCGAATATTAGACTTCATTGTGACCAGAACTCGCTGCGCAAGAAGTGAATATATACATCAGTCGCCGCCAAGGCAACGGGATCCTCCGCACAGTGATTTAAAATAAATAAATGTGAGTTGTGTGATTAACGACCGAATATGTGTACAACAATCGTTGTTAAGGCACAGGGATCGTTTTTTATTTATCAATTTACATGAACGCAAATTTATTTTACAAATAAAAAAAATTATAATAATAATAAAACCTGGACAATTATTATTCATAACAATAAAAAAATAAAATAATAAATAAAAAATAAATATATACACAGTGATACAGTTTCCTTCGGCAAATCAAGTAAGCATGTATGTGTTTGTGTTGCGCCGCTTGTAAAATTCTTACGACGTCGGCGCATCACTGTACATTGGCTGCCGCCAAGAGCTGATGTCGCGCCAGAGTGGCGGCGCATGCTTGACGCCGCGTTCGCTTGTACACTGTTGAATTCTTTTACACACCACGCACTGCGAGAATAGAACCACTTCAAAAAAAAAAATATATATATATATATAAATAAAAGCAATAAAATTAATTAAAGAAAAAGAACAAACAATCCACAAACAACTTAACTCTACACTCTATTGAATACTTATTTAATTCATGCATTACAGCTAAAGTCGAAAACAAACAAAAAACTACAAAGGTGGAAGAAAGCACAGCTGCACTTCACGAATGACATACAATTAACACTAAACACCGGGAAACAAGGAAAAGAGGAAACAGCGTAACGGACACACACATACAGGTTTTCTTTTTGTTCGGAAAGAATACACACATATTAAAATACACATTCAAGCATAGATACATATACATAGTATCACAAAATATAATACAATATATTACTACATTAATACACAAACGAAAACAAAACAAACACAACAAACACCAAAAATTTTCCCTATAAAAAGGCACAAACATTTTTCTTTAACGAACTTAGGGAAGCCAAAAATAACACAAATTCATTATAAAATAGGATAAGCTACAATATAGACACTGTCTGATTATGTAAACAAAGTAGTCGATGGCCATTAGCCAGTAAACTAAACATTGTCCCAAAACTGTTATTTCATAAGGAACAAATAATAATATAAGATAGATTATAAGTAAACAAGATGTAACGTTTATAAACACAAAACTCATGTTTAACATTAAGATACCCATTTAAAAAAAAAACTGTCAAATTCAAAATGTCGTCCGAGTTCGTGGCATACACCAACAACACGTCACCTAATCACCTTTCTCCGATCCGGCCATTCCCCTTATGGCCTTCTCTTCGGACTGGGGGGGAGGAGTTAACATGCCCCTCTCCCCGGCCACAGGGAAACAACACCGACCCGGCAACAAATCCAGAGCCGAGGAGTTTCAACGAAGATCGCCAACACGAACTCGGGCCGATCGCCAACACGATCGGTGAGTGAACACACTCGGCCGAAGAGACATTTTGCCTAAGCATACAACTTTTTGTAATAAAGAGATTCATTCTCGTTTCATACCCCGAACTACACAGTTGTTTTTTTGAAAGCTTTTCCTCCCCCGGCCACTGGATTGTAACTCGAGCACAGGCGCAAGCAGTGGAAGTACACAAAATGGAAACATGGATAACTTCTGTGTTTATGGTCCGATTGGATTGTAATTTGGGAAATATATGTATAGTGAAATTATTTATGTTTATACAAAAGCAGAAAGCTGTAACTTCATTACTTCTCCTGATAATCGAAAATTATCAATTTGCGTGGGCGGTGGGCGTGGCATCTAAAATTGAAAATCCGCTCGATCTACCTATAGTATACAGAAACTTTCATGTGAAATATGGTGTCTCTAGCACTAGCTGAGATCTAGACGTTCAAACGGTCAGACGGACAGACAGACGGACATGGCTCAATCGACTCAGCTAGTGATCCTGAGTCAGAATATATATACTTTATGGGGTCGCAGATGTCTCCTTCTGCCTGTTACGCACATTTCGACAAATACAATGGACCATGTATTTTTTTTTAAATCCATGGTCTAAAAATCAGAATTATTAATACCGAGAACAATAGAGAAAATAAAGAAACACGAATGGAGACAATTTTATACATATACAACCACAAGACTAAACATAACACGACCGGACAGATACCAGCTAACATCCTTTTTTACGCTGGCATATCTACTTTTGATACCCAGATGATTAAAGAAAATAAAATCAAATAACTTAACAAGAAAAGACAGGATCTCGAAATTGACACAAAATTTAGACAAGCACCCTTAACGCGCGCAAAATCAAGGCATTTAAAAACAAGGAATTTAAAAACAAGGAATTTAAAAACAGGCATAATTGAACAATTAGACAAAAAACGTTATAACAAAAGTAATAGAGGTCAAAACTTTATTAATTATAAAAGCAAATTTAAGAAGAAAAAGAAAGTTAATGACAGTAAATACTTGCAGCAAACCGACACCTCCCAATTATCGGACTTATAATTACCATAATAACTTGTTTTGCGACACAAACTACAGAAGGAACGCTCGAAATCAACCTAATAAAAAACAATCAAGGATTTATCTTGTTCGAATCTAGAACAATACAAATGCCCATCACCTTTATGCATCACTGTCTCACAAAAAATATTACAAAAGTTGAAGAAACATTTAATAGTTTAATTAAACAATGTCAAGAATTTAAAAACGTTACACAAATTAAAGATTTAACCGAAAAAATGGAAAGAGAAATGAATGGCATACGCATCTTAAAACGAAAGAAACGGGACTGGTTAACTTTGTAGGTTGCACATTAAAATATCTTTTTGGCACCCTAGACGAAGACGAGAGACATATTTAACATAAAATTTTTGTTCTTTTTTCAAAGAATTGGACTGGGTGTTAATATTGTCGTGTTTTAGTCGTTTGGGATTAAATATTCCTAGTCATGTTAGTTGTGAACCCATTTCAATATCCTCGATATATTCGGTAAAATGTTCAATCTATTAATATTTAACATTGAACATTTTACCGAATATATCGAGAATATTGAAATGGGTTTAAAACTAACACGGCTAGGAATATTTAATCCCAAACGACTAAAACACGACAATATTGGCAACATTGACTACAAAAATCTGATTGATTTAAAAACTTCCGCTTGGTATTCCTAATGGAAATATTCCTAATGTCCGTATACCTATGAATACAATTGAACAACTAACATTCATAGTTGCACCTTATCCCGACAATAATGCCCAAATTATTAACGAAAATATTGAAGGCAAATTCTATTTACATAACAACTATGTTCTAAATACACTAACAAAGAATGTTGTCAAAGACCATTGCATAGCCAACATAATAAAACACAAAACACCAACTTGTACTTTAAAAAAAAATCGTTAACAGTCTTATATTCAATACATTAAACCAAATATACTCATAACCTGGAATATAACAAGAGAAAAACTTTATCATAATTGTAACGGTCAAGAGATTTATATTGAAAATAATAAAATTATAAAAATATCCAACTGCACAGCAGAATTAAAACAACTTACAATATCTAACAAGTAAGAAAGCTACATTCGAGAGTGATCGACTGTAATATACCCGCTATCCAGCTGCTCGTACATCAAAATTATTTGCGGAACAATAAAGAACGGCTACAATCATATTTTGACCCTAAAAGGCCATGGACTTACAATATTTATGCTAAGTCAAAATCTGAAATAAACAAGTAAGAACGGCTACAGTCAAGTGTTGACTGTATAAGATCAAGGTTATGAAAAAAATCAGATTTAGAAAACTGTTATTGGTAAACGTGTTTTTCAAAGAAAAATAATAAACAACACATATTATTTTCAGTTAGATGCCATGCAGTCCAAGCAGTTGGAAAAAAATACTGCTTGCTTGCTTGCAGTGGGCGCAGTGCAAATATTTATGAAACGTTGAATAACTTTTATGTTCATTAACCGATCGGAACCAAATTATCAGCGATCGTTTAGGTGGAGATAGTTATCATTCACACCAAAACTGAATACTCTTGCTTTATTATTGCGCTTGCTATACGGTTTATCGATTTGCGGGGGCGGAACAAGGCGTGTCCCATATTTTAATAAAAATTTAACAGCGTATGATTCACATAAGTGTTGTCACCAAATTTGGTGGCTCTAGCTTTTTTAGTTTCTAAGATATTGGCGCTTGCAATACGGTTTTTCGATTTGCTACGGCGGAAGTAGGCGTGCCCCAAAATTTTAATAAAAATTTTACAGCGTATGATTCACATAAGTGTTGTCACCGAATTCGGTGGCTCTAGCTTTTTTAGTTTCTGAGATATTGGCGCTTGCAATACGGTTTTTCGATTTGCTGGGGCGGAAGTAGGCGTGCCCCAAAATTTTAATAAAAATTTTACAGCGTATGATTCACATAAGTGTTGTCACCGAATTCGGTGGCTCTAGCTTTTTTAGTTTCTGAGATATAGGCGTTCATACAGACGGACAGACGGACAGACAGACAGACAGACATGGCTAAATCGACTCGGCTAGTACTTCTGAGCACGAATATATATACTTTATGGGGTCGCAGATGCCTCCTTCTACCTGTTACGCACATTTTAACAAACACAATAGACCATGTATTTTTTTAAAAATCCATGGTCTAAAAAAAGAAAAAGCTTAGGCGGCATGAAATGGGAATCGCACCACGGGCCTGTAAGTTCAGGAGTTCATCGCTTTTCCACTAAGCTACTGACGCTGTTATCCAACGACTGCAAAAATTAGCATTGTAAGGCATTCTTATTATTTCCTGTACAAATAAAGAATTTGCGCTGCCGGCAGCGCTACTTACAGCTGTGGAAAACGTTAAGCTGAATAACTTCTGTGTTTATTATCCGATTGTTACCCAAATTTTCAGAGATCATCTGGCTAGCTATAGTTATTATGTAAACCGAAAATTAACAATATGGCAACAAAATTGCGCTTGTAATCAATTTATTTCGATATACAGGGGCGGAAGGGGGCGTGGCCAAAATCCAAAATAAACTTGATCAGTGCAATAATAACACATTTTGTCACCAAATTTGGTAGTTCTAGCTCTTATAATAGCTGAGATCTAGATATTCACACGGACAGACAGACGGACAGACGGACTGCGAACATGGCTATATCGACTCGGCTGTTGATCCTGAGCCAGAATATATATAGTAGCATATTATGCTTCACATATTATGCTCACAACAACAGACCCCCAGACCATACAAATAAGCTTGCGTAGGCAAAACATGTAAACAGATCGAAATATGAAGCGCGCGCAAGATTGTTATACAATAATTCAATGAACTCTGTGAGCACTAAATGCTGACATTACATTTCTTGCGCCCGCTTAGAAACCAAGTAAACTCTGTACAGTCAGTCTTAAGTTGGCATTCAAAAAATAAAGAAGTGAAACGGATTCGTTGCGTTTAGTTTTTATTAATAATTCCAGCGTTGATCTTAGTCGCAAGACAGATCATTAATTCGACTCGAAACGTGTAAAACGTGTAAATAAGTAAGTATATACTTTATAGGGTCGGAGGTGTCTCCTTTTGCCTGTTACATACATTTTCGGTTAGAACAAAGTTATAATACCCTTCTACTCTATGAGTAGCGGGTACAATAATAAACAACACATATAATTTTCAGTTAGACGCCAAGCAGTCCAAGCAGTTGGAAAAAACACTGCTTGCTTGCTTGCAGTGGGCGCAGTGCAAATCTATATAAAACGTTGAATAACTTTTATGTTAATTATCCGAGGAATGGTTAAGGAGGTGATAGTTATCATATACACTAAAACTAGATACTGCAGCTTTATTATTGCGCTATACAGTTTATCGATTTGCGAGGGCGGAAATAGGTGTGGCTCAAATTTTAATAATAATTTTACAGCGTATGATTCACATAAGTGTTGTCACCAAATTTGGTGGCTCTAGCCTTTTTAGTTTCTGAGATATAGGCGCTTGTTATACGGTTTATGGATTTGGGGGGGTGGAAGTAGGCGTGGCCCAAATTTCAATATAAATTTTACAGCTTATGATTCACATAAGTGTTGTCACCAATTTTGGTGGTCTAGTTTTTTTAGTTTCTGAGATATAGGGGTATTTGTATGTGTATTTGTGTATTTTTTTAAAATCCATGATCTAAAAAAAAAAAAAAAAAAAAATGTTCATACCAAATCAGAAATCTGCAACTTTAATACTTCTCCTGATAGTTGTAAATTTTCATTTTGCATGGGCTGTTGGCGTGGCATTAAAATTTGAAAATAAACTCGATCTACCTATGGTATAGAGCAACCTCCATGTGAAATTTGGGGCGGTGGGCGTGGCACCTAAAATTTGAAATAAACTTGATCTGCGTATGGTATACAGGAACCTTCATGCAGAATTTGGTGTCTGCAACTGTAATTTTTTCCTTAATATTCGTAAATTACCGATTTGCGAGGGCGGGGAGATTGGCACCTCAAATTTCAAATTTGGTGTCTGTAACTATTATACTTTCCTTAATATTCGTAAATTGTCGATTTTCGTTGGGGGTGGGCGCTGCAATCCAAATTTGAAATAAACTTGATCTGCGTATGGTATACAGGAATCATCGTATCAAATATGGTGTCTCTAGCTTTGGTAATAGCTGAGATCTCATCGTTTATACAGACAGACGGACAGACATACATGGCTCAATCGACTCGGCTGTTAATCCTGTGCCAGAATATATATACTTTGTGAGGTCTGCCATGTCTCCTTCTGCCTGTTACATACTTTTGCACAAACTTAGTATACCATTTTTGAACATTTTCAGTGGTCGAATGGTATAAAAGCGGATCCCACATCACGACTGCAAAAGAAAAACAAGTAAGAAAGCACTTTGGGGAAACGGTGTCCGGTCTGCCGCACCGATAGCAGAACAATTTCCTGGACGCTGAGTCCCAGTCGCGACCGTTTCTGGCCGTAGATGATCTTGGGCTATGCGCTTTGGAGTCCTAAGCAGTCCCCTTCTTCCCAGCGACATATAGAAACCGGCTGCGGTCTCTCCATCAGTGGACCATGTCGTGTCATCTGTTAACAAATAAGTAATGTATCTAAATATTAGAGAGTCCGACAAAAACTCAAGCACCGCTGAACGGATGTATACTTTCAATGAAATAGACTCAGCAAAATTTTTGTGTTAGCGATTACAGTTATATTTGTTGTGTTGTGTACAGCAATATATTAGGCAAAGTTTAAGACACAACATGCGGTACAGAAATATTACAGTTATTGTACAATACATTTCAATTTTGCTTAGCGCTATGCGAAAATAAGAGCTTATTAGGAGGTTATTGGAATAGTCTCATAGGCTAGCATGTGATAATTTCAATGCACAATTAATTGTATTTTCGAAGATAAAATGGGTCATGGAAAAACACTAACTTCCGAGGAAAAAGGCAAAATATTGGCATATCGAGACAGCAATTTCTCAACTAGGCAAATTGCCTAAAAAACCTCACGAAGTGAGTCAGTTGTATGTTATTTTTTAAAAAATCTATCAAATTATGGAAATAATATGATAATATATGATCATAATATCACGCCTTGTGAAAAGCGAAGAATTCTGTGAGAAGCCTCAAACTCAAGATGCTCTGGAGTGAATATTCTGTCAAAATTGGGAGTTAAAGCTAGTATATCTACAGTACGCCGTGTTATAAGAAGTGCTAGACACCTGAACAGATTAAAACAAAATAAAAAACCTCCGTTAACGAAAGCTCGTAAGAAAGCTCGCTCCGACTTTGCCCGGAATCATATGGCATGGACGACCGAATTGTATAAAATGGGATTTTCGGACGAGAAACGCTGTAATTTGGATGGACCAAATGGTTTCAACTATTACTTTCATGACATAAGAAAGGAACAGTACAATTTGACCCGTCCCCATAGTCGGGAGGGTGGCATAATGGTGTGGGGTGTCATCTCTTACTACGGAACTGTCGATATCGAGTTTTTTTTTTCCAAAATGAATGGCAGTCGCTACAAGGGGCTTCTCCAAAAGGCATTTCCTCACTTAATTAACATTTTTGGATCATTATCATGAACGTTCCAACAGGATAATGCCCCAATACACAACGCTCGAATGGTAAAGAAATGGATTGCCGATCAAAATGTAACTTTAATGGAGTGGCCGACATACTCTCTTGATTTGAACATTTTTGAGAATGTATGGGGATGGCTTTTAAGAAAAGTTTATGAAGGAAAACGACAATTTGAAGATTTCGAATCGATAAAAAATGCTATCAAACGCATGGACCGAGATATCATTGAACAATGTGAAGTCACTTTCCGATTCATTGCACAGCAGATTTAATGAAGTTATTTCTAATAAACATATTATTAGTTTAGTCATACATTATATTAAAACGCCAATTTATATTACATTTTTATACCCGCTACTCATAGAGTAGAAGGGTATTATAACTTTGTTCAAACCGAAAATGTATGTAACAGGCAGAAGGAGACACCTCCGACCCCATAAAGTATATATATTCTGGCTCAGGATCAACAGCCGAGTCGATATAGCCATGTCCGTCTGTCCGCCTGTCTGTCCGTGTGAAAATCTAGACCTCAGCTATTATAAGAGCTAGAACTACCAAATTTGGTGACAAAATGTGTTATTATTGCACGTTGATCAAGTTTATTTTGGATTTTGACCACGCCCCCTTCCACCCCCGTAAATCGAAAAAACATTGATTACAAGCGCAATTTCGATGTCTTATTGTTCATTTTCGGTTTACATGATAACTAAAAGCTAGCCAAATGATTTCTGAAAATTTGGTAACAATCGGATAATAAACACAGAAGTTATTCAGCTTAACGTTTTCGATAGCTGTAAGCAGCGCTGCCGGCAGCGCAAATTTTTTCAACGGCTTGTGACCCTGTAATTGCATTCTTCTGTCAGTTATCAGCTGTTACTTTTAGCTTGCTTTAGAAAAAAAGTGCGCGAAATTTTATTTACATGTGTTTGTTTGGCGTCAATTTTAATATGGAGCCCACGAAGGGGCATTTTCGTCATATTTTACTTTATTATTTCCGTAAAGGAAAAAGCGCGGAGGAGGTTGCTAAAAAGTTACGAGATGTGTTAATGGTGATGAAGCTTTAAAAGGAAGACAGTGTCAAAATTGGTTTCGCAAATTCCGTTCTGGAGATTTTTCACTTAAAGATGAGCCACGTTCAGGTCGGCCAAATGAAGTTGATGATGACCAAATCAAAGCATTAATCGAATTGGATCGTCATGTAACTGAGTGTGAGATAGGGGAAAGAAAGAAATTCATTTAACACACCGAATCAACGCTTGTGATATGCACCTTAAACGCAATGAATTCGATCCGTTTTTAAAACGAATTATAACTGGAGATGAAAAATGAATTGTTTACAACAACGTTAGTCGAAAAGGATTATGGTCGAAGCATTTTGAACCAGCTCAAACCACTTCAAAGGCTGATATCCACCAAAAGAAGGTTATGCTGTCTGTTTGATGGGATTTGAAGGGTGTCGTATATTTTGAGCTGCTTCCAAGGAACCAAACGATTAATTCGGATGTTTACTGTCACCAATTGGACAAATTGAATACAACCATCAAGAAGAAGCGACCAGAACTGATCAATCGTAAAGGTGTCATATTCCACCAGGACAACGCTAGACCGCACACATCTTTGGTCACTCGCCAAAAACTAAGTGAGCTTGGCTGGGAACTTTTGATGCATCCACCATATAGACCTGACCTTGCACCATCAGACTACCATATATTTCGATCTTTGAAGAAGTCCTTAAATGGTAAAACTTTCGGCAATGATGAGGCTATAAAATCGCAATTGGTTCAGTTTTTTGCAGATAAAGGCCAGAAGTTCTATGAGCTTGGAAAACTAAATTTGCCAGGAAAATGGCAAAAGGTTATCGAACAAAATGGCAATTATATATTTGATTAAAGTTCATTCTAAGTTTTATTAAAAATGCATTTACTTTCTTTTAAAAAATCCGCAATTTCTTTTTGGGCAACCCAATATTAAAAGTTAGAGTGCTCTAGAACACTTTCCATTCAAGTATATAAATTAAAAGGGCACATATCGTTTTTTACATGCACGTATTCGATTTATAGTCAACAGGTAGAATTATTATTTTTACTGTTTAAGTGATAAATCTTGGATTTTTTTGATACCTGAATAAAAGTTATACGTTTTCAATACTTTTTATTCGTTTTGCCGGCAGCAGTGTGTGCGTGTATGGTGGTGAAATGGGTTAAGTTGTGGACTGAAAAACGAACAGAACTATTATGCATTTACGGGCTCGAGTCCCACCCGCATCAAAAATTAAATGTGTGCAAAAAATTATTTTATTTATTTTAGATTTTTACTTTGCATAAATATTATAAGTCCATGGCCTTTTACGGTCAAAATATGATTGAAGCCGTTCTTTATTGTTCCGCAAATAATTTTGATGTAGCAGATGGGTAGCAGGTATATTACAGTCGAGCACACTCGAATGTAGCTTTCTTACTTGTTTATGTTGAATTTCGATTCGGTTGTCAAATTTTTGAGGATTGAAGTAATGTATTTGGATAAGGCGTAAAAAGGGGATCCTATTGAAGAACATATTGGTAGTCCATGAATTCTCGGTGGTCCTGCGTTGGTTGTGATGAGCTTATTTCTTTCGGCTTTTAAACTCAGAACCTCAAAATTAATATAATTTTTTATATAAATTTTCTAGTTCGTCCCACTGTATTTAATGTTGCAGGATCCCGTTCGTTCTCTCTCACTTTTGTCTTGTGTCCTTTAACGAGTAAAGAGAAATGCGTGCGTGTTGTTTCTTAGCTCTCTTGGTTTTTATGTGTCTGTTCTAATTCTTCAAAGTCCGCGATGTACTTAAAGAGTGGAAAGCTTCTCTTGTCTACTGGAAGAGCAAATTTCGGGCCTTTAGAAAGAAGTGCTTGTACGTCTTGCGGAAACTTTGTCGTTGCATTGTTAACAAACCAATCATTGGTTTTGTTGTTGTTTAGGACGTTATTGTTCCGTTTGTTTCGAAGTCTTTCTATTTTCTTCTCATGTCGTTCTGTTAGTATTGTTTTTGTCTTGTATGACACGTTTCTCTCTCTCTCTCAAAAAATGCTAATGCATCAACTGTGTTCAGGGTGTTTTCTATGATTGTTTTTCTTTCTTTCAGCTGTTCTTCATGCTTATCCAATATTTTGTGCTTATGTGTAATTATAAAATTTAATATTTTAGTGAGAAAAAGGTAAATGTGATTGACTAGAGATTTGTATGTCTGGTTGGTTGTAAATGTCGTCTAAAAATAAATTTTTGCACCTAGTTTTATTGTATATAAATTTTAGGATAATTCTAGCTTTCCTACACTCAATAAGAATTTTATATATGACTTAAGTTTAGTTTTGAAAGGGATGCCAATGGGGTCCCCAGCTTCAATAGGGTCATGAAAGACAACTTAAAAACGAAACCACGACTACTTACAAAATACGTCGATGACCTGTTTGCGATTACAACGAAATTTGCAACGAAACAGAAAATATACTTTTCGAACTAAATTCCTACCATAAAAACATAAAATTTACGATTGAGACGGAAAAAAATAATAAGCTACCATATCTGGATTCATTAATCAATAGAGTAGGAAGAAAATTAAAACTTAAATGGTATAAGAAACCGATGGCATCTGAAAGACTTATTAGCTATAACTCAAGACATCCAAAGACAATGATTATGAATACATCGAACCCAGAAGTTATTCAGCTTATCGTTTTCCATAGCGGTAAGCAGCGCTGACGGCACCGCTGCTTCCAGCATTGTGCCGAATAGTGTGTGCACGGTGGTGAAATGGGTTACGGGTTCGAGTTCCACCCGCATTAAAAATTAAATGTGGCCAAAAGTATTTTTTATACCATTCGACCATTGAAAATGGTCAAAAATGGTATACTAAGTTTGTGCAAAAGTATGTAACAGGCGGAAGGAGACATGGCAGACCCCTCAAAATATATATATTCTGGCTCAGGATCAACAGCCGAGTCGATTAAGTCTTGTCCGTCTGTCCTTCTATCCGTCTGTCTGTATGAACGTCGAGATCTCAGCTATTACAAAAGCTAGAGACACAAATTTTAACATGATGGTACGCAGATCAAGTTTATTTCAAATTTGGAGAGCCATGCCCACCGCCTACGCAAATCGATAATTTTTGAATATTAAGGAAAGTATTACAGTTACAGACACCCAATTTGGCATGATGGTTCCTATAAATCATGCGCAGATGAGATTTAATTGAAAATTGAGGTACCACGCCCACCGCTCACGTAAATCGATAATTTTCGATTATCAGGAGAAGTATTGAAATTACAGCTTTCTGGTTTGGTATGAACATAAATAATTGCAATATTACAATCCAATAGGACCATAAACACAGAAGTTATCCATGTTTCCGTTTTCCGTACTTCCACTGCTTGCGTCTGTGCTGCGCGTCGTGACGTCATCGTCACGATGATTCGCTTGCTCAGAATCACAAGCCGAGTCAATTAAGCCATGTCTGTCTGTCCGTCTGTCCGTCCGTCCGTCTGTATGAACGCCTATGTATATCTCAGAAACTAAAAAAGCTAGAGCCACCAAATTTGGTGACAATACTTATGTGAATCATACTCTGTAAAATTTTTATTCAATTTGGGACACGCCTACTTCTGCCACCGCAAATCGATAAACCGTATAGCAAGCGCAATAATAAAGCTAGAGTATTCAGTTTTGGTGTGAATGATAACTATCGCCACCTAAACGATCGCTGAAAATTTGGTTCCGATCGGATAATGAACATAGAAGTTATTCAACGTTTCATATAGATTTGCACTGCTCCCACTGCAAGCAAGCAAGCAGTGTTTTTTCCAAACAGTGTTTTTTTCCAACTGCTTGGACTGCTTGGCGTGTTTTGTTTATTATTTTTCTTTGAAAATCACGTTTACCAATAACAGTTTTCTAAATCCGATTTTTTTCATAACCTTGAAAAATCCATGGTCTTAACACCTTAGACGAATTAAAAACGAAACCACGGCTACTAACAAAATACGTCGATGACCTGTTTGCGATTACAACGAAATTTGCAACGAAACAGAAAATATACTTTTCGAACTAAATTCCTACCATAAAAACATAAAATTTACGATTGAGACGGAACAAAATAATAAGCTACCATATCTGGATTCATTAATAATTAGAGTAGGAAGAAAATTAAAACTTACATGGTATAAGAAACCGATGGCATCTGAAAGACTTGTTAACTATAACTTAAGACATCCAAAGACAATGATTATGAATACATCAGGAGGCTGTATAAAACGAATGTTGGAAATCGAATTAATGTACCATAAAGAGATAAAAAAGGAAATAACAAAAATACGACTCTCCGAATTTTGACGCATCAAAAATACTACAAGAAGAACAACACTATGCTAAACGTTACACTTTCGAAATGCTACACATAATGTATGTATAGACATTTACTTACCAAGCCAGTTAAGAACTTCACGCCCGCAAGAGCAGATGTGTAATTAGGAATGTATGTAATTTATTTAATGTAATATTGTTCAGTGTTAGTTTTTAGCGTTATAAATATTTATTAATAATATTTACCATTCGACCATTGAAAATGATCAAAAATGGTATACTAAGTTTGTGCAAATGTATGTAACAGGCAGAAGGTGGCGTGGCAGACCCCACAAAGTATATATATTCTGACTCAGGATCACTAGCTGAGTCGATTGAGCCATGTCCGTCTGTCTGTCCGTCTGTCCGTTTGAACGTCTAGATCTCAGCTATTACAAAAGCTAGGGACACCATATTTCACATGAAGGTTCCTGTATACCATAGGTAGATCCAGTTTATTTTCAATTTTTGATGCCACGCCCACTGCCCATGCAAATCGATAATTTTCATTTATCGGGAGAAGTATTGAAGTTACAGCTTTCTGCTTTGGTATGAACATAATTAATTGCAATATAAATCTATTTCCCAAATTACAATCCAATCGTAGCAAACAAAGTGTGTGTAAAGCTATGCCGCTTTTACAAGTAGATGGCGCTATTCAAAGATAGATCTAATTTAAACAATAGGTGGAGGATAAACTTGTGCAGAGTTTTTTGATGGAATTAAATGTGTAATAATTTGCTTCGAAACTGGGCGAATTATATCTTACTGTTGGGCGCGCTCGACTGTAGCTTTCTTTACTTGTTATTCTGTAATTTCGTGTTTTTTAGCCCTTATGACGGGTACTGTTGAGTAACCGAAATATATCGCAAAATAAAATAATAAAATAAGAAACAAATTGTTTTTTAGGGTATTTACATTAAATTTTGACCTCGAGCCAGCAACCATGGAAATAAAAAAAAAGTCGCCAAAACCCTACAATATTATATTAAATGTTTGAAAACGGAAATCTGCCGTTAGTAAATATATAAATAAATAAATATTAAAAATTAAATAAATAATAAAAGAAACAATTTATTAAAAAATTTTAATTTTTAAATTAAAATATAGTTGTGAAACAATTAAAATCATTTAATTTAAAAAATTAAATTAAAATCTTTAAATAAAATCATACTCAATTTGCTGCTGATTGATAAAGTAACAACAAAATGGGCCAAAATGTCGATGCGGTACGCAAATTGCAAGCTATACTTTAATTCGTTTGTCTTGCCGAACTGTACCATGTCGTCTTCTGCTCTTTCCAAGATTTGCTGCTCGTACGAGTTTCCACGATGGCTCGTCTTTTTCAGCTGCTGCCGGCTGCGATGACGACAGCGACGTCGACCACTGCTACTGCTGCTGCTGTTGGCTAGTAATGTTTATGGTCCTTTGCCAACGGCTCGTTGCAACTGATTGTCGTTACGTGTTGTAAGTGGTTTGGTCTGTTCTGCTCTGCGCTGCTCTGCTCGGCTCGGCTCGGCGCTGCCTGCCTGCCGTTTTGCACAGATGCCACCACATCTTCTTCTGCTGCTACTGCTGCTGGCGCGGCCGCTACGTTGGCGATGACTGCCCCAAACTTCAGTTTCAATCGCCGTACGCGACGCGCAAGTTCAGTTCTCGTTTCAGTGCGTTACGCAGTACAACAAAGTGACGCATGAATTTGACAGAGAAAGAAAAGAGCCCAGAACAAAACAAGTAAGGAAAGGTACAGTCGAGCGACAGTAAGATACTATTCGCCCAGTTTTGAAAAAAAGTATCACTTTTATTTCGATCAAACACTGCACAAGTTTATCTGCCACCTAATGATTAAATTAGATCTATCTTTGAATTTTTTAGCAGTCAGCTTTACACACGCTACATCGGGATGATGATCAATAGGTGGCAGATGAACTTGTGCATTGTTTGATGGAAATAAAAGTGTTACTTTTTTTCAATACTGGGCGAATGCTATCTTACTGTCGGTGCGCTCGACTGTAGCTTTACAAACTTGTTAAAACTCTTGTTGTTCCTGCCCTATTTTACTTCTAATCTTTCACCGTGGGAGCAATTAACTCTCATTTACTCTGGCTTACTTTAATTTCTGGTATTTTTTGTTTTAGTGCGCTGCAACGCTCACTCTTATATTCTTGCTCTTCCTAACTTTGTTCTTACATTTGATGATCTTAGTTGCGGTTCGTTGTAAAATTACAGGAATCATCTCTTATAATGGAAGGGGGTATTGTCTGCTACAAAAAAGGTTGAAGTCGAGTTTGTATCGTTTATGCGGCAGATTGGAATAGGGATTTAGATACTTGAACGGCTGTTTTCGAAAACTGTTCGATCAGTTCTCTGCGCTGGAATTGTTTGTCAATAGCCCTAAGCTATTGGACGAGTCCCCGAAGCGCAAAAAGTTAGCTCCTTAAGAGCAGCCGCCAGTCATTGCCCTCCCGCCTCAGAATGCTGACCAACCAGCCACTCCTGTGACACTGCCTATGTTAACTACACCTGTAGTAACGAGGTCTGCGGCTCAAAAAGTTTTGGCACCCGAAATTGTCAATGTGGAAAACCAAATAAAAAAAACTAATTTCTTTACTTTCCTTAACCTATCAAACCGTTAGAGGCCTATCTAGTAAACTAACTACTTTATTTCTGAATAGTCTTTCATATGATTTCCAAGTGCTTGTGTTTATTGGTCGAAGCCGGAGATCTTAAGCTCCGAAGTTCTTTCAACGTATAGACTTGACCGACCTTGCCGACAGTCGGTTCTGCTATTGCGTCGAATCAAGTAGTGCCGGAGATTCAACATGATATTGAATTTATTTGTGAAAAATTACATTTTCTCGCCTTTTGTACCTATATAACTTGCTCGTACATTACTCCATTGTCTAATAATTCTGTCTTCAATCAACATTTGTCTATAATTAACTGTTTTCAACCTGCTATCAAACAGAGACCAACTTATAGTCCTCCTGATTGTTGCTGGACACTAGTAATGAGGCAAATTTTTTCTTGCCCTTAACACAGCTTGACATTTTTGATGGCTTGCAAGACATTTCAATGTCGCAGGTTAAGCATTCCTTAAATCGAATACTTGATTAATATAACGTTTCCGATCATTCTAAGGTAACTCAAACGGAAGATCACTGCCATCTCACGTTTGAAGTTGTTTTCGAATTTGGTTCGAATGTGCTGAGTAGTGTGAATGTGCCATGTAAACGTGTTCGTTGCTTTCGTAACACAGATTTCTCCAAAGTTAATAACTTGATTTTATGTTGCGGCTGGAATTTCCACCCCTATACTACATGAGAATAATCTCTATAGGGATCTATGTCTGGTAAAACCAGTTTTTGATCCAGGTCCTGACGGAATTCCCGGTTGCGTACTTCGCACTGTGCCAATTCTTTAACTAAGCCGTTGCACAAACTACGACTACATTCACTATCCTTAAACTCTTCCTCTTTTCTCATTTATAATTCTTTTCATAAAAAAAGGCAGTAAGTCTGATGCAATCAATTATAGAGGTACCTCCAAATTGTCGGCTATACCGAGGCGCTTTGAGTATTTATACTGATTTCAGTAAAACTTTTGACTCAGTAAACCACTCCCTCTTCTTGCCCACAAACTTAATAATCTGGGCTTTACGCCCAAATCTTTTAGTTGGATTGTTAAAAATTTTGAAATAAAAATTTTTTAAAACTTTAAAAATGTTCTTTCTACAACACCTTAAGTAACCTCTGGTGTTCCTCAAGAAAGCCATCTTAGTCCCCTTCTTTTCAATTTTTTCATTATTGATCTGCCATCGGTCATTCTTTTCTTCAAGGCGACATTGATAGTTTTCACAGTTGGTGTCTAAATGCAAGCTAATGACCTTCTCTCGAGCCAGTCCTAAGTACGCTTTATACACTCTTTGTGGTTGCCCTATGGAAAGAATTACCTTGGCTGAGGATCTGGGCGTCCGTTTGCATTGTAAGCTTCAATTTACAGAACACATTACCTCCATGGTCAATAAGCCCAGGTGTCCTGAGCTAATTCAAGTTCTGTAGACTTCAAATCTTTAATTCTTCCTTATCTGTGTAGAAATTAGTCCTTATTAATGTATTTCCTCGTTTTTCTTTGTTCTATCCACTACCCATATATCTTTATCGGATTTTCTTTTACGCTTTTCCGGCCGATGGGGCGCACTAACAACTAACCCCTAACTAACTTTTCTGCTCTGTCTGGGTTTTTCTGGTTTTTCCCCATTCCTTCTGAAGCAAATGTTGGATCACTTTAAATAAATAAATCTTTAATTATTCCTTTTTTTACTTACACAAGTCGTTAAATTTTTGTTATAAAATTTTAGTATTAACTTCATTTTAAATTTTAGTTTTAATCTTAATGTTAATTAAATTAAATTTTTTAAATTTTTGTGTCAACTGCCAATAGTTAACGTTAACAAAATAAATAAATAAATTAGAAATAAGGTAATGTAAAAAGATTTTAAAGAAAACTGTTTATAGTATAAAAACAGTTATAATGGACCAGTTACCAATCGAATTATTATTAAGGTTAAAAAATATTGATATAAGTAAACTTTTGAATTTAGAATATGCCGCAAAACAAAAAAGGTCCTTACGATCTAGATATAAATTTATATGGATTTTTTAAAATTATGAAAAAAAATCACATTGAGAAAACTGTTATTGGTAATCGCGTTTTTCAAAGAAAAATAACTGCTGCTTGCTGAATAATTTCTGTGTTTACTATCCGATTGTTACCAAATTTTCAGATCAGATCATCTGGCTAGCTATAATTATCATATAAACCGAAAATGAACGATATGGCATCAAAATTGCGCTTGTAATCAATTTTTTTTCGTGCAATAATAACACATACTGTCACCAAATTTGGTAGTTCTAGCTCTAATAATAGCTGAGATCTAGATTTTCACACGGACAGACAGACGGACAGATGGACATGGCTATTTTGACTCGGCTGTTGATCCTGAGCCAGAATATATACACTTTATGGGGTCGGAGATGTCTCCTTCTGCCTATTACATACATTTTCGGTTTGAACAAAGTTATAATACCCTTCTACTATAAGAGTAGCGGGTATAAAAACTTGTAAAATTTACACTTGCCTAAACGATAAATTTAATAAAGACCAATTTGGGTCACAAAATATTAAAAAAACAAGAAAGCTACAGTCGAGTATGTTGACTGTAAAAAGCCATAGACTTACAATATTGATGCAAAGTCAAAATCTAAACTAATAAAAAGTTTTTCACACATTAAATTTTAGACGGGCGGGTCTTGAACCCGTAAATACATAACAGGGTAAGGGTCTACGTCACCGCTTTTTTGAAGTCCAAATCCATCCAATTTTTTCGATTTACGGGGGCGAAATATAAAATAAACTTCATCAGCGTGCAATAATAACACATACTGTTACTAAATTTGGAAGTCATAGGTCTTGTAATAGCTGAGATCTAGATTTTCACTCGGACAGACAGACGGACAGACAGACGGACGGACAGACAGACAGACGGACAGACGGACATGGCTATGTCGACTCGGCTGTTGATCCTGAGCCAGAATATATATACTTTTTGGGGTCGGAGATGTGTCCTTCTGCCTGTATTTACGGTTTGAACAAAGTTATAATATCCTTTTACTCTATGAGTAGCGAATAAAAATAGTTGACAGCTTGGACAAGATCGAGTATGCCGGATCAAGAACATTGTTTCGCTGAAGGTCTGGGTTTGATTATCACATAAAGCAACGTAAACATAAATTGTTTTTTCTTTTTTTTAATTTTAATAAAAAAATTTAACCCTCTAATGCACAACTCCGCCTTTTGGCGGGTTGCAATAGAACTGCGTACAAAAACTGCGAAGTTAATTTTATTCAAAAAAGGGGACTCATATATATTTTAGGACAGTTCATTTTGCATGTATGTGTACATCACTGATCGTTTTTTTTACTGAAACACTTCACAAGTTCAGTCCAAAGTGAAAAGTTGCAGGTGTCGGTCGTATATAATTCATTTTGCAAAAACAGTGATTTTGAAGATTGAACAAAAAGTTTATTTTGTGTCGTACAAGAAAAAAAATATTGGTAAGTAGAACGCAGTATTATCAATCGGTTAATTTAAAAATCATATAAGAAAAAACAATATAAGTTAAGAAATATCGACTTGGAACAAATCCCGCTTTTTGGCGGGGTTGGGCATTTAGCTGTAAATTTATTGTTAACCATTGGGTTCGTTATCGCTTCTTTATTTAGTGATGTCGAGTCGAAAGATCATAAATTTTTTAAAGCTGTCTGACAATGAAATTCAAAATATAATAGACGAGCTGGATGATGATGACTTTAAGACTGGAGATGAGCTGGACTCTGAAGACGACATTGAAGAGGCTAGTTTCACCGGTCTTCGCAACTCTTTTATCGACGAATGTCTTAACTCAACAGAGACGCTTGTTAACGCAATTAATGTGACAGCATTAGATAATTATGATACAGATCGTTTATTTAACGTAAGACCACTAATAACTTACTTTAATAAAAGGTTTCTAAAAGTGCCTATGCCTCAAAGCCTGTGTGTAGACGAGCAAATGTGTTCCACAAAAATGCAGGGAAATCCGACACGTCAATATATGCCAAATAAACTACACAAATAGGGAACATGGTATCTATTGTTTGGGAACTGTGCGTTCAAATCGTATATCGAACAGCAAATTATCGTCTGATGAAAGCCTCAATGCAAAAAAAGTTCCTCGAGGCCATTCCGAGGAGTTTGTAGGTTCCGCTCTTGGTGTGGATATATGTAACATTTTGTGGCGCGACACAAAAACAGCTCGACTTATATCAACCTATGTTGGAACTCAATCGTTTTTGTCACAAACTGAAACTCAATTGCAAACAGCGACTCGGTGGGATCGAAAAAATAAGAAACAAATTGAAAATGAGTGTCCTATGATTATAAAGGAGTACAATCGTCATATGGGAGGAATTGACCGATGGGCTTATCGGCCGGTATCGTATTCGAATGAAAACACGAAAGTGGACCAACCGTTTATTTTTCCATCTATTGGATATGTTAATGGTAAACGCATATATTTTATATCATCGGTTGCATCAGGGACAAGCACGATGTTTTTTGCCAGATTTTCGAATTGAGGTGGCGGAGACTTTATGTCTGTTTTCGATTCCGGCTAGACGTGGACCTGAACGGGCATTATCTCACTCAGCATCATCGGCTCCGGCTATATCGAAACTAAAAACATACTTTCCAAATGCAAATGTTCGTTACGATCAGATTGGCCATTGGTGCAAATTTTCAGATCGGTCTGGCAAAAAAACATGCAAGATGGCCAACTGCAAATCCGAAACAGTCTTTTTGCACAAAATGTAATATTCATCTATGCTAATTATCTTCAAAAAACTGCCTTTTTTAATTTTCATATGAAACAATAACAAGTAAAGAAAGCTACAGTCGAGCGTGCCCGACAGTAAGATACCATTCGCCCAGTTTCAAAACAAATTGTCACACATTTAATTCCATCAAAAAAACGCTGCACAAGTTTATCCGCCATCTACATGTAAAAACGGCATAGCTTTACACACGCTACGGCTGAAACGAAGCATCGTGACGATGACGTCACGACGCGAGCACAGACGCAAGCAGTGGAAGTACGGACAACGGAAACATGGATAACTTCTGTGTTTATCGTCCGATTGGATTATAATTTGGGAATTTATATTTCAATTATTTATGTTCATACCAAAGCAGAAAGCTGTAACTTCAATACTTCTCCCGAAAATCGAAAATTATCGATTTCCGTGGGCGGTGAGCGTGGCATCAAAAATTGAAAATAAACTCCATCTATCTGTGGTATACAGGAACCTTCATGTGAAATATGGTGTCCCTAGCTTTTGTAATAGCTGAGATCTAGACGTTCAAACGGACAGACAGACGGACATGGCTCAATCGACTCAGCTAGTGATCCTGAGTCAGAATATATATGCTTTGTGGGGTCTGCCACGCCTCCTTGTGCCTGTTACATGCATTTGCACAAACTTAGTATACCATTTTTGACCATTTTCAATGGTCGAATGGTATAAAAAAAAAAAAATTAAGCGGAATGAACTGGGAATCAAACCACGGGCCTGTCAGTTCAGGAGTTCATCGCTTTTCCACCAAGCTACTGACGCTGTTATCCAACAACTGCAAAAATTTGCATTGTAAGGCATTCTTATTATTTCCTGTACAAATAAAGAATTTGCGCTACCGGCAGCGCTGCTTACAGCTATGGAAAACGTTAAGCTGAATAACTTCTGTGTTTATTATCCGATTGTTACCATTTTCAGATATCATCTATCTAGCTATAGTTATCATGTAAACCGAAAATGAACAATATGGCATCAAAATTGGGCTTATAATCAATTTTTTTTTCGATTTACAGAGGCGGAAGGGGGCGCGGCCAAAATCCAAAATAAACTTGATCAGCGTGCAATAATAACACATTTTGTCACCAAATTTTGTAGTTCTAGCTCTTATAATAACTGAGATCTAGACTTTCACACGGACAGACAGACGGACAGACGAACATGGCTGTATCGACTCAGCTGATGATCCTAAGCCAGAATATATATACTTTATGGGATCGGAGGTGTCTCCTTCTGCCTGTTACATACATTTTCGGTTTGAACAAAGTTATAATACCCTTTTACTCTATGAGTACCGGGTATAAAAAGAACAAGCTTAAGCGGCATGAACTGGGAATCGAGCCTGTCGGTTCAGGAGTTCATCGCTTTTCCACTAAGCTACTGACGCTGTTATCCAACAACTGCAAAAATATGCATTGTAAGGCATTCTTATTATTTCCTGTACAAAAAAAAAGAATTTGCGCTGCCGGCAGCGCTGCTTACAGCTATGGAAAACGTTAAGCTGAATAACTTCTGTGTTTATTATCCGATTGTTACCAAATTTTCAGAGATCATCTGGCTAGCTATAGTTATCATGTAAACCAAAAATGAAGAATATAGCATCAAAATTGCGCTTGTAATCAATGTTTTTTCGATTTACGGGGGCGGAAGGGGGCGCGGCCAAAATCCAAAATTAACTTGATCAGCGTGCAATAATAACACATATAAACCGAAAATGAACAATATGGCATCAAAATAATCAATAGAGTAGGAAGAAAATTAAAACTTAAATGGTATAAGAAACCGATGGCATCTGAAAGACTTATTAGCTATAACTCAAGACATCCAAAGACAATGATTATGAATACATCGAACCCAGAAGTTATTCAGCTTAACGTTTTCCATAGCGGTAAGCAGCGCTGCCGGCACCGCTGCTTCCAGCATTGTGCCGAATAGTGTGTGCACGGTGGTGAAATGGGTTACGGGTTCGAGTTCCACCCACATTAAAAATTAAATGTGGCCAAAAGTATTTTTTATACCATTCGACCATTGAAAATGGTCAAAAATGGTATACTAAGTTTGTGCAAAAGTATGTAACAGGCGGAAGGAGACATGGCAGACCCCTCAAAATATATATATTCTGGCTCAGGATCAACAGCCGAGTCGATTAAGTCTTGTCCGTCTGTCCTTCTATCCGTCTGTCTGTATGAACGTCGAGATCTCAGCTATTACAAAAGCTAGAGACACAAATTTTAACATGATGGTACGCAGATCAAGTTTATTTCAAATTTGGAGAGCCATGCCCACCGCCTACGCAAATCGATAATTTTTGAATATTAAGGAAAGTATTACAGTTACAGACACCCAATTTGGCATGATGGTTCCTATAAATCATGCGCAGATGAGATTTAATTGAAAATTGAGGTACCACGCCCACCGCTCACGCAAATCGATCATTTTCGATTATCAGGAGAAGTATTGAAATTACAGCTTTCTGGTTTGGTATGAACATAAATAATTGCAATATAAATCTATTCGCCAAATTTCAATCCAATAGGACCATAAACACAGAAGTTATCCATGTTTCCGTTTTCCGTACTTCCACTGCTTGCGTCTGTGCTGCGCGTCGTGACGTCATCGTCACGATGCTTCGCTTGCTCAGAATCACAAGCCGAGTCAATTAAGCCATGTCTGTCTGTCCGTCTGTCCGTCCGTCCGTCTGTATGAACGCCTATGTATATCTCAGAAACTAAAAAAGCTAGAGCCACAAAATTTGGTGACAATACTTATGTGAATCATACTCTGTAAAATTTTTATTAAATTTGGGACACGCCTACTTCTGCCACCGCAAATCGATAAACCGTATAGCAAGCGCAATAATAAAGCTAGAGTATTCAGTTTTGGTGTGAATGATAACTATCGCCACCTAAACGATCGCTGAAAATTTGGTTCCGATCGGATAATGAACATAGAAGTTATTCAACGTTTCATATAGATTTGCACTGCTCCCACTGCAAGCAAGCAAGCAGTGTTTTTTCCAAGCAGTGTTTTTTTCCAACTGCTTGGACTGCTTGGCGTGTTTTGGTTATTATTTTTCTTTGAAAATCACGTTTACCAATAACAGTTTTCTAAATCCGATTTTTTTCATAACCTTGAAAAATCCATGGTCTTAACACCTTAGACGAATTAAAAACGAAACCACGACTACTAATAAAATACGTCGATGACCTGTTTGCGATTACAACGAAATTTGCAACGAAACAGAAAATATACTTTTCGAACTAAACTCCTACCATAAAAACATAAAATTTACGATTGAGACGGAACAAAATAATAAGCTACCATATCTGGATTCATTAATAATTAGAGTAGGAAGAAAATTAAAACTTACATGGTATAAGAAACCGATGGCATCTGAAAGACTTATTAACTATAACTTAAGACATCCAAAGACAATGATTATGAATACATCAGGAGGCTGTATAAAACGAATGTTGGAAATCGAATTAATGTACCATAAAGAGATAAAAAAGGAAATAACAAAAATACGACTCTCCGAATTTTGACGCATCAAAAATACTACAAGAAGAACAACACTATGCTAAACGTTACACTTTCGAAATGCTACACATAATGTATGTATAGACATTTACTTACCAAGCCAGTTAAGAACTTCACGCCCGCAAGAGCAGATGTGTAATTAGGAATGTATGTAATTTATTTAATGTAATATTGTTCAGTGTTAGTTTTTAGCGTTATAAATATTTATTAATAATATTTACCATTCGACCATTGAAAATGATCAAAAATGGTATACTAAGTTTGTGCAAATGTATGTAACAGGCAGAAGGTGGCGTGGCAGACCCCACAAAGTATATATATTCTGACTCAGGATCACTAGCTGAGTCGATTGAGCCATGTCCGTCTGTCTGTCCGTCTGTCCGTTTGAACGTCTAGATCTCAGCTATTACAAAAGCTAGGGACACCATATTTCACATGAAGGTTCCTGTATACCATAGGTAGATCCAGTTTATTTTCAATTTTTGATGCCACGCCCACTGCCCATGCAAATCGATAATTTTCATTTATCGGGAGAAGTATTGAAGTTACAGCTTTCTGCTTTGGTATGAACATAATTAATTGCAATATAAATCTATTTCCCAAATTACAATCCAATCGTAGCAAACAAAGTGTGTGTAAAGCTATGCCGCTTTTACATGTAGATGGCGCTATTCAAAGATAGATCTAATTTAAACAATAGGTGGAGGATAAACTTGTGCAGAGTTTTTTGATGGAATTAAATGTGTAATAATTTGCTTCGAAACTGGGCGAATTATATCTTACTGTTGGGCGCGCTCGACTGTAGCTTTCTTTACTTGTTATTCTGTAATTTCGTGTTTTTTAGCCCTTATGACGGGTACTGTTGAGTAACCGAAATATATCGCAAAATAAAATAATAAAATAAGAAACAAATTGTTTTTTAGGGTATTTACATTAAATTTTGACCTCGAGCCAGCAACCATGGAAATAAAAAAAAAAGTCGCCAAAACCCTACAATATTATATTAAATGTTTGAAAACGGAAATCTGCCGTTAGTAAATATATAAATAAATAAATATTAAAAATTAAATAAATAATAAAAGAAACAATTTATTAAAAAACTTTAATTTTTAAATTAAAATATAGTTGTGAAACAATTAAAATCATTTAATTTAAAAAATTAAATTAAAATCTTTAAATAAAATCATACTCAATTTGCTGCTGATTGATAAAGTAACAACAAAATGGGCCAAAATGTCGATGCGGTACGCAAATTGCAAGCTATACTTTAATTCGTTTGTCTTGCCGAACTGTACCATGTCGTCTTCTGCTCTTTCCAAGATTTGCTGCTCGTACGAGTTTCCACGATGGCTCGTCTTTTTCAGCTGCTGCCGGCTGCGATGACGACAGCGACGTCGACCACTGCTACTGCTGCTGCTGTTGGCTAGTAATGTTTATGGTCCTTTGCCAACGGCTCGTTGCAACTGATTGTCGTTACGTGTTGTAAGTGGTTTGGTCTGTTCTGCTCTGCGCTGCTCTGCTCGGCTCGGCTCGGCGCTGCCTGCCTGCCGTTTTGCACAGATGCCACCACATCTTCTTCTGCTGCTACTGCTGCTGGCGCGGCCGCTACGTTGACGATGACTGCCCCAAACTTCAGTTTCAATCGCCGTACGCGACGCGCAAGTTCAGTTCTCGTTTCAGTGCGTTACGCAGTACAACAAAGTGACGCATGAATTTGACAGAGAAAGAAAAGAGCCCAGAACAAAACAAGTAAGGAAAGGTACAGTCGAGCGACAGTAAGATACTATTCGCCCAGTTTTGAAAAAAGTATCACTTTTATTTCGATCAAACACTGCACAAGTTTATCTGCCACCTAATGATTAAATTAGATCTATCTTTGAATTTTTTAGCAGTCAGCTTTACACACGCTACATCGGGATGATGATCAATAGGTGGCAGATGAACTTGTGCATTGTTTGATGGAAATAAAAGTGTTACTTTTTTTCAATACTGGGCGAATGCTATCTTACTGTCGGTGCGCTCGACTGTAGCTTTCCAAACTTGTTAAAACTCTTGTTGTTCCTGCCCTATTTTACTTCTAATCTTTCACCGTGGGAGCAATTAACTCTCATTTACTCTGGCTTACTTTAATTTCTGGTATTTTTTGTTTTAGTGCGCTGCAACGCTCACTCTTATATTCTTGCTCTTCCTAACTTTGTTCTTACATTTGATGATCTTAGTTGCGGTTCGTTGTAAAATTACAGGAATCATCTCTTATAATGGAAGGGGGTATTGTCTGCTACAAAAAAGGTTGAAGTCGAGTTTGTATCGTTTATGCGGCAGATTGGAATAGGGATTTAGATACTTGAACGGCTGTTTTCGAAAACTGTTCGATCAGTTCTCTGCGCTGGAATTGTTTGTCAATAGCCCTAAGCTATTGGACGAGTCCCCGAAGCGCAAAAAGTTAGCTCCTTAAGAGCAGCCGCCAGTCATTGCCCTCCCGCCTCAGAATGCTGACCAACCAGCCACTCCTGTGACACTGCCTATGTTAACTACACCTGTAGTAACGAGGTCTGCGGCTCAAAAAGTTTTGGCACCCGAAATTGTCAATGTGGAAAACCAAATAAAAAAAACTAATTTCTTTACTTTCCTTAACCTATCAAACCGTTAGAGGCCTATCTAGTAAACTAACTACTTTATTTCTGAATAGTCTTTCATATGATTTCCAAGTGCTTGTGTTTATTGGTCGAAGCCGGAGATCTTAAGCTCCGAAGTTCTTTCAACGTATAGACTTGACCGACCTTGCCGACAGTCGGTTCTGCTATTGCGTCGAATCAAGTAGTGCCGGAGATTCAACATGATATTGAATTTATTTGTGAAAAATTACATTTTCTCGCCTTTTGTACCTATATAACTTGCTCGTACATTACTCCATTGTCTAATAATTCTGTCTTCAATCAACATTTGTCTATAATTAACTGTTTTCAACCTGCTATCAAACAGAGACCAACTTATAGTCCTCCTGATTGTTGCTGGACACTAGTAATGAGGCAAATTTTTTCTTGCCCTTAACACAGCTTGACATTTTTGATGGCTTGCAAGACATTTCAATGTCGCAGGTTAAGCATTCCTTTAATCGAATACTTGATTTATATAACGTTTCCGATCATTCTAAGGTAACTCAAACGGAAGATCACTGCCATCTCACGTTTGAAGTTGTTTTCGAATTTGGTTCGAATGTGCTGAGTAGTGTGAATGTGCCATGTAAACGTGTTCGTTGCTTTCGTAACACAGATTTCTCCAAAGTTAATAACTTGATTTTATGTTGCGGCTGGAATTTCCACCCCTATACTACATGAGAATAATCTCTATAGGGATCTATGTCTGGTAAAACCAGTTTTTGATCCAGGTCCTGACGGAATTCCCGGTTGCGTACTTCGCACTGTGCCAATTCTTTAACTAAGCCGTTGCACAAACTACGAATACATTCACTATCCTTAAACTCTTCCTCTTTTCTCATTTATAATTCTTTTCATAAAAAAAGGCAGTAAGTCTGATGCAATCAATTATAGAGGTACCTCCAAATTGTCGGCTATACCGAGGCGCTTTGAGTATTTATACTGATTTCAGTAAAACTTTTGACTCAGTAAACCACTCCCTCTTCTTGCCCACAAACTTAATAATCTGGGCTTTACGCCCAAATCTTTTAGTTGGATTGTTAAAAATTTTGAAATAAAAATTTTTTAAAACTTTAAAAATGTTCTTTCTACAACACCTTAAGTAACCTCTGGTGTTCCTCAAGAAAGCCATCTTAGTCCCCCTTCTTTTCAATTTTTTCATTATTGATCTGCCATCGGTCATTCTTTTCTTCAAGGCGACATTGATAGTTTTCACAGTTGGTGTCTAAATGCAAGCTAATGACCTTCTCTCGAGCCAGTCCTAAGTACGCTTTATACACTCTTTGTGGTTGCCCTTTGGAAAGAATTACCTTGGCTGAGGATCTGGGCGTCCGTTTGCATTGTAAGCTTCAATTTACAGAACACATTACCTCCATGGTCAATAAGCCCAGGTGTCCTGAGCTAATTCAAGTTCTGTAGACTTCAAATCTTTAATTCTTCCTTATCTGTGTAGAAATTAGTCCTTATTAATGTATTTCCTCGTTTTTCTTTGTTCTATCCACTACCCATATATCTTTATCGGATTTTCTTTTACGCTTTTCCGGCCGATGGGGCGCACTAACAACTAACCCCTAACTAACTTTTCTGCTCTGTCTGGGTTTTTCTGGTTTTTCCCCATTCCTTCTGAAGCAAATGTTGGATCACTTTAAATAAATAAATCTTTAATTATTCCTTTTTTACTTACACAAGTCGTTAAATTTTTGTTATAAAATTTTAGTATTGACTTCATTTTAAATTTTAGTTTTAATCTTAATGTTAATTAAATTAAATTTTTTAAATTTTTGTGTCAACTGCCAATAGTTAACGTTAACAAAATAAATAAATAAATTAGAAATAAGGTAATGTAAAAAGATTTTAAAGAAAACTGTTTATAGTATAAAAACAGTTATAATGGACCAGTTACCAATCGAATTATTATTAAGGTTAAAAAATATTGATATAAGTAAACTTTTGAATTTAGAATATGCCGCAAAACAAAAAGGTCCTTACGATCTAGATATAAATTTATATGGATTTTTTAAAATTATGAAAAAAATCACATTGAGAAAACTGTTATTGGTAATCGCGTTTTTCAAAGAAAAATAACTGCTGCTTGCTGAATAATTTCTGTGTTTACTATCCGATTGTTACCAAATTTTCAGATGAGATCATCTGGCTAGCTATAGTTATCATATAAACCGAAAATGAACGATATGGCATCAAAATTACGCTTGTAATCAATTTTTTTTCGTGCAATAATAACACATACTGTCACCAAATTTGGTAGTTCTAGCTCTAATAATAGCTGAGATCTAGATTTTCACACGGACAGACAGACGGACAGATGGACATGGCTATTTTGACTCGGCTGTTGATCCTGAGCCAGAATATATACACTTTATGGGGTCGGAGATGTCTCCTTCTGCCTATTACATACATTTTCGGTTTGAACAAAGTTATAATACCCTTCTACTATAAGAGTTTGAACAAAGTTATAATACCCTTCTACTATAAGAGTAGCGGGTATAAAAACTTGTAAAATTTACACTTGCCTAAACGATAAATTTAATAAAGACCAATTTGGGTCACAAAATATTAAAAAAACAAGAAAGCTACAGTCGAGTATGTTGACTGTAAAAAGCCATAGACTTACAATATTGATGCAAAGTCAAAATCTAAACTAATAAAAAGTTTTTCACACATTAAATTTTAGACGGGCGGGTCTTGAACCCGTAAATACATAACAGGGTAAGGGTCTACGTCACCGCTTTTTTGAAGTCCAAATCCATCCAATTTTTTCGATTTACGGGGGCGAAATATAAAATAAACTTCATCAGCGTGCAATAATAACTCATACTGTTACTAAATTTGGAAGTCATAGGTCTTGTAATAGCTGAGATCTAGATTTTCACTCGGACAGACAGACGGACAGACAGACGGACGGACAGACAGACAGACGGACAGACGGACATGGCTATGTCGACTCGGCTGTTGATCCTGAGCCAGATATATATACTTTTTGGGGTCGGAGATGTGTCCTTCTGCCTGTATTTACGGTTTGAACAAAGTTATAATATCCTTTTACTCTATGAGTAGCGAATAAAAATAGTTGACAGCTTGGACAAGATCGAGTATGCCGGATCAAGAACATTGTTTCGCTGAAGGTCTGGGTTTGATTATCACATAAAGCAACGTAAACATAAATTGTTTTTTCTTTTTTTTAATTTTAATAAAAAATTTTAACCCTCTAATGCCCAACTCCGCCTTTTAATTTTATTCAAAAAAGGGGACTCATATATATTTTAGGACAGTTCATTTTGCATGTATGTGTACATCACTGATCGTTTTTTTTACTGAAACACTTCACAAGTTCAGTCCAAAGTGAAAAGTTGCAGTTGTCGGTCGTACATAATTCATTTTGTAAAAACAGTGATTTTGAAGATTGAACAAAAAGTTTATTTTGTGTCGTACAAGAAAAAAAAATATTGGTAAGTAGAACGCAGTATTATCAATCGGTTAATTTAAAAATCATATAAGAAAAAACAATATAAGTTAAGAAATATCGACTTGGAACAAATCCCGCTTTTTGGCGGGGTTGGGCATTTAGCTGTAAATTTATTGTTAACCATTGGGTTCGTTATCGCTTCTTTATTTAGTGATGTCGGGTCGAAAGATCATAAATTTTTCAAAGCTGTCTGACAATGAAATTAAAAATATAATAGACGAGCTGGATGATGATGACTTTAATGAGACTGGAGATGAGCTGGACTCTGAAGACGACATTGAAGAGGCTAGTTTCACCGGTCTTTGCAACTCTTTTATCGACGAATGTCTTAACTCAACAGAGACGCTTGTTAACGCAATTAATGTGACAGCATTAGATAATTATGATACAGATCGTTTATTTAACGTAAGACCACTAATAACTTACTTTAATAAAAGGTTTCTAAAAGTGCCTATGCCTCAAAGCCTGTGTGTAGACGAGCGAATGTGTTCCACAAAAATGCAGGGAAATCCGACACGTCAATATATGCCAAATAAACTACACAAATGGGGAACAAAACTTTTCGATCTGTGCCACACTTCAGGATTTTCATATGCTTTCGAAATCTATTCAGGCAATGGCGATAATGTGATTCCAGAAAATACTCCTGACCTTGGTGCTGCTTTAAATGTCGTCGTTAGATTATCAAAATGGATTCCTGATCATCAAAATCATATAATTTACTTTGACAACTTTTACTCATCGCTCGGATTGGCTGTCTACCTTCGTAGCCGTGGTATCTATTGTTTGGGAACTGTGCATTCAAATCGTATATCGAACAGCAAATTATCGTCTGATGAAAGCCTCAATGCAAAAAAAGTTCCTCGAGGCCATTCCGAGGAATTTGTAGGTTCCGCTCTTGGTGTGGATATATGTAACATTTTGTGGCGCGACACAAAAACAGTTCGACTTATATCAACCTATGTTGGAACTCAATCGTTTTTGTCACAAACTGAAACTCTATTGCAAACAGCGATTCGGTAGGATCGAAAAAATAAGAAAAAATTGAAAATGAGTGTCCTATGATTATAAAGGAGTACAATCGTCATATGGGAGGAATTGACCGATGGGCTTATCGGCCGGTATCGTATTCGAATGAAAACACGAAAGTGGACCAACCGTTTATTTTTCCATCTATTGGATATGTTAATGGTAAACGCATATATTTTATATCATCGGTTGCATCAGGGACAAGCACGATGTTTTTTGCCAGATTTTCGAATTGAGGTGGCGGAGACTTTATGTCTGTTTTCGATTCCGGCTAGACGTGGACCTGAACGGGCATTATCTCACTCAGCATCATCGGCTCCGGCTATATCGAAACTAAAAACATACTTTCCAAATGCAAATGTTCGTTACGATCAGATTGGCCATTGGTGCAAATTTTTAGATCGGTTTGGCAAAAAAACATGCAAGATGGCCAACTGCAAATCCGAAACAGTCTTTTTGCACAAAATGTAATATTCATGTGGGAATTGGTTCCAGCAAGAATACTCGTAGTGGTAATAAGTATTAGATCTTTCGATACTTTTATATTGCAGCCCTGAATAAAATGCAACCCTAGACAAGAGCAGAAAAAAGCCTAGGAAAAAAAAGGCAGTCGAGTGAAAAAGTTGCCAAGAGCGGTTGTTCATAAAGCTACATAATTTCGTCATAAGTCTTAATAATTAAATGTGAAATTCGTATAAGCTCTATTCCTTGTTAAATAAAAACCATATAATTAAAGAACTACAAATTGGGGGCTCGTCCGGGATGAGCTTAAGTGTAAAGACAAAATTTGTGCATATGACGCAGTTCGTTTTGGTAGCAAGCAGTGAACGGTAAAATAGAAGCGTTGCATGATCGACGCTGGAACAAACGCGAGCAACAGAATACAGAATTCTCGAAGAAGTTTCGAGAGTCGGCAGAGGCAAAGTTGCTGCTTAAGTTGGCAGAAGCAGAACTGGTGCATACGTCGGCAGAGGCAAAGTTGCTGCTTAAGTTGGCAGAAGCAGAACTGGTGCATACGTCGGCAGAGGAAAAGTTGCTGCTTAAGTTGGCAGAAGCAGAACTGGTGCATACGTCGGCAGAGGCAAAGTTGCTGCTTAAGTTGGTAGAAGCAGAGCTGGAGCGTTCGTCGACAGAGGGAAAGTTGCTGCTAAAGTTGGTAGAAGCAGAGCTAAAGCGTGCGTCGACAGAGGCAAAGTTGCTGCTTAAGTTGGTAGAAGCAGAGCTGGAGAGTACGTCTACAGAGACATTGTTGTTGTTTGCAGCGACAGAAGCAGAGCTGCGGTGTGCGTCGTCAGAGGCAGAGCTTGAAGCGAACGTCAGCAGAGGCAGAACTGGTGCGTACAGTCGACAGAGGCAGAGTTGCTGTTTGCGTCGACAGAAGCAGTGTTTCTGTGTGAGTAAGCAGAGGCAGGACTTGGTGCGAACGTCGACAGAGGCAAAGCTTGATACGATCGTCGGCAGAGACAGCGCAGTTGCGTGAAACTACAGAGGCAAAGCTGGTGCGAGCATCGACAGAGGCAGTACTAGTGTAAGGTTACGTTAAGTAACAGTAGTATTGTGTTGTATAATTTTACGTATTTGATTGTTTGCTAACCATTTCAAAATGCAACTTGACGAGATCTTGACACTTCGCGTAGCAGATTTGAGATTAAAGTTAGCAGAGTTGGCGCTACCAACAAGTGGAAGGAAACTAGAGTTGCAAAATAGATTGCTTATACATTTTGGAATTCAGGATGAAGAGGAAAGCGATTCAGATGAAGTTCAATCCGTGGTTACAGAGCGAAATTTGGCTGAAGATCAAAGAGTAGACAATGGCAGGTCATGGTTCACTCTCAAAGATGTAGAAGGCAGCGTATCTAGTTTCTCTGGAACAGGAAGTCCTGATGTAGAACAATGGATCGATGAGTTAGAAAGTTGTTCAACTACTGTCCAGTGGAGTGATTTGCAGCTGCTTATCTATTCGAAACAGATGCTTACAGGAGCGGCTAAACTGTTTGTGCGTAGTGAGGCGAATATTCGTAGTTGGACTGTTTTGAAGGCTAAGTTGAGGGAAGAGTTTTCAGTCAAAGTGTCATCAGCTGAGGTTCATAGAAGATTGGACCAGCGTCAGCAGAGAAAAGACGAATCATTATTTGAATATTTGTATGCTCTGAAAGAAATCGCAAAGCTAGTTAATATTGATGAGCCAAGTTTAATTGACTATTACATAAAGGGTATTCCTGATTCGAAAGGGAATAAGATAATGTTATATCAGGCTAGAAATATACAGGAACTAAAACATCAAATCGAGATATATCAGAAAGCTAGATCTGGCAAATCAAATCAATCAGCTGGGGAACGTCAGGAGCAAAAGAAAGATCAAGGCAAAGGTCAGGTTAAGTCTGGATCATCCAGGAAATGTTTCAAATGCGGCGATAGTTCCCACGTAATGAAAGACTGTAAGAAAACAGATTTTGTTTGCTTTAAATGTGGTCAGGCAGGACATCGAGCAGCACAATGTGATGTCAAGAAAGAAACAAATGCTAATGTAGTTCAAGAGAATAAAATAGGAGTGTCATTAGGCAGTGAATTTACTCTATCAGGTCTTGAATTGAAGAGCATTGTTTACAAAAAGATTATATTTAAAGGTTTGGTTGACACGGGCGCTGATTTGTGCTTAATGCGCAGACAAGTTTTCGTGAGTCTAGGAGCAGCAGAAATAACTGGTAAAGGAAAGAGTTTGACGGGAATTGGAGAAAGTCGTATTTTAACATTTGGAAGTATTATTATATTCGTTCTAATAGATGATATTTCAATGGAAGTAGAGTTTCATGTTGTTCAAGATCAGGATATAGGTTTCGATGCTATTTTAGGAAGGACAATTTTGGACACTGTCGATATGAAGGTTACCAAAAGTGGTACTCACTTTAATATCAGGATGAAAACTGAAGATGGAGGTAAAATTAGGAATGCACAGATATTTGATCGTCAGGCGAATGATGAATTTCGAAGCATGTGTGTGGAAGAGCTTAAAGCCACTTCTAAGGTAGATCTATCTCATCTTAGTTGGCCTGAAGCTAAAACGGTATTGGAGATGATCGAACAATATTGCCCAATCCGTAACACAAATGCCCCTGTGGAGATGAAAATTGTTTTGAAAGATGACATCCCAGTTTATCAGCATCCCAGGCGACAGTCGTATAGTGACCAAAACTTTGTAGATGAGCAGGTGCGGGAATGGTTAAAAGAAGGTATAATACAGCCAAGTACATCCGAGTATGCTTCGCCCGTAGTCCTGGTGGCTAAGAAAAATGGGAAAAAGCGTCTATGCTGCGACTATCGCAATTAAATGAGAAAAATTATTAGAGATAATTTTCCGATGGCACACATGGACAATGTCTTAGACAAACTTCAGAATGCGAAGATATATACAACATTGGATTTGACCAATGGGTTTTTCCATGTGCCCGTAGAAGTAGGTTCAAGAAAATACACTTCGTTCGTGACTCAAAGTGGGCAGTACGAATTTTTATTTGTACCGTTTGGCATTTCGAATTCGCCTGCAGATTTTACTAGGTTTATAATGTCTGTTTTACGAAAGTTGCTCGCTAGGGGAATTGTAATACTTTACATGGATGATGTTATTGTGCCTAGTAATGATGTTGATGAGGGGATAAGAAAATTGAAGCAAGTGTTAGAAGTATCTTCTCAGAATGGGCTACGAATTAATTGGGGCAAATGCCAGATATTACATCAGAGAGTCAATTTTTTGGGATATATCGTTCAAGATGGAACCATAACCCCAAGCAAAGAAAAGATACAGGCCGTTACAGAATTTCCGGAACCCAAAGATGAAAAGGGTATACAACGTTTTTTAGGGTTAACATCTTATTTTAGAAAATTCATAAATGGATATGCAGCTATTGCTAAGCCATTGTCAGATCTTTTAAGGCAAGATGCTAAGTTCGGATTCACAGAAGTTCAGCGGAAGGCATTTGAAGAACTAAAATTAGCTTTAGTTAGTGAGCCAGTATTAAAGCTGTATAACCCGAAGTTACGAACAGAGATTCACACAGATGCTTCGAAGTATGGGTATGGGGCAGTATTATTACAAAAAGATCAAGAGGATAATATGTTTCACCCTGTACAATTTATGAGTCGGAAAACTAAGCCATGTGAGGAGAATTACAGTTCGTATGAGCTAGAGGTTTTAGCAATAATAGCAGCTTTAATGAAATGGCGCGTGTATGTTCTTGGCATATCTTTTACCATACTTTTACCAAAAGAAAGAGGTTCCTTTAAGAGTAGCACGTTGGGCATTATATTTGCAAGATTTTGATTATAATATAGAACATCGTTCAGGGTCTAAGTTAAAGCATGCTGATGCTTTGAGCCGAGTGTCTTGTTATTTTATAACAGATACCGTGATCCATCGATTGAGAGAGGCCCAGCTGCAAGATGAGTGCATAAGAGGGGTTAGAGAATTGGTCGCTAAAGATTCATATGAAGATTTTTATATTCAAAATCAGGTACTATTTAAAGACCCAAATAAAGAACTCATAGTAGTTCCTGGTCAGATGGAAAACGAGATAATTGTTTCTGCTCATAACCAAGGTCATTTCTCGGCAGCAAAAACACAAGATTTAGTGGAAAAATCGTATTACATTCCAAAATTGAAAGGAAAAGTTTCTCGTGTTGTAGATAGTTGTGTTCGTTGCATAATAGTAAACGCGAAATCTTGTAAAAAGGAAGGGTTTTTGACAGCAATCGATAAGGGTAATGTACCATTTGTTACATACCATATTGACCATGTTGGCCCAATGGAACTAACTAATAAGCGATATAATCACATTTTAGTCGTGGTAGATGGGTTTTCGAAATATGTTTGGTTGTATCCAACCCGTAGTACAGGTGTTGATGAGGTTACAGAGTGCTTGAAAAACAAGCAGTTAATTTTGGGAACCCCTACAGAATTGTCTCGGACAGAGGTTCCGCATTTACCTCGAATTCCTTTAAAGAATATTGTGAAAATGAAAATATTCAGCATTTGCTCATTGCCACCGGTGTACCTCGTGGAAATGGTCAGGTGGAACGGATGCACAAGCTTGTAGTTCCAATGTTGTCTAAGTTAAGTAATGACAATCCAGGATTATGGTATAAGAAATTAGTACAAGTTCAGCAAATGATAAATAATACAGAGCCAAGAAGCACAAAAATAGCACCTTTTAAGTTAATGACTGGAGTGCGCGTTGCTGATTATAAGGAGCTAAAGGATTTAGTAAGCGAATTCAGAGAATTAGAGAGTTAGAAGAAAAGCGTGAAAATTTGCGGCAAGAAGCTCGTGAAAACATTAGGGATATACAGGAAGAAAATAAAAAAGCATTTGATTTAAAAAGAAAGCAACAGAAACAGTATAATATTAATGATTTGGTAGCCATAAAAAGGACTCAGTACGGAGTAGGGCTTAAGCTGAAAGGTAAATATTTAGGCCCATATAAAGTGGTTGAGATTAAAGATCATGGGAGATATGAGGTTGAAAAGATAGGAGACAATGAAGGTCCTATAAAAACAATTACAGTTGCAGAGTATATGAAACCATGGCTTGATCCATTGGAGGCGAATGTCCTGTCAGGAGGGCCGATTGTGGGAATTGGTTCCAGCAAGAATACTCGTAGTGGTAATAAGTATTAGATCTTTCGATACTTTTATATTGCAGCCCTGAATAAAATGCAACCCTAGACAAGAGCAGAAAAAAGCCTAGGAAAAAAAAGGCAGTCGAGTGAAAAAGTTGCCAAGAGCGGTTGTTCATAAAGCTACATAATTTCGTCATAAGTCTTAATAATTAAATGTAAAATTCGTATAAGCTCTATTCCTTGTTAAATAAAAACCATATAATTAAAGAACTACATTCATCTATGCTAATTATCTTCAAAAAACTGCCTTTTTTAATTTTCATATGAAACAATAACAAGTAAAGAAAGCTACAGTCGAGCGTGCCCGACAGTAAGATACCATTCGCCCAGTTTCGAAACAAATTATCACACATTTAATTCCATCAAAAAAACGCTGCACAAGTTTATCCGCCATCTACATGTAAAAACGGCATAGCTTTACACACGCTACGGCTGAAACGAAGCATCGTGACGATAACGTCACGACGCGAGCACAGACGCAAGCAGTGGAAGTACGGAAAACGGAAACATGGATAACTTCTGTGTTTATCGTCCGATTGGATTATAATTTGGGAATTTATATTTCAATTATTTATGTTCATACCAAAGCAGAAAGCTGTAACTTCAATACTTCTCCCGAAAATCGAAAATTATCGATTTCCGTGGGCGGTGAGCGTGGCATCAAAAATTGAAAATAAACTCCATCTATCTGTGGTATACAGGAACCTTCATGTGAAATATGATGTCTCTAGCTTTTGTAATAGCTGAGATCTAGACGTTCAAACGGACAGACAGACGGACATGGCTCAATCGACTCAGCTAGTTATCCTGAGTCAGAACATATATACTTTGTGGGGTCTGCCACGCCTCCTTGTGCCTGTTACATGCATTTGCACAAACTTAGTATACCATTTTTGACCATTTTCAATGGTCGAATGGTATACAAAAAAAAGCTTAAGCGGAATGAACTGGGAATCAAACCACGGGCCTGTCAGTTCAGGAGTTCATCGCTTTTCCACCAAGCTACTGACGCTGTTATCCAACAACTGCAAAAATTTGCATTGTAAGGCATTCTTATTATTTCCTGTACAAATAAAGAATTTGCGCTACCGGCAGCGCTGCTTACAGCTATGGAAAACGTTAAGCTGAATAACTTCTGTGTTTATTATCCGATTGTTACCATTTTCAGATATCATCTATCTAGCTATAGTTATCATGTAAACCGAAAATGAACAATATGGCATCAAAATTGGGCTTATAATCAAGTTTTTTTTTCGATTTAGAGAGGCGGAAGGGGGCGTGGCCAAAATCCAAAATAAACTTGATCAGCGTGCAATAATAACACATTTTGTCACCAAATTTTGTAGTTCTAGCTCTTATAATAACTGAGATCTAGACTTTCACACGGACAGACAAACGGACAGACGAACATGGCTGTATCGACTCAGCTGATGATCCTAAGCCAGAATATATATACTTTATGGGATCGGAGGTGTCTCCTTCTGCCTGTTACATACATTTTCGGTTTGAACAAAGTTATAATACCCTTTTACTCTATGAGTACCGGGTATAAAAAGAACAATCTTAAGCGGCATGAACTGGGAATCGAGCCTGTCGGTTCAGGAGTTCATCGCTTTTCCACTAAGCTACTGACGCTGTTATCCAACAACTGCAAAAATATGCATTGTAAGGCATTCTTATTATTTCCTGTACAAAAAAAAGAATTTGCGCTGCCGGCAGCGCTGCTTACAGCTATGGAAAACGTTAAGCTGAATAACTTCTGTGTTTATTATCCGATTGTTACCAAATTTTCAGAGATCATCTGGCTAGCTATAGTTATCATTTAAACCGAACAAAGTTATAATACCCTTCTACTCTATGAGTAGCGGGTATAAAAAAATTTAATTTAATTTATTTTTTTATGTTTTGCTTTGAGCTGTTTGCGCTAGGTGTTCTCATATATCACCCAAATTGTTTTACCCTTTTTAAGGAGCAAAGGCTCCACTAATTATTTAATTCCACTCACCCCAATGCCAAGCACGCTACAGTCTTTAATATAATTTCTTTTTCATCGAATTCTTTTCTTTTTTTTCTTTCCAACTTATTCTTTTTCTATGCGTATATTTTTATGCACCGCCCCCTTAGCAAAAATTGGGGCGCACCCTAAAGTAATTACAAGTCAATTCAATGCGAGATGTGTTCAAGGTAACACAGATTAGGGTTGAGTTGCTGTCGCTGTTATTGAAGTAGCTGCTATTGTTATAGCATAATACCATTTATAATCCCACATATTGAAATATAAATGATTTAAAATGTTAACGTGTATTTAATATTTTCAAACCGAAAATGTATGTAACAGGCAGAAGGCGATATGTCCGACCCATAAAGTATATATATTCTGGCTCAGGATCAACAGCCGAGTCGATATAGCCATGGCTGTCTGCCCGTCTGTTCGTCTGCCCGTCTGTTCGTCCATCCGTACGTCTGTCTGTCTGTCCGTATGAACACCTAGACTTAGCTATTATGTAGGACTACCAAATTTGGTGACAATGTGTTATTATTGCACCCTGATCAAGTTTATTTTGGATTTTTAGCACGCCCCCTTCTGCCCCCATAAATCGAAAAAAAATTGATTACTGGCGCATATTATTCATTTTCGGTTTATATGAGAATCATAGCTAGCCACATGGTGTCTGAAAATTTGGTAGCAATCTGATAATAAACACAGAAGATATTATGCTCCATAGCGCTTCCGGAAGCGCTGCATGCAGCATTGTGCCGAATAGTGCGTACGTGTACGGTGGTCAAATGGGTTACGTGGTGAAAAACAAACAGTATGATTGTTGCCGTTCTTTATTGATCCGCAAATAATTTTGATATCCGAGCAGCTGAGTAGCGGGTATATTACAGTCAAGGACACTCCACTGTAGCTTTCTTACTTGTTTAAATTTCAAATCTCTAAGTCAAACAATGCCAAATAATTTTAGCTCATAGTCGGGGCAGACCGAAGCTGTCAGAATAAAGTAAAGTAAAGTAAATAAAATTCACGCGCTCCGACGCGTAAACACGTAAAGAAAGCTACAGCCTAGCGCGCTTGACCGTAAGATACAATTCGACCAACTTCGGAGTTGCACTAACTAGTACTAACTTGCTCTCACACACACATACAGACACACACACAAAGGCTAAAACAATGCTGCAGTGACTCGGGCAACGGAACTATGAAAAACATTTTCTTTAAGAACTACTGTGCTTTTTGTCGGATCAGATTTCAATTTGAGGATTGGGTGCATATAATCAACATCATATGTAACCTTAATACTTTCCTTAATATTAAAAATTATCGATTTGCGTTGGCGGTGGGCGTGACATCGAAAATTGAAAATAAACGCGATCTACCTATGATATACAGGAACCTTCGACGCGGCTAGTTATCCTGAGCAAGAATATATATACTTTGTGCGCTTTGACACGCTTGCTTCTTCTCGTTACATACATTTGCACAAACCATTTTTAATGGTCAAATGGTAAAAAAAATCTACAAAAAACTGTTAGAGAGACAATGTTAACAGGAGAAGCGATAAGAATAGACGCACGAAGCAAACCCAGTAAACTCGAGGGAGTTTTACAAAGTGAGAGCGACTGAGTAATAAGCATTGCTACCGTAAGAGTAACACTCAACACACGCGTAACAAGCTCAAATAAACAAGCGTAAATAAAGTGTGTGAGCGTGGAAGAGTAGACTCAAAAAAAAAAAACAAACAAGTAACAAAGCTACATTCGAGTGTGCTCGACTGTAATATACCAGCTACCCAGCTGCTCGTACATCATTTATTTGCGGAACAAAAAAAACGGCTACAATCATATTTTGACCTAAAAGGCCATGAACTTACAATATTTAGACATAGTCAAAATCTACAAAAAAAAAAATATTTTTGGGCACATTTAATTTTGATGCGGGTGGGACTCGAACTCGTAACCCATTTCACCACACTATTCGGCACAATGCTGCAAGCAACGGTGCCGACAGCGCTGCTTTCAGCTATGGAAACGTTAAGCTGAATAACTTCTGTGTTTATCATCCGATTGTTACCAAATTTTCATAGATCATCTGACTAGCTATAGTTATCATACAAACCGAAAATGAACAATATGGCTATGTCGACTTGGCTGTTGATCCTGAGCCAGAATATATATACTTTATGGGGTCTGCCATGTCTCCTTGTGCCTGTTACATACTTTTGCACAACGAATGGTATAAATATAGAATGTCTAATTCAGTTGAAACGCTCTTTGGCATAAATTGCAGATGCTCCTAAATTTGTTTACTTAGCATGAATGTATTTCATCACAGGACTTTTGGGGCGTGATCGAAACGCTTCTGGCTTCTTGAATAAAAAACCACTCTAGCATAAGTTAGTCTTACAGTCGATTTTAATCGGAACACATCGGCTTAAAGTATAACACAAAGTATATAGTAACATATCCATTCAACACCCACACCCCAACCACATATATTATAATTGTACATTAGAATATAACAAAGAGAATTATTGTAAAACTCACGTACACATATTAAAATTTAAGTACTAAACACATTAAATCTTAAGCGCAAATTGTAATCAAAGAACAAGAGCCCTTCGATTAACTTTGGCCATTAACGCACATGCCTAGTGTCATGTTTCAAGTCACCCCACACTTCAAAAGTACTGTTCCCACAGATCATAAACTAAACAATTGTCCCCAATTCTGAAATCTTAACGATAAACAATTCTCCCCCAATTCGGATATCTTAACGGTAAACAAATCTCCCCCAAATCCAAAACGGGAACCAACTGAAATAATAAAGCCAACTGAAATAATAAAACCTTATTGCCCGAGTCACCGCTCACGCACTTGTCTCAGGATTCTCAAATTACCTCCTATTTTAAGAGAGCCCCTCTCTGCACGAGAGAACCAAAACTCATAGCTAAAACTCTCTTTAACACACTTCGCTCTTAAGCTTGCCTATATAAACGCGAAGACGTCCCCTTACATTAGTTCAGTTCTGAGTATACTATCAATCGAGATAGTTTCGCCAAAGCCTCGTTTCGACTTTGAAACCCTATTATCCGACCAAGTGATAATCTAACGGCTCCGGTTCTTCCTTAGTTACTTTGGAAGTAAATAAAGTGTTCAAGTAAAAATCAAACAATCGTTCTTTTTTTTACTTGACCATAACTCTGAATCTGTTTCTGGCGCAGCCGGTAGGATAAAGAGAGTAAGTTGTGCGACTCGTTTACCGATATCAATCAAGTGACAAAGATCCTTGTACGACGAAGCGTATCTTTCGAGATTGAACCAAGCGAATCGGCGCTAAAGTGAACGTGCATCGTAATACAATTGACTTTCATTATCCGCCAAAGAACTACGTGTAGTCGGTGGTTAACATACAAGAGTTAACCCACTGCATACGGAAAATAAAAGTGTAAAAACCAACAAAAACTCTGCAACATTTAAAACAAAACCAACCATGGCAACCGAACCAATCCAATTGTTGTCGGAGTCTCATCTCAACCAAGCCCTAAGCCAAATTAGGCAAGTGCCTTCGTTCAGCGGTAACACCCAAGAACTCAGCTCTTTCATCAGAAGGATCAACTTTATTCTTCAACTATACCCATCCACCGATGCCAGGCAAAAGCATGTATTCTTCAGCGCAATTGAAATGCAGATTGCGGGAGACGCCCAAAGAGTGTCACAATTATCTGGAGCTACAACATGGCCGGAATTGATGAACGCCCTCATCAACGAATACAAGACGCAAACACCCTGTGAGGAGCTGCTTCGCCAACTTTATAACACACATTTCACTGGAAGCATTCGTAAGTTCGTTGAAGATATAGAATCTAAATCTTTCACAATATCAAACAAACTCGTGTTAGAAAATAATCATAATAATACCATATTATACACAAATGCATTAAACAATACAGTTAAAGATGTAATAATGAGGAAGTTGCCCGATAGGTTATTTATGACTCTTGCTAGACATGACATAACGACCGTATCCAAACTAAAACAAGTAGCACAATCAGAAGCTGTGTACGACATAGCTTTCAACGACCGAACAAAACCTCAAAATAGTTCCAACTCTAACACTAATTCACATCAAACCTCAAAGAATAAAGGGAAATATCAAAATTTCGCAAGCAATGCAATGCATAACTCAAACAACTCAAATCCAAATAATAGTTCAAAGCCTGCTGAATCAAGTCAGCAAGTCATGAGCGAATTCAAACAAAAATTAAGCCAAGGCAGAGCCCAAAATTCTATGAACCATCAACAACAAAGTGTTAATGCACCGAACTCCCCTGTCAAACGGCAAAGAGATAGTACTAGTGGCCAATACAAAATGGACACAGGCGAAAATTTTCATCAACCAGCCTCGGAATCGGAGAGCGATTCGGAAGAGGAGGAAACCCATTCCTAAAAATTAAAATAAATAACATAACTCTTAAATGCCTCGTAGACACTGGTTCTTCCATTAACATCATGAAACAAAATTTCTTTAATTTCCCCGCAAAACCTTCCAAAATAAAAGTCCACACTATAAATGGTACTATAACGTTAACTCAAAGCGTTTCGTTGCATCCAAGCAACCTTTGTCCTACTAAGCAAACCTTCTATATTCATAATTTCTCAGAAAAATATGACTTACTATTAGGCAGAAATTACTTAGAGTCAACCAATACCCAAATTAACTATTCAACACAAACAGTCACTATAAACGGCTATCCATTCAAAATGTGGTACGACCACATTCAAACAGATGAGTCCAAGGTTACCAATGAGTGCCCCAAGTCATCTAACCCAGAGGAAGCCCCTCTAAATACTCCAAAAAAGGAGAAAACTCTCCTGAAAATTAAGCGGAAACCCCACTTAAAACCAGATGAGTCCACGGTTACCAATGAGTGCCCCAAGTCATCTGAACAAGAAGAGTCCAAGACCACCTATGAGTGTCCCAAGTCTTCTGAATCTGAGGAAACCCCTCTTATTACCCCTTACCTAGAAAAAACCCTTCTAGAAATATCTTCTAACTACGCAATAGATGACGAGTTAAAAGAATCCAATGTATTCAGATTAGAACATCTAAATACAGAAGAAAGGGAACAACTTTCGCATGTTTTGCTCGAATACGGTGATATTCAGTACAAGGAAGGTGAAAATTTGACTTTCAAGAGTACGATTAAGCATTCTATTCAAACAAAACACGAAGACCCTATTTATAAAAAACCGTACAAATATCCCCAAGCATTTGACCAAGAGGTTAATAAACAAATAAACGAAATGATAGAACAAAAAATAATCAGGAAATCTAAGTGTCCATATTGTTCCCCCATTTGGATTGTCCCAAAGAAAAGCGACGCTTCGGGCAAACCAAAATTTCGATTAGTCATAGACTATCGCAGTCTCAATGAAATAACCATTGACGACAAATTTCCCATTCCAATAATGGATGAAATATTAGACAAGCTTGGACGTTGTCAATATTTCACAACCATCGATCTAGCTAAAGGTTTCCATCAAATCCAAATGGACCCACAGTCAATACGTAAAACAGCATTTTCAACAAAACATGGACATTACGAATATACTCGTATGCCCTTTGGTCTGAAAAATACACCAGCAACATTTCAACGTTGCATGAACAACCTTCTAGAAGACTTAATCTATAAAGATTGTTTAGTTTATTTAGATGATATTATCATTTATTCTACTTCGTTAGAAGAACACATAATGTCACTAAAAAGGTATTTGAAAAGCTACGATCAGCCAATTTAAAATTACAACTTGACAAATGTGAATTTCTGAAGAAAGAAACAGAATTTCTCGGTCACATCATCACAACAGATGGTATAAAACCAAACCCCAATAAAATAAATGCAATTGTCAATTTCCCCATTCCTAAAACCACAAAAGGAATAAAATCTTTTCTCGGACTCTGCGGATTCTACCGTAAGTTCATTCCGAATTTTGCAAAAATAGCAAAACCCATGACACTCAAACTAAAAAAAGGAGCAATTATTAATACAAAGGATGACGATTACATATCCGCCTTTGAAAAACTAAAGGTACTCATCACGTCCGATCCGATTCTAATATACCCTAACTTTGAACAGAAATTTTCACTTACAACAGATGCAACTAATATAGCCATAGGGGGCGTATTATCCCAAGAGCATAAACCCATTTGCTATGCGAGCAGAACTCTAAACGAGCATGAGCTCAACTATTCGGCAATAGAAAAGGAACTATTAGCCATAGTATGGGCAACAAAATACTTTAGGTCTTACCTATTCGGAAGAAAATTCGACATATTAGGTGATCACAGACCACTCGTATGGCTAAGCAACATAAAAGATCCTAATATGAAGTTACAGAGATGGAAAATAAAATTGAACGAATATGACTATAATATCCTATACCTATCCAGAATTCAAATTCAAGAAAACTTTCTAGGAGAAGACGACACAGTTTCCCTTGTTACAGCAGCGACAGTGCATAGCGCACAAGAAGACAATCAGAGTTATATTCCAATAACCGAAAGACCCCTTAACTATTACACAAGACAATTAGAATTCATAAGAGACGATCATGACGAAGTCCAAGTAATAAAATACTTTCATAGAACCAGAATAAAAATTAGTTATAAAGAAATGACAGATACCCTTGCTAAAGACCTAATCAAAGTTATGAAGACTGGTGTTAAACTAATAGATATTCAAACATACGCCCAATTCAAGGAAATCATTCTCAAAACACATAAAGAATTATTACACCCTGGCATAGAAAAACTTACACTTCAGTTCAAAGAACTTTATTATTACCCCGATTACCAAAAACTCATTCAAAACATTATAAATGAATGCGAGATCTGTAACATCGCTAAAACCGAACATAGAAATACAAAGTTAGCCTTCGAAACAACCCCCGAAACTTTTAACCCCAGAGACAAGTATGTCATGGATTTCTACTTAATAAATAATAAACAATTCCTATCATGTATTGACATTTATTCTAAATACGCCTCCTTGATAGAAGTAAACAGTCGAGATTGGCTCGAAGCCAAAAGAGCTATTTTGCGCATATTCAACGACATGGGTAAGCCTTTAGAAATAAAAGCCGACAAAGACTCCGCTTTCATGTGCACCGCACTTAAACTCTGGTTAGAATCAGAAGGAGTAGACCTAAACATAACAACCAGTAAAAATGGAATTTCTGATGTTGAGAGATTTCATAAAACTGTCAATGAAAAACTAAGAATAATAACAAGCGAAAACGAACCCGAAAACCAATTCACCAAATTTGAGAAAATACTTTACGTATACAACCACAAAACAAAACACAACACAACTGGTCGAACACCAGCAGAAATCTTCATTTTTGCAGGAACCCCTGCATATAATACACAACAAAATAAGACAAACAAAATCGACAAACTAAATGAAAATAGACAAGACTTCGGTATAGACACCAACTTTAAAGAATCCCCTCTAGTTAGATCAAAAACGACTACCCCATTCAAAAAGACAGGTAACATAAGACAAATAGATGATAAACATTATGAAGAAACAAATAGAGGTAGAAAAATCATACATTATAAATCTAAGTTTAAAAGGAAAAAGAAAATTAATAAAAGTAAGTATAATACCGATAATTCCAGGCATTCTCCCGAACATAATATTCATGATATGCCTCCTATCGACAGTTAATACACCGAACCTAGAAGTAACCCCCATCCATGCCAAAAACGGTTACCTTATTTTTCAAACTGGATCGATTGATTTGCCTATTAACTACGAATATCATTACCTATCTATTAATTTAACCAAAACCGAAAACACTTACAAAGAACTTATCAAACAAGCCCAATCATTTGAAAATTTACCACAAATTCAGTACCTATTAGAAAAACTTCATAGAGAAATGAATGGTATAAGAATCGCAAAACGCAGTAAACGCGGTCTTGTTAATTTTATGGGATCCATTTACAAATACTTATTTGGTACGTTAGATCAAGCAAGGAAGAATTACAACAACAAATAGGTGACATTTCTAAAAATAATGTACAAATCAGTGAGCTTAACCACGTAATAGAAGCCATAAATGAAGGAATTGAACTAACCAACCATTTAAATAATATTTTTGACGGAGATCAAATGATAGCTTTAATAATTTTCAATTTACAACAATTCACCGAATACGTAGAAGACATAGAACTTGGTATGCAACTGACACGCCTAGGTATCTTTAACCCTAAACTTCTGAAACATGATTCATTAACCCACGTAAATTCTGAAAAACTTCTTAACATTAAAACATCTACTTGGCTTAAAGCTGACACTAACGAGATTCTGATAATATCCCAAATTCCAAGAGAAATAATTAAAAAACCAGTATTTGAAATAGTACCATACCCCGACGAAAAAGATAACATATTAACCGAAACAATACACGACAAATACTTTTCACATAATAATCAAACATACACAGCAAACTCTCAAAGCTTAGTCATAAATAAATGTATCGCAGGTATACTAAATCAGGTCACAACTCAATGTAGATACAGCAAAACACATTCTGAATTCGAAATAAAATATGTTGAACCTAATATAATCACAACTTGGAACCTTCCAAAGACCATTCTAAATCAAAATTGTATTAATAGGGAAATTATAATAGAAGGCAATAATATGATAAAAGCATTCAATTGTTCTGTTCAATTAGAAGAAATACTTATCACCAACACGATGTTAGATTATACCCAAACCGTCTATGTAAACAATAATGTAACAAAACTCGAACCGCTCGAATATATTCAAGCAAAAGAAATAATTGAACAACACACCCAATCGAATAATACCTTTCAAATAATAACACTTACAGCATTAACCATAATAGTCACACTCTTAATATTGTACTTCATTTATAAATACAAAACTATACCCCAAAAATTGATTGTAAAATTCAAAAAACAAACATCAGAAAACGAAAATATCATAAATCCCGAAACAGAAAATAATTTACCTATTGTAAATTCTCCCGTATTATATCCCACAATTCACGCCTGAGGACAGGCTTTTTTCTTAAGGATGGGGAAGTAACATATCCATTCATCACCACACCCCAACCACATATATTATAATTGTACATTAGAATATAACAAAGAGAATTATTGTAAAACTCACGTACACATATTAAAATTTAAGTACTAAACACTTTAAATATTAAGCGCAAATTGTAATCAAAGAACAAGAGCCCTTCGATTAACTTTGGCCATTAACGCACATGCCTAGTGTCATGTTTCAAGTCACCCCACACTTCAAAAGTACTGTTCCCACAGATCATAAACTAAACAATTGTCCCCAATTCTGAAATCTTAACGATAAACAATTCTCCCCCAATTCGGATATCTTAACGATAAACAAATCTCCCCAAATCCAAAACGGGAACCAACTGAAATAATAAAGCCAACTGAAATAATAAAACCTTATTGCCCGAGTCACCGCTCACGCACTTGTCTCAGGATTCTCAAATTACCTCCTATTTTAAGAGAGCCTCTCTCTGCACGAGAGAACCAAAACTCATAGCTAAAACTCTCTTTAACACACTTCGCTCTTAAGCTTGCCTATATAAACGCGAAGACGTCCCCTTACAAGCGTTCAGTTCTGAGTATACTATCAATCGAGATAGTTTCGCCAAAGCCTCGTTTCGACTTTGAAACCCTATTATCCGACCAAGTGATAATCTAACGGCTCCGGTTCTTCCTTAGTTACTTTGAAAGTAAATAAAGTGTTCAAGTAAAAATCAAACAATCGTTGTTTTTTTTACTTGACCATAACTCTAAGCCAGAATATATATACTTTATGGGATCGGAGGTGTCTCCTTCTGCCTGTTACATACATTTTCGGTTTGAACAAAGTTATAATACCCTTTTAGTCTATGAGTACCGGGTATAAAAAGAACAATCTTAAGCGGCATGAACTGGGAATCGAGCCTGTCGGTTCAGGAGTTCATCGCTTTTCCACTAAGCTACTGACGCTGTTATCCAACAACTGCAAAAATATGCATTGTAAGGCATTCTTATTATTTCCTGTACAAAAAAAAAATTTGCGCTGCCGGCAGCACTGCTTACAGCTATGGAAAACGTTAAGCTGAATAACTTCTGTGTTTATTATCCGATTGTTACCAAATTTTCAGAGATCATCTGGCTAGCTATAGTTATCATTTAAACCGAACAAAGTTATAATACCCTTCTACTCTATGAGTAGCGGGTATAAAAAAAATTAATTTAATTTATTTTTTTATGTTTTGCTTTGAGCTGTTTGCGCTAGGTGTTCTCATATATCACCCAAATTGTTTTACCCTTTTTAAGGAGCAAAGGCTCCACTAATTATTTAATTCCACTCACCCCAATGCCAAGCACGCTACAGTCTTTAATATAATTTCTTTTTTATCGAATTCTTTTCTTTTTTTTCTTTCCAACTTATTCTTTTTCTATGCGTATATTTTTATGCACCGCCCCCTTAGCAAAAATTGGGGCGCACCCTAAAGTAATTACAAGTCAATTCAATGCGAGATGTGTTCAAGGTAACACAGATTAGGGTTGAGTTGCTGTCGCTGTTATCGAAGTAGCTGCTATTGTTATAGCATAATACCATTTATAATCCCACATATTGAAATATAAATGATTTAAAATGTTAACGTGTATTTAATATTTTCAAACCGAAAATGTATGTAACAGGCAGAAGGAGATATGTCCGACGTCGTTTGATAAGACCGTGACTTTTTGTATTTGCCGCGCACCTGCTCTAAATACAACACTGCTCCTGTCAGCAGTTATCGATTAACAGCTGACTGTAAAATTTTGAGAAAGCTGCGTTTTTTGGTTTGCGTTTTATAGGCATTGAAAGCAGACGATCTCGTGAATTTTAACGAAAATGGAAAAAAGTGAATTTCGTGTGCTAATTAAGCATTATTTTTTGCGTAAAAAATCCATCACCGAAACCAAGGAAAGACTTGATAAATATTATGGGGACTCTGCACCATCAATTTCAATGGTTAAGAAATGGTTTACTGAGTTCCGTTGTGGTCGTACCAGTACAAGTGATGCCGAACGTTCAGGTCGCCCAAAAGAGGTCGTCATGCCAGAAATCGTCGACAAAATCCATGGAATGATATTGGATGATCGGAGAATGAAAGTGCGTGAGGTAGCTGAGGCTGTAGGCATCTCAACTAAACGGGTACATCACATTTTACATGAATATTTGGACATGAAAAAGCTTTCCGCGCGATGGGTGCCGCGATTGCTCACACACGACCATAAGCGCAACCGTGTGACCATTTCAAAGGAGTGTTTGGCGATGTTTAACCGCAATCCAAACGAATTTTTGCGCCGTTTCGTTACCGTAGACGAAACATGGATCCACCACACCACACCAGAGACCAAAGAACAATCAAGACAGTGGGTTTCTCCGGGTGAACGTGCACCAAAGAAGGCCAAGGTGGGTCTGTCGGCCAACAAGGTCATGGCCACAGTTTTTTGGGATGCACAAGGTATCATTCACATCGATTACCTTGAAAAGGGTAAAACGATCACCGGCGAATATTATTCAGAGCTTTTGGACAGATTCGATATTGATTTGAAGCAGAAACGACCGCATTTGGCCAAAAAAAGTGCTGTTCCATCAGGACAATGCACGGGTGCACACGTGTGTAGTCAGCATGGCAAAAATTGACGAAAAAAATATTTTATTCAAAAAGTCACGGACTTATCAAACGACCCTCGTATATTCTGGCTCAGGATCAACAGCCGAGTCGATATAGCCATGGCTGTCTGCCCGTCTGTTCGTCTGCCCGTCTGTTCGTCCATCCGTACGTCTGTCTGTCTGTCCGTATGAACACCTAGACTTAGCTATTATGTAGGACTACCAAATTTGGTGACAATGTGTTATTATTGCACCCTGATCAAGTTTATTTTGGATTTTTAGCACGCCCCCTTCTGCCCCCATAAATCGAAAAAAAATTGATTACTGGCGCATATTATTCATTTTCGGTTTATATGAGAATCATAGCTAGCCACATGGTGTCTGAAAATTTGGTAGTAATCTGATAATAAACACAGAAGATATTATGCTCCATAGCGCTTCCGGAAGCGCTGCATGCAGCATTGTGCCGAATAGTGCGTACGTGTACGGTGGTCAAATGGGTTACGTGGTGAAAAACAAACAGTATGATTGTTGCCGTTCTTTATTGATCCGCAAATAATTTTGATATCCGAGCAGCTGAGTAGCGGGTATATTACAGTCAAGGACACTCCACTGTAGCTTTCTTACTTGTTTAAATTTCAAATCTCTAAGTCAAACAATGCCAAATAATTTTAGCTCATAGTCGGGGCAGACCGAAGCTGTCAGAATAAAGTAAAGTAAAGTAAATAAAATTCACGCGCTCCGACGCGTAAACACGTAAAGAAAGCTACAGCCTAGCGCGCTTGACCGTAAGATACAATTCGACCAACTTCGGAGTTGCACTAACTAGTACTAACTTGCTCTCACACACACATACAGACACACACACAAAGGCTAAAACAATGCTGCAGTGACTCGGGCAACGGAACTATGAAAAACATTTTCTTTAAGAACTACTGTGCTTTTTGTCGGATCAGATTTCAATTTGAGGATTGGGTGCATATAATCAACATCATATGTAACCTTAATACTTTCCTTAATATTAAAAATTATCGATTTGCGTTGGCGGTGGGCGTGACATCGAAAATTGAAAATAAACGCGATCTACCTATGATATACAGGAACCTTCGACGCGGCTAGTTATCCTGAGCAAGAATATATATACTTTGTGCGCTTTGACACGCTTGCTTCTTCTCGTTACATACATTTGCACAAACCATTTTTAATGGTCAAATGGTAAAAAAAAATCTACAAAAAACTGTTAGAGAGACAATGTTAACAGGAGAAGCGATAAGAATAGACGCACGAAGCAAACCCAGTAAACTCGAGGGAGTTTTACAAAGTGAGAGCGACTGAGTAATAAGCATTGCTACCGTAAGAGTAACACTCAACACACGCGTAACAAGCTCAAATAAACAAGCGTAAATAAAGTGTGTGAGCGTGGAAGAGTAGACTCAAAAAAAAAAAACAAACAAGTAACAAAGCTACATTCGAGTGTGCTCGACTGTAATATACCAGCTACCCAGCTGCTCGTACATCATTTATTTGCGGAACAAAAAAAACGGCTACAATCATATTTTGACCTAAAAGGCCATGAACTTACAATATTTAGACATAGTCAAAATCTACAAAAAAAAAAATATTTTTGGGCACATTTAATTTTGATGCGGGTGGGACTCGAACTCGTAACCCATTTCACCACACTATTCGGCACAATGCTGCAAGCAACGGTGCCGACAGCGCTGCTTTCAGCTATGGAAACGTTAAGCTGAATAACTTCTGTGTTTATCATCCGATTGTTACCAAATTTTCATAGATCATCTGACTAGCTATAGTTATCATACAAACCGAAAATGAACAATATGGCTATGTCGACTTGGCTGTTGATCCTGAGCCAGAATATATATACTTTATGGGGTCTGCCATGTCTCCTTGTGCCTGTTACATACTTTTGCACAACGAATGGTATAAATATAGAATGTCTAATTCAGTTGAAACGCTCTTTGGCATAAATTGCAGATGCTCCTAAATTTGTTTACTTAGCATGAATGTATTTCATCACACAGGAATTTGGGGCGTGATCGAAACGCTTCTGGCTTCTTGAATAAAAAACCACTCTAGCATAAGTTAGTCTTACAGTCGGTTTTAATCGGAACACATCGGCTTAAAGTATAACACAAAGTATATATATTCTGACTAAGGATCACTAGCTGAGTCGATTAAGCCATGTCCGTCTGTCCGTTTGCCCGTTTGAACGTCTAGATCTCAGCTATTACAACAGCTAGAGACACCATATTTCACATGAAGGTTCCTGTATACCATAGGTAGATCGAGTTTATTTTCAATTTTTGATGCCACGCCCACCGGACGATAACCACAGAAGTTATCCATGTTATCCGTACTTCCACTGCTTGCGCCTGTGCTGCGCGTCGTGAAGTCATCGTCACGATGCTTCGTTTAAGCCGTAGCGTGTGTAAAGCTATGCCGTTTTCACATGTAGATGGCGCTATTCAAAAATATAGCCAATTTAAACAATAGGTGGCGGATGAACTTGTGCAGCGTTTTTTTGATGGAGTTAAATGTGTGATAATTAGTTGGTTAAATGGCACAGCCGGTAGGATAATTATAAAGTGACAATTTTGGTAACCTTTAATAATTATTCCGCGAAACGAGGCCTTAATTGTGATGCAAACTTAAGATTCCCTAGACTCCTTTTATTATATCTTCCGTCTCTAGCCAATCGTAGAAACATGCAGGGGGAACTCTTTATAAATAACCTTATTCAAGGTGGCACTGATAGTGATGGCTTGGTTAGCTAGTTATACTTCTCTGTCGCCTTTAGAAGCTCTCGTAACTTCCTACCTCTAACACTTTCTCAATGTAGGTGGAACTATGCCTTGCATGAACCTTTAAGGGTATTATATTCGAACTACAACAACTTATAGATCATGATAGATAATTCAAATTCCGTAGACTTAAAATCTTTAGTTCTTCCTTATCTGTGTAGAAATTACTCCTTTTTAATGTATTTCCTTTTTTTCTTTCTTCTATCCATAACCTATATCTTTTATTCATTACCTTAAGGCGGGTTTTATGATTCACATTAGTGTTGCCACCAAATTTTGTGGTTCTAGTTTATTTAGTTTCTGAGATATAGGCGTTCATACAGACGGACAGACAGACATGTTTAATCGACTCGGCTAATGATTGTCAGCTTTCTTCTGCCTGTTACGCATATATCGACCATGAACAATAGACCATGTATTTTTTTAAAACCCCTGGTTCAAAAAAACCATGTTAATTCAAAAGTTGAATAAGGTCCATCTACAAATAACAATCAAGTTCCTGAAGCAAGTTCATATAGTAACACACAAATAACACAAGCGATGCAGAATAATATAAATCAACAGTTGCAAGTAAATAAATCTGAACCGGGTCAGAACTCAAACTATAGAAAACTACATAAATATGACCAATATCGGCCTATAGACAATGTTATGGATCCTATCTGGATACCACATAAAGATATAAAAACTACAAATTGGATTTTCAGCGAAAAACAGAAATAAAATAATAAAATAATAAATATAATAAAAAACTAATAAGAAAGCTACAGTCGAGACTCGAACACGTAAATGCATAATAGTCCATAACTTAACCCATTTTACCACCGTACACGCACACACTATTCGGCACAATGCTGCAGGCAGCACTGCCGGGGCGTGGCTAAAATCCAAAATAAACTTGATCAGCGTGCAATAATAACACATACTGTCACCAAATTTGGTAGTTCTAGCTCTTATAATAGCTGAGATCTAGATTTTCACGGACAGACAGACGGACAGATGGACGGAGAGACAGACGGACATGGCTATGTCGACTCGGCTGTTGATCCTGAGTTGAAGATATATACTTTATGGTAATTTGGTAGTTCTAGCTCTTATAATAGCTGAGATCTAGATTTTCACGGACAGACAGACGGACAGATGGACGGACAGACAGACGGACATGGCTATGTTGACTCGGCTGTTGATCCTGAGTTGAAGATATATACTTTATGCGGTCGGAGGTGTCTCCTTCTGCCTATTACAAACATTTTCGGTTTGAACAAAATTATAATACCCTTCTACTCTATGAGTAGCGGGTATAATAAAAATAAAAAATATAAGAAAAAGGTGCGCTCTAACAATCGCACACAGCTGATTTAAGAAACTTGAGTGAGCGAATAAAAAAATTTTAAATAAAATGCATGACCACCAATTAATGCATATTCAAAAATTAAAGTAAAAGTTCTTAAAAAAAACAAGTAAGAAAGCTACAGTCGAGAGTGCTCGACTGTAATATACCCGCTACCCAGCTGCTTGTACATAATTTATTTGCGAAACAAAAAAACGGCTACAATCATATTTTGACCGTAAAAGGCTATGGACTTATAATATTTATGCAAAGTAAAAATATAAAATAAAAAAAAAAACTTTTTGCACACATTTAATTTTTGATGCGGGCGGGACTCGAACCCGTAAATGCATAATAGTACTGTTCGTTTTGCAGTCCACAACTTAACCCATTTCACCACCGTACACGCACATACGATTCGGCACAATGCTGCAAGCAGCGCTGCCGGATTCTGCCGGCAGCGCTGCTTACAGCTATGGAAAACGTTAAGCTGAATAACTTCTGTGTTTATTATCCGATTGTTACCAAATTTTCATAGATCATCTGACTAGCTATAGTTATCATACAAACCAAAATGAACAATATGGCATCAAAATTGCGGTTGTAATCAATGTTTTTTCGATTTACGGGGGCGGAAGGGGGCGTGGCCAAAATCCAAAATAAACTTGATCAGCGTGCAATAATAACACATTTTGTCACCAAATTTAGTAGTTCTAGCTCTTATAATAGCTGAGATCTAGATTTTCACACGGACAGACAGACGGACAGACAGACGGACGGACAGACAGACAGACGGACAGACGGACATGGCTATGTCGACTCGGCTGTTGATCCTGAGCCAGAATATATATACTTTATGGGGTCGGAGGTGTCTCCTTCTGCCTGTTACATACATTTTCGGTTTGAACAAAGTTATAATAACTTCTACTCCATGAGTAGCGGGTATAAACATTTTTGCACACATTTAATTTTTGATGCGGGCGGGACTCGAACCCGTAAATGCATAATAGTACTGTTCGTTTTGCAGTCCACAACTTAACCCATTTCACCACCGTACACGCACACACGATTCGGCACAATGCTGCAAGCAGCGCTGCCGGCAGCGCTGCTTACAGCTATGGAAAACGTTATGCTGAATAACTTCTGTGTTTATTATCCGATTATTACCAAATTTTCAGAGATCATTTGGCTAGCTATAGTTATCAAAAATGAACAATATGGCATCAAAATTGCACTTGTTATCAATGTTTTTTCGATTTGCGGGGGCGGAAGGGGGCGTGGCCAAAATCCAAAATAAACTTGATCAGCATGCAATAATAACACATATTGTCACCAAATTTGGTTGTCCTAGCTCTTATAATAGCTGAGATCTAGATTTTCACACGGACAGACAGACGGACAGACGGACATGGCTATATCGACTCGGCTGTTGATCCTAAGCCAGAATATATATACTTTATGGGGTCGGAGGTGTCTCCTTCTGCCTGTTACATACATTTTCGGTTTGAACAAAGTTATAATACCCTTCTACTCTATGAGTAGCGGGTATAATAAAAAGAACAAGCTTAAGCGGCATGAACTGGGAATCGAACCACGGACCTGTCGGTTCAGGAGTTCATTGCTTACCACTAAGCTACAGACGCTGTTATCCAACAACAGCAAAAATTTGCATTGTAAGGCATTCTTATTATTTCCTGTACAAATAAAGAATTTGCGCTGCCGGCAGCGCTGCTTACAGCTATGGAAAACGTTAAGCTGAATAACTTCTGTGTTTATTATCCGATTGTTACCAAATTTTCAGAGATCATCTGACTAGCTATAGTTATCATACAAACCGAAAATGAACAATATGGCATCAAAATTTCATTTGATTGACATGGGCGGAAGGGGGCGTGGCCAAGATCCAAAATAAACTTGGTCAGCGTGCAATAATAACACATTTTGTCACCAAATTTGGTAGTTCTAGCTCTTATAATAGCTGAGATCTAGATTTTCACACGGACAGACAGACGGACAGACAGACGGATAGACAGACGGACGGACAGACACACAGACAAACAGACGGACATGGCTATATCGACTCGGCTGTTGATCCTGAGCCAGAATATATATACTTTATGGGATAGGAGGTGTTTCCTTCTGCCTGTTACATACATTTTCGGTTTGAACAAAGTTATAATACCCTTCTACTTTATGAATAGCGGGTAAAAAAAAGAAAACGCTTAAGCGGCATGAACTGGGAATCGAACCACGGACCTGTCAGTTAAGGAGTTCATCGCTTTTCCACTAAGCTACTGACGCTGTTATCCAACAACTGCAAAAATTTGCATTGTAAGGCATTCTTATTATTTCCTGTACAAATAAAGAATTTGCGCTGCCGGCAGCGCTGCTTACAGCGATGGAAAACGTTAAGCTGAATAACTTCTATGTTTATTATCCGATTGTTACCAAATTTTCATAGATCATCTGAATAGCTATAGTTATCATACAAACGAAAATGAACAATATGGCATCAAAATTGCGCTTGTAATCAATGTTTTTTCGATTTACGTGGGCGGAAGGGGGCGTGGCCAAAATCCAAAATAAACTTGATCAGCGTGCAATAATTACACATACTGTCACGAAATTTGGTAGTTCTAGCTCTTATAATTGCTGAGATCTAGATTTTCACGGACAGACAGACGGACAGCCAGACAGACGGACAGACGGACATGGCTATGTCGACTCGGCTGTTGATCCTGAGCCAGAATATATATACTTTATGGGGACGGAGGTGTCTCCTTCTGCCTGTTAAATACATTTTCGGTTTGAACAAAGTTATAATACCCTTCTACTCTATGAGTAGCGAGTATAATAAAAATAAAAAAATATAAGAAAAAGGTGCGCTCTAACAATCGCACACAGCTGATTTAAGAGACTGTCACTTCTTCACTTGTTAACTAAGTTCATTGTGAGCGATTAAAAAAATTTTAAATAAAATGCATGACCACCAATTAATGCATATTCAAAAATTAAAGTAAAAGTTCTTAAAAAAAAAATAAAAAGAACAAGCTCTAGCGGCATGAACTAGGAATCGAACCACGGACCTGTCGGTTCAGGAGTTTATTGCTTACCACTAAGCTACAGACGCTGTTATCCAACAACTGCAAAAATTTGCATTTTAAGGCATTCTTATTATTTCCTGTACAAATAAAGAATTTGCGCTGCCGGCAGCGCTGCTTACAGCTATGGAAAACGTTAAGCTGAATAACTTCTGTGTTTATTATCCGATTGTTACCAAATTTTCTGAGATCATCTGACTAGCTATAGTTATCATACAAACCGAAAATGAACAATATGGCCTCAAAATTGCGCTTATAATCAATTTCATTCGATTAACATGGGCGGAAGGGGGCGTGGCCAAGATCCAAAATAAACTTGGTCAGCGTGCAATAATAACACATTTTGTCACCAAATTTGGTAGTTCTAGCTCTTATAATAGCTGAGATCTAGATTCTCATACGGACAGACAGACGGACGGACAGACAGACAGACGGACAGACGGACATGGCTATATCGACTCGGCTGTTGATCCTGAGCCAGAATATATATACTTTATGGGGCCGGAGGTGTTTCCTTCTGCCTGTTACATACATTTTCGGTTTGAACAAAGTTATAATACCCTTCTACTCTATGAGTAGCGGGTAAAAAAAAGAAAAAGCTTAAGCGGCATGAACTGGGAATCGAACCACGGACCTGTCGGTTCAGGAGTTCATCGTTTTTCCACTAAGCTACTGACGCTGTTATCCAACAACTGCAAAAATTTGCATTGTAAGGCATTCTTATTATTTCCTGTACAAATAAAGAATTTACGCTGCCGGCAGCGCTGCTTACAGCTATGGAAAACGTTAAGCTGAATAACTTCTATGTTTATTATCCGATTGTCACCAAATTTTCAGTGATCATCTGACTAGCTATAGTTATCATACAAACCGAAAATGAACAATATGGCATCAAAATTGCGCTTGTAATCAATTTCATTCGATTAGCAGGGGCGGAAGGGGGCGTGGCCAAAATCCAAAATAAACTTGATCAGCGTGCAATAATAACACATTTCGTCACCAAATTTGGTAGTTCTGGCTCTTATAATAGCTGAGATCTAGATTTTCACACCGGCAGACAGACGGACAGATGGACAGAGAGACAGACGGACATGGCTATATCGACTCGGCTGTTGATCCTGAGCCAGAATGTACTTTATGGGGTCGGAGGTGTCTCCTTCTGCCTGTTACATACATTTTCGGTTTGAACAAAGTAATAATACCCTACTACTCTATGAGTAGCGGGTATAATAAAAATAATACAAGTAAGAAAGCTACAGTCGAGTTGCTCGACTGTAATATACCCGCTACCCAGATGCTTGTACATAATTTATTTGCGGAACAAAAAAACGGCTACAATCATATTTTGACCGTAAAAGTCTATGGACTTATAATATTTATGCAAAGTCAAAATATAAAATAAAAAAAAAAACATTTTTGCACACATTTAATTTTTTATGCGGGCGGGACTCGAACCCGTAAATGCATAATAGTACTGTTCGTTTTGCAGTCCACACCTTAACCCATTTCACCACCGTACACGCACACAAGCAGCAAATTTTCAAATTTTCAGATATCATTTGGCTAGCTATAGTTATCATGTAAACCAAAAATTAACAATATGGCATCAAAATTGCGCTTGTAATCAATGTTTTTTCGATTTACGGTGGCGGAAGGGGGCGTGGCCAAAATCTAAAATAAACTTGATCAGCGTGCAATAATAACACATATTGTACCCAAATTTGGTAGTCCTAGCTCTTATAATAGCTGAGATCTAGATTTTCACACGGACAGACAGACGGACAGACGGACATCTCTATATCGACTCGGCTGTTGATCCTGAGCCAGAATATATATACTTTATGGGGTCGGAGGTGTCTCCTTCTGCCTGTTACATACATTTTCGGTTTGAACAAAGTTATAATACCCTTCTACTCTATGAGTAGCGGGTATAAAAAGCTTAAGCGGCATGAATTGGAAATCGAATCACGGGCCTGTCGGCTCAGGAGTTCATCGCTTTTTCACTAAGCTACTAACGCTGTTATCCAACAACAGCAAAAATTTGCATTGTATGGCATTCTTATTATTTCCTGTACAAATAAAGAATTTGCGCTGCCGGAAGCGCGGTTTACAGCTAGGGAAAACGTTAAACTGAATAGCTTCTTTGTTTATTATCCGATTGTTACCAAACTTTCAGAGATCATCAGGCTAGCTATAATTATCATATGGAACAATATGGCATCAAAATTGCGCTTGTAATCAATGTTTTTTCGATTTACGGGGGCGGAAGGGGGCGTGGCCAAAATCCAAAATAAACTTGACCAGCGTGCAATAATAACACATACTGAGACCGAATTTGGTAGTTCTAGCTCTTATAATAGCTGAGATCTAGATGGTAAAAAGCTTAAGCGGCATGAACTGGAAATCGAACCACGGGCCTGTCGGTTCAGGAGTTCATGGCTTTTCCACTAAGCTGCCTGCCTGTTACATACATTTTCGGCTTGAACAAAGTTATAATACCCTTCTACTTTATGAGTAGCGGGTATAAAAAAGAGAAAGCTTAAGTGGCATGAACTGGGAAACGAACCACGGGCCTGTCGATTCAGGAGTTCATCGCTTTTCCACTAAGCTACTGACACTGTTATCCAACAACTGCAAAAAATTTGCATTGTAAGGCATTCTTATTATCTCCTGTACAAATAAAGAATTTGCGCTGCCGGAAGCACGGTTTACAGCTAGGGAAAACGTTAAACTGAATAGCTTCTTTGTTTATTATCCGATTGTTACCAAACTTTCAGAGATATCATATGGAACAATATGGCATCAAAATTGCGCTTGTAATCAATGTTTTTTCGATTTACGGGGGCGGAAGGGGGCGTGGCCAAAATCCAAAATAAACTTGACCAGCGTGCAATAATAACACATACTGAGACCGAATTTGGTAGTTCTAGCTCTTATAATAGCTGAGATCTAGATGGGAAAAAGCTTAAGCGGCATGAACTGGAAATCGAACCACGGGCCTGTCGGTTCAGGAGTTCATGGCTTTTCCACTAAGCTGCCTGCCTGTTGCATACATTTTCGGCTTGAACAAAGTTATAATACCCTTCTACTTTATGAGTAGCGGGTATATAAAAGAGAAAGCTTAAGTGGCATGAACTGGGAAACGAACCACGGGCCTGTCGATTCAGGAGTTCATCGCTTTTCCACTAAGCTACTGACACTGTTATCCAACAACTGCAAAAATTTGCATTGTAAGGCATTCTTATTATCTCCTGTACAAATAAAGAATTTGCGCTGCCGGCCACGCTGCTTACAGCTATGGAAAACGTTAAGCTAAATAACTTCTGTGTTTATTATCCCATTGATACCAAATTTTCAGTGATCATCTGACTAGCTATAATTATCATATAAACCGAAAATGAACAACATGGAGTCAAAATTGCGCTTGTAATCTATTTTTTTTTATTTACGGGGTCGGAAAGGGGCGTGGCCAAAATCCAAAATAAACTTGATCAGCGTGCAATAATAACACATATTGTCACCAAATTTGGTAGTTCTAGCTCTTATAATAGCTGAGATCTAGATTTTCACACGGACAGACAGACGGACAGACAGACGGACAGACAGACAGACGGACAGACAGACAGACGGACATGGCTATATCGACTTGGCTGTTGATCCTGAGCCAGAATATATATACTTTATGGGGTCGGAGGTGTCTCCTTCTGCCTGTTACATATATTTTCGGTTTGAACAAAGTTATAATAGCCTTCTACTCTATGAGTAGCGGGTATAAAAATAGACGTGGAAAGGTCATGCTCTCAGAAGGAACCCAAGCAGTAGAGTCAGAATGGCACTGGACTGGAATCCCTAAGGCAGCAGATGAATCGGAAGACCAAGGATGACCTGGAGAAAAACCATCCTCCAAGAACTGACTCAATCTAGCGCAACGTGGAACAGAGCTAAACAGACGGCGCAAAATAGAATTCGATGGAAAGCTTTAGTAGAGGCCCCAAGTTCCCAAGCGGAATAATAAGGATTAAAAAAAAGTAAAATTCAGTTTGGGGTGAACGATAACTATCACCACCTAAAACGATCGCTAAAAATTTGGTTCCGATCGTATAATGAACATAAAAGTTATTCAACGTTTCATATAGATTTGCACTGCGCCCACTGTAAGCAATCAAGCAGTGTTTCTTCCAAGCAGTGTTTTTTTCCAACTTCTTGGACTGCTTGGCGTCTAACTGAAAATTATATGTGTTGTTTATTATTTTTCTTTGTAAAACACGTTTACCTATAACAGTTTTCTAAGTCTTACTCCATTCTTACTTGTTATACCATTCGACCATTGAAAACGGTCAAAAATGGTATACTAAGTTTGTGCAAATGTATGTAACAGGCAGAAGGAGACGTGGCAAAGTATTTATACTCTTGCTCAGGATCATTAGCCTTGTTGATTGAGCCATTTCCGTCGGTCTGTCCCTCACGCGCCTGTGTGAGCAAACAGATCTCAGCTATTATAAAATTTAGAGACTCCAACTTTGCTATGAATGTGTATAAACATAACATGCTCCTGAACCAGATCGATAGTTCCATAGCTAGTATCCATGAAACTCCACCGATAACCCTCGAAGAAGGTCATCAAACTCTGATATATATATATATATAAAATAATTTTAGGTGTTTATTAACAACAACAGTCGACAATATTGCAATGGCGCAATCAGTATAACTATGGAAAACGTTTAGATAAATAATTTTTGCTTTTAGACAATGGATTTTAAAAAAATACATTACATACATACCACGCCTACTTCCGCCCCCGCAAATTGATAAACCGTATAGCAAGCACAATAATAAAGCTACAGTATTCAGTTTTTATGTGTATGATAACTATTATCACCCAAACTATCGCTGAAAATTTGGCAAGCAGCAGTAATTTTTCATAACAGTTTTTTTTCAACTGCTTGGACTGCTTTGAAAAACGCAATTACCAATAACAGTTTTCTCAGTGTGATGTTTTTCATAATTTTCAAAAATACATTATACAGTCAACACTTGACTTTAGCTGTCATTTCTTTTTTAATTTTCGATCGGATTGTAATTTGGAGAGTAGATTTATATTGCATTTATCTATGTTCATACCAAAGTATAAATCTATAACTTCAATACTTCTTCTACTTCAATACAGTGTTTGCTGTAATATCTTTTCACATTAGCTTATCACTAATATCATTTAGGTAATAGATGGCAGATGAACTTGTGCAGTTTTTTTTGATGGAAATAAAAGTATGATAATTTTTTTCAAACATGGGCGAATGGTATCTTACTGTCGGGTGCGCTCGACTGTAGCTGTCCTTACTTGTTTTTTTTCAAGTCTTTTTAGATTCAGCCAATAGTTGTATGCAATGTGGAACAGCTGAATGTTGTGGTTGTTATCGGAGTCAGACCGATGGCATTCGACTATCCGAGGGTTATTGGTGGAGTTTCATGGATACTAGCTGTGAAACTATCGATCTGGTTAAGTCCGGTTTGGTACCACATTGTAGCTATATGGAACAACCTATCGATTCGCCATATATTTTAAGCACAGACCGTATTTCGTATAAATTCTTTCTGGATCGTTACCGTTTTGATTATGGCCGGCGAAGTTCCGAGGGGTTTGATAGTTTGCTGAAGATAACAACTGTGTGGTGTGTCTGTAGTGTTACTGGCCAAGACTCTCAGCTAGTGGAGACTTTATGCAAACACCAGTTTTACCGAATGATTTCTGATTCGATGGATAACTATCGAGAAAGTCTTTCGGTTCTGATCTCTGATCAGATCACTTCCGCCTTAAGGAATTTAAGCGTCCCGCGTGTCAGTAGAGGGAGTCGAGATGACCAACGTTCTGATTAAAAAAGAAATGCCGCACCGTCTCACAGTTACGCCTTTTGCCAATCGAGGTGGCATAAATCACTTTTTACACCCGCTACTCATAGAGTAGAAGGGTATTATAACTTTGTTCAATCCGAAAATGTATGTAACAGGCAGAAGGAGACATCTCCGACCCCATAAATTATATCATAGATTGAGTGACTTTCTGGTGATCGGTTGTGTTGACCTTTACTCTCAATATTATTTATTTTTTTCTGCCTAATCTTTGCAAATAATTTGTGGTTTTAATTTACTTTGGTGTATTTTAGCTTGTGCTAACCCGGTGCGTATTCAAAACACTTCGTGTTACCCCTGGTGCTTTGTAATTTCACTAATTGTACACAATTTACACAATTATCAACTTGCGCGTCTTTGGCGTCATTTGTTGTTTTTGTTTTGAGTCTACTCTTCCAAACTTTCCCGCTCTCACGTTTTTATTTAGGCTCTTTGAGCTTGTTACGCATGTGTTGAGTGTTTACTCTTACCGTAGCGTTGCTGTTGTTGTAGTTTTTAGCTTAGCTTACTTACTAATACTCAGTCGCTCTCACCTTGTAAAACTCCCTCGAGTTTACTGCGTTTGCATTGTGCGTCTGTTCTTATCGCTTCTCCCGTTTACTTTGTCTCTCTAACAGTTCTTTGTAGCTTTTTGTTTTTGTTATTTTTATTTTTGAAATTTCTTTCCTACTTTAAAATTTTTTTTCCCTACGTTTTTTGAGGTACATTCACTTTTATGAAGATGTTGTCGTGCTCGGCTAGAAACTGCAAATCCTCTGCTGACTCTAAGTCAGATTTTGTTGATTGCTGGCTCTTTAACGTTTTTCACGTTAAGTGCATTGGCCTTACGGGACGTATTAAAGATGCTATTAATAGCAAAATTGGCCTTAAGTGGTCGTGTGAAGGTTGTCGGGAAGGTGAACTTAACCTACGTAAGACCCTGAGGCAGACCAAATTGAAAGTTGGGCTTCGTTTTCTAAGTTGCATTCGGAGTTCATTGAACTTGAATCCCAACTGAATAACCTTAATTCTCAGTTCTTCCATCAACTCATTTAACTCCGTTATCTCATGCGAACACTCCTCTCGCTGTCTCGCCTATTTTGCCTCAAGCCTTCACGGTTAGTTTGATCGATCCACCTATTGTGGTCGGCACTTCTCCTACTTCGCCTGTGTCTAGGAGTATAGTAAACAACACTGGTTCCAGCTCTTCTGTAGTTATGCCTCCAAACATAACTAAGTCTCTTGTCGCCGTTAAGCCAAAGAAATTTATTTTTGTTTCTCGCTTGGCCCCCGATACTTCAATTGAAGATGTGCAAGCATTCATTCAATCCAAGATCTCAATAGCGAAATTTATTGTTGAGAAATTTAAATTTAACTATGCACGAGACATTGCATCGTTCAAAATTAATATTCCTGCAGACAGCTTTAAAAAAGTCTGTAGTATTTATACCCGCTACTCATAGAGTAGAAGGGTATTATAACTTTCTTCAAACCGAAAATGTATGTAACAGGCAGAAGGAGACACCTCCGACCCCATAAAGTATATATATTCTGGCTCAGGATCAACAGCCGAGTCGATATAGCCATGTCCGTCTGTCTGTCCGTGTGAAAATCTAGATCTCAGCTATTATAAGAGCTAGGACTACCAAATTTGGTGACAATATGTGTTATTATTGCACGCTGATCAAGTTTATTTTGGATTTTGGCCACGCCCCCTTCCGCCCCCGTAATTCGAAAAAACATTGATTACAAGTGCAATTTTGATGCCATATTGTTCATTTTCGGTTTACATGATAACTATAGCTAGCCAGATGATCTCTAAAAATTTGGTAACAATCGGGTAATAAACATACAAGTTATTCAGCTTAACGTTTTCCATAGCTGTAAGCAGCGGTGCCGGCAGCGCTGCTGGCAGCATTGTGCCGAATCGTGTGTGCGTGTACGGTGGTGAAATGGGTTAAGTTGTGGACTGCAAAACGAACAGTGCTATTATGCATTTACGGGTTCGAGTCCCGCCCGCATCAAAAATTAAATGTGTGCAAAAATGTTTTTTTTTTCTTTTTAGATTTTGACTTTGCATAGATATTATAAGTCCATAGCCTTTTACGGTCAAAACTTGATTGTAGCCATTTTTTTATTCCGCAAATAAATGATGTACGAGCAGCTGGGTAGCGGGTATATTACAGTCGAGCACACTCGACTGTAGCTTTCTTACTTGTTATTAATGACCTACCTTCTGTACTAACACAATCATCTATCCTTATGTACGCTGATGACGTTAAACTTTGTCTGACGTATAATGACAAAACTTTAAACTTTCTTCAAATGGATCTTGACATGTTTTTGCCTGGTGTTGTCATACCCTGCTACATTTTAATTGTTCTAAATGTAAAGTTATGTCATTTTACTGAGAAAACCATCACGTCATGAATTACTCCTTTAATTTAACTCAACTTTTAAGAATATCTGAAGTAAATGATCTAGGTATTCTCTTTGATCAGAAATTGAAATTTGATCGACACGTTACACACATTGTTAACAAGGCTTTTCGTGTTCTTGGTTTCATTAAAATGTGCGCCAAAGAATTTAATGATCCCTTTACAAACAAGTTACTTTATACTTCTCTTGTACGTCCGGATTCTCGAATATGTTTCTTGCGTGTGGTCCCCGCAGTACCAAATTTGTCAAGACAGAATTGAGTCTGTTCAAAAGCAGTTTCTTCTTTTTGTTTTACGTAATTTTTACTGGGTTCCAGGAGTAGATTTACCACCTTATCATAATCGGCTTCTATTAATTAGTCTTCCTTCTAACCGTCGTATTATGATAAGTGTCTTGTTTATCATAAAGCTTATAAGATTTGAGGTCGGTTCCCCTTTCTTACTCAGGCAACTTAACTTTAGTGTTTCTTTTAGAGTTACTCGTAATTTTCAGCCATTGTCATTAGACTTTTGTTCTAGTAATTATACCTTGCATGACCCTTTCCGTCTTCTCTGCGATCAATATAATAAACTTTTTAGACTTTTCAACTTAGAGTCCTCTCTTTCTAATATAAAAATTTCTATTCTTAACTCATTAACACTTCATACTAATAACTAATATTAATCTGATCTGATTGGGCTTTTTTGGGTTTTCCCCAATCCATTGCAACAAATGTTGGATCGACTAGAACTTTTGTTTTTTTCCTCGGAATTAAATTAAATTAAATTATAATATATTAAATTTTATAATTAAAATATTTTGTATTCCATTTTCAAGTTTCTTAAAAAATTAAAATTTTAAAATTTATGCATAAAATCAATTTTCTTAGCTTTAATCAAAACTGCTTATGTTAAGTCGTTTTTCTTTATATATAAATTGTTATCTGTTTCTCTGTAACTCTTACGTCGACTGCTATTAGTTGATTTGAAATTAAATTAAATTAATAAATAAATAAAATATTTTGGCTCAGAATCAACAGCTGAGTCCATATAGCCATGTCCGTCTGTCCGTCCTTGTAAAAATCTAGATCTCAGCTATTATAAGAGCTAGAACTACCAAATTTGGTGACAAAATGTTTTATTTCGGCACGCTGATTAAGTTTATTTTGGATTTTTGCCACGCCCCCTTCCGCCCCCGTAAATCTAAAAAAATCAATTACAAGCGTAATTTTGATGCCATATTATTCATTTGGTTTATATGAGAACTATAGTTAGCCAGATAATCTCAGTATTCAGTTTTGGTGTATATGATAACTATCACAACCTAAACGATTGCTGAAAATTGGGTTCCGATCGGAAAAAAAAAGTTGTTCAACGCAAGCAGGCAAGCACTGTTTTTCCAAGCAGTGTTTTTTTTTCACCTGCTTGGACTGCTTGGCGTCTAACTGAGAATTATATGTGTTGTTTATTATATTTCTTTAAAAACACGTTTAATAACAGTTTTCTCAATCTGAATTTTTTCATAATCTTAAAAAAGCCATGGTCTTATACAGTCAACACTTGACTGTAGCCGTTCTTACTTGTTAGACCATGGATTTTAAAAAAATACATGGTCTACTGTGTTTGTCGAAATGTGCGTAACAGGCAGAAGAAGGCACCTGCGACCCCATAGTATTTATATTCTTGCTCAGGATTACTAGCCGAGTCGATTAATGTCTGTCTGTCCGTCTGTATGAACGCCTATATCTCAGAAACTAAAAAGCTAGATCCAATAGTATTTTTAGTAAAAATACTATGATATTTTTGGAATATTGAACTTAACCTTTACCAATCAAGGTAAAACGTTATATTATTTATCAATATAACAATCAGTCAAAAATTAGGATTTATAAAAAAATTGTTTTGTAGTGTTTGCGTTTCGTTTGCTAAAAAACTTTAAAAAGACACTAAATATTTTAGCATTAAGCTTGTCTTACAAATTTGGCAAAGCACTCATTTTAAAGCTGTTATATGCAATATAAAAAATTAAAATGACAAAAGATGCCACTGTGCGTCGGGTCGTCATTTGAGTAACGGCAGCAATAGGCGCGATGATAGCATCACTGCCATGTTCGTCTCCCATAACCGTGCATATTAATCCTGGCAAGGTTCGATTTTGATTGAATGCCCGAAAGCTGAACGCAATGACTGTCAGGGATGCGTATCCTATTCCGATCATGGATGGGCTCCTTAGCAAGCTCCCTCCAGTATTTCCAAAATGGATCTTAAGGATGCATTTGTTGGATTTGTCTAATTTCAGTCTCCCCCGCAAAGTTGAGTTTACGGTATTAAACCAACCTTTGTATCAGTTTAAGCGAATGCCCTTCGGATTTTTTAATGCTCCGCAAACGATGTCGCCTAATAAACCTCGTGATTCCTTACCAGCTGAAGACGCACGTCTTAGTCTATTTCGACGATCATCTGGTGCTTTCCTCTAGTTTTGAAGAGCATCTCGTCCATTTGACTGAGGTTGCACCTCAGCTACCTAAGGCTGGACACACCATCATGTCAATCCTGACAAGGTTCGTGTGATCAGTAGCGTGCAACCAAAATGGAGATCGGTTGTAATGTTGTATGAAGCTATGCACGTTATTTATTTCCGACTTTAACTCGTCGGCTTTGGGGGTGTGGGTCTTGTTCACACAACATAGTTCTACTAACAATAATATCACAAATCAAGAAAGAATGTGCTGTAACAAAAGGAACTAGAAAACAAAACCGGAAGAGAAAACAGATAAAAATGATCAAAACAGAAAGATAGGATAGAGGATAGGAGCTTAGAATGGTATGCTGGCGAACTTAGGTATTGAAGAAGTTCGCGTTTGCCCACCTAACCATGACCACCTCCATTTAACTTTTAGTTTAGGTGACCCCTTTTACCCTACAACAGCGTTAGCATTGAGTTCAAAGAGTTAAAATTTCTAAAACATAAATTTAGTTTACTTCTCTAATAGTCGACCTATAAACTATTTTTGTTAACCTAAACATTTCTATTTTTTTTTGAGTGCCAAAAACCAAATGGATTTATTTATTCATTAGTCTTAATGTCACTAGGAATCGTTCAGTTCCTTCTGAACTTAACCTAATGTGTAGCTTAAAAGATAATATTGTGGATAATGTTTCTTAATAATAATATATACAAATGTACAGTGGAGAGATTATGCTATCTTACGTGTAAGTTCATGGTGATGTATTCACTTTAGATGTCGGAGGAAAATGGGGTCTACAAGATCATTCGCCAACGTGTTCGGATGGGCGGTAAGTCTGTCGGCATATCGGCTGCTATGGAAGTTTACTTGGTCTCCCAGTGGGAGAGCTAACTACTTTTATTAAGTCCCTTTCCATGACTTGGTTGCTCACATACCAGAGTAGCCCAAATGCATGTTGTGGCGCTCGCGATTGTAAAATTCTAAGCCTATTGAGCTGAGTCTTAGAGGCAGTTCCCCACACTTGGATGGCGTAGGTCAGTGTTGGACCTAATATGGCTTTTATTAAGAGAGCCTTAGTTACCATTTGGAATTTGCTTGAGTGGAAAAGCCAGTCCAGCTTTTTATAGCGTCCGATCAAGGTGAACTCCGAGGTAGCAGTGGGATGAGACGTGGTCGATGATATTTCCGTCGAAGAAAAGACCTAGGCAGGTTTGAGGTCGTAGGGTAAATGTGACACAGGCCGACTTAGTGCAGTTAATGGCTATGTTCCATTTGGCAGTCCATCGCTCGATTGCATGCAGCTACTCCAGAATTGCATTGGAAGCGATTTGCAAGGATGAGTGCGACGCAAGCATGGCTGTGTCATCAGCGTAAGTAGCCAGATGTAGCTGAGCAGGGCAGGCTTCATCGGTGTTGTTGACGGGAGTTGGCATATCGGCAGTGTATAGGGTATACAGAAAGGGTCCAAGCACACTTCCCTGCGGAACCTCGTGCAGTATACGCACATATCGAGTACACACTGTACTCACTGTGACACTTTGTCGCAGTTTATAAACATAACCAAAAGTCCCAAGCATAAGTGGCTGGGGGTAATATGATCACACACATGTCAAGTGAATGGTCAAGTGCAGTGTCAGCATATTTATGCTGAGAGAATATGTGCGCGTGTGACACTCCCGCTTGATCGCTACTCTCAGCGATCAAGCATATAAGATAAGCATATAAGAAAGCCCTCCTCTGCCGGTCTGTCGGGCAGTGTAGTTACACGGCTTTAGGCTAAGAATTATTCAAACTTAGAAATGTAAGAACAGATGAAAACTGTACATGAAACAGTGCAGACGCCCTAATATATTTACCAATAAAATTCAAGATTTGTATAACTAAATATCAAACTACTTTTATTAATCGGGTCACTGGTCAACATGGCGACCGTGACAGGACACAAGCCTGCTATAAAACAATTTTTTTTTTTCGTATGTGACAACTGTAGTGAATTAGCAGTGAAAAATTTTGTTTGTGTGTGAAAAAAGAACTATATCTATTTAGATGGCTAAATCAACTAAAAAGCATACTTAGACCAGACAACAATAAAAAAAATTAACACAACTATTAACATATAATGATGTGACCTTGGAGAATACTCTCAGTATTTCATGAATACTGTCAATAAAATTAAATAAAAACAAGTAAGAAAGCTACATTCGAGTTTGCTCGACTGTAAAATACCCGCTACCCAGCTGCTCGTACATCATTTATTTGCGGAACAACAAAAAAACGGCTACAATCATATTTTGACCATAAAAGGCTATGGACTTACAATATTTATGCAAAGTCAAAATCTAAAATAAAAAAAAAAACATTTTTGCACACATTTAATTTTTGATGCGGGCGGGACTCGAACCCGTAAATGCATAATAGTACTGTTCGTTTTGCAGTCAACAACTTAACCCATTTCACCACCGTACACGCACACACGATTCGGCACAATGCTGCAAGCAGGGCTGCCGGCACTGCGCTTATAATCAATGATTTTTCGATTTACGGGGGCGGAAGGGGGCGTGGCCAAAATCCAAAATAAACTTAATCAGCGTGCAATAATAACACATATTGTCACCAAATTTGGTAGTCCTAGCTCTTATAATAGCTGAGATCTAGATTTTCACACGGACAGACAGACGGACAGACGGACGGACAGACGGACATGGCTATATCGACTCGGCTGTTGATCGTGAGCCAGAATATATATACTTTATGGGGTCGGAGGTGTCTCCTTCTGCCCTTTCTGCTACCCCAGTATACTAAAAATCTGCTAAAAAAAAAACAAGTAAGAAAACTACAGTCGAGTGTGCTCGATTGTAATATACCCGCTACCCAGCTGCTTGTACATCATTTATTTGCGGAACAAAAAAAAACGGCTACAATCATATTTTGACCGTAAAAGGCTATGGACTTATAATATTTATGCAAAGTCAAAATATAAAATAAAAAAAAAAAAACATTTTTGCACACATTTAATTTTTGATGCGGGCGGGACTCGAACCCGTAAATGCTTGTTACGAAATTTTCAGAGATCATCTGGCTAGCTATAATTATCATGTAAACCGAAAATGAACAATATGGCATCAAAATTGCGCTTGTACTCAATGTTTTTTCGATTTACAGGGGCGGAAGGGGGCGTGGCCAAAATCCAAAATAAACTTGATCAGCGTGCAATAATAACACATATTGTCACCAAATTTGGTGTTCCTAGCTCTTATAATAGCTGAAATCTAGATTTTCACACGGACAGACAGACGGACAGACAGATGGACAGACAGACAGACGGACAGACAGACAGACGGACAGACGGACATGGCTATATCGACTAGGCAGTTGATCCTGAGCCAGAATATATATACTTTATGGGGTCGGAGGTGTCTCCTTCTGCCTGTTACATACATTTTCGGTTTGAACAAAGTTATAATACCCTTCTACTCTATGAGGAGCGGGTATAAAAATGCAATCTAATTGTCACCATAAGCGGCTTATGGGCAATGAAGAAGAGCCAATCGGCTTAAATTAAGTAAAGTGAAAGATGCCTGTGCCCCAGCCCCTGAACATTAATACGGATGCCTGTGCCCCAGCACCGGCCCCCCACCAGTAAACCGACGGCGTTTTATAGGACGCCCATAACAAAAAACAATTAAGAAAGCTACAGTCGAGTGTGCTCGACTGTAATATACCCGCTACCCAGCTGCTTGTACAAAATTTATTTGCGGAACAAAAAAACGGCTACAATTATATTTTGACCGTAAAAGGCTATGGACTTATAATATTTATGCAAAGTCAAAATATAAAATAAAAAAGAAAACATTTTTGCACACATTTAATTTTTGATGCGGGCGGGACTCGAACCCGTAAATGCATAATAGTACTGTTCGTTTTGCAGTCCACAACTTAACCCATTTCACCACCGTACACGCACACACGATTCGGCACAATGCTGCAAGCAGCGCTGCCGGCAGCGCTGCCGGCAGCGCTGCTTACAGCTATGGAAAACGTTAAGCTGAATAACTTCTGTGTTTATTATCCGATTGTTACCAAATTTTCAGAGATCATCTGGCTAGCTGTAGTTATCATGTAAACCGAAAATGAACAACATGGCATCAAAATTGCACTTGTTATCAATGTTTTTTTGATTTGCGGGGGCGGAAGGGGACGTGGCCAAAATCCAAAATAAACTTGATCAGCGTGCAATAATAACACATATTGTCACCAAATTTGGTTATCCTAGCTCTTATAATAGCTGAGATCTAGATTTTCACACGAACAGACAGACGGACAGACGGACATGGCTATATCGACTCGGCTGTTGATCCTGAGCCAGAATATATATACTTTATGGGTCGGAGGTGTCTCCTTCTGCCTGTTACATACATTTTCGGTTTGAACAAAGTTATAATACCCTTCTACTCTATGAAGTGCGGGGCAGATGTAGACGTGGCCCAAATTTTAATAAAAATTTTACAGCGTATGATTCACATAAGTGTTGTCACCAAATTTGGTGGCTCTAGCTTTTTTTTGTTTCTGAGATATAGGCGTTCATACAGACGGACAGACAGACATGTCTTAATCGACTCGGCTCGTGATTCTGAGCAAGAATATATATACTTTATGGGGTCGCAGATGCCTCCTTTTACCTGTTACGCACATTTCGACAAACACAATAGACCATGTATTTTTTTTAAATCCATGGTCTAAAAATTTCGCCGACTATTCACGGCACAAAACTAGATTATGTAAAAAGAATGTTCCTTTTGTATGGACAAGTGAATGCGAAAACGCATTCCAATACCTAAAAGAAAAACTCATGCAACCAATATTGTTGCAATGCCCAGAAGAATTTTGCATAATAACTGATGCAAGTAAACAGGCTTGTGGTGCTGTATTAACACAAAACCACAATGGAGTTCAACTCCCCATAGCCTATGCACCAAGATCATTCACTAAGGGAGAAAGTAATAAAAGCACTTCGGAACAAGAGCTTATAGCAATTCATTGGGCAATATTACTTTTTTGACCATATATTTATGGCAAGCACTTTACAGTGAAAACAGACCACAGGCCTTTAACTTATTTATTTTCTATGGTCAATCCATGTTCAAAACTGACAAGAACGTGATTAGAACTCGAACAATACGACTTTACTGTCGAGTATCTAAAGGGCAAGGATAACTTCGTGGCAGACGCTCTGTCACGAATTCCAATAAAAGAATAAAAAGATTTACAATACCAAGTCCTTAAAGTCACTACCAGGCAACAAAGTAGAAAAGAAAATATCTGCGCAGATAAAAATAAAAAACAAGGTAAAATCTTGAAAAAGCTTTTAAGGCCAAGGTATATGAAGTCATTTAAAATGACAATGTACAAAAAGTAGGGGCCTTGCATATGAGAGAAAGCCTGTTATTTCAAACAAGGCAATAAAATCATTGCAAGAATAAATGTTGATTTGTGCACTAATGGAATTCTAGACTTGGGTCAGTTTTTCCAAGGGCTCAACTAAAATTGTCACCGCATGAAAGAATCTTTGAACATGTTTCAATAGAGAATTTCATAATAATGGGCAATAAATTATTAAAGCTGGTGACCATAACTAATAATGTAAAAGAAAAAGAAGCTATAATATCTATACTCCATTATAGTCCTATACAAGGAGGTCATTCTGGCATAACTAAAGCTTTGGACAAAGTAAGAAGACACTACTATTGGAAAAACATGACTCGTGAAATAAAAGAGTATGCTCGTAGATGTCCAAAATGTCAGATGTCGAAAACGACAATCCCCTTTAACAATAACTGAAACCCCAATATGTGCTTTCGACAGAGTAATAGTGGATACAATTGGCCCACTACCCAGGTCTGAAAATGGTAATGAATATGCAATAACAATAATATGTGATTTGACAAAATATCTTGTTGTCATTCCAGTACCGACTAAAAATGCCAATACTATCGCAAAAGTAATATTTGAATTCTTTATATTGAAGTTTGGTCAAATGAAGACGTTCTTTTCGGACATGGGAACCGAGTATAAAAATGTTCTGTAATTTGTGACCTGTGCAAATATTTAAAAATTGACAACATAACGTCAATAGCATATTGTCACCAGATAGTTGGAACAATCGAAAAAAGTCGTTCATATATAGATAAGATAAGTAGATAAGATTTCTCCGTTGTATAACATAGATGATTATGCTAAGGAATCTAAGTTTAGATTAGAAAATACTTATAGACGAGTAAGAATTTTGTTAGAAAAACGTAAGGCTAAAAGTAAGGAACAATATGATAAGAAAGTTTTAGATTTTAAAATCAAAATAGGAGATAAGGTATTACTTAGAAATGAAACTGGCCATAAATTGGACCAGGTATATATAGGACCTTTTAAGGTCACAGGAATAGATGATAGGAATAATATAATAATATGAAGCAGAAAAAATAAGCTGCAAACAGTGCATAAGGATAGATTAAAGAATTATTATTCATTAAGAAATAGGATTAAGGATATAGCTTTACATTAATAAATATTGAAAAAACCATTTCGCAAAAAAAAAGGAAAGATGATAGAAAACTAAAGATTATTTTATGTTCCACTGTAATTTTTGAAAAAAAGGAACACTTGCTTTACACCGGTGGAAGGAATGAATTGACTATAAAAACTATTTTGACAAAAAAATTAATTTTACATCAAAAAAAAAAATTAAAAAAAAAATTTTTGAAAAAAAAATTTATTAATTTTACATTAAATACGAAGATAAGAAATTAACATTAAAAAAAAATTGAATAGAAATTATTCTTATAATAAATTAAAATTTAAAATTTAACAGTTTCTTTTTATTGCATAAGAAATCAGGATAAAAAAAATAAGTAAAAAAAAAAAATTTTAATTAAAATTGAATTGAAAAAAATATATATAAAAATATATAATATATTTGAAAATAACTTCATAATATAACGTTATTTTTCAAAAGGAGGGAGAAGTAGTATACGGACATATCGAGTACACACTGTACTCACTGTGACACTTTGTCGCAGTTTATAAACATAACCAAAAGTCCATAAGGCATAAGTGGCTGGGCGTAATATGACCACACACATGGTATGTGAATGGTCAAGTGCAGTGTCAGCATATTTATGCTGAGAGAACATGTGCGCGTGTGACAATCCCGCTTGATCGCTACTCTCAGCGATCAAGCATATAAGATAAGCATATAAGAAAGCCCCTCCTCTGCCGGTCTCTAGGGCAGCGTAGTTGCGCGGCTTTATGTTAAGAATTATTCAAACTTAGAAATGTAAGAACAGATGAAAACTGTACATGAAACAGTGCAGACGCCCTTCAATATTTTTACCAACAAAATTCAAGATTATTATAACTAAATATCAAACTACTTTTATTAATCGGGTCTAATCAACGTACAAGTCAAAATATCAATACCTCAAGTAATCAAAATCACTTTAGAATTTCAAATCAGTTGGGCTGATGCTGCCTGCCTGCCTGCAGCGTCTCACACAAGCACCGTGTCCAGCTGCTATATGCGACAGTTGCAACTCGAGTCCAGAGTGGCGAGATTGATGAAAAAAAAGCAACAACAACTAAGACTATTCGAATTTAATGGGCGCAACGCGCGTGGAGACTTCACAAGTGAGGCAACGCCAACTACATCAAAAACAACAACTGAGACGTTTCACAGACATGTTAGGAAAAGCTGCATGAATGTGTTCCAGGCTAGACCGAGTGTCTCGTACTGCAATATAGAAGGTCCGATCAGCGATAAAGGAGCTGAGGATGGCATAATGGGCTGCTGGGAGGAGATCTTTCATTTTATATAGCAGACCTTCGTGCAACACCTTATCAAACACTTGTTTCACATCCAAAAATACGCTGACTGTGTAAAGCTTGTGCTCAAAGCCATGCGTGATGTGCTTTACGAGGCGATTGATTTGTTCGGGGAAACCATGAGACTTCCTGAAGCCGAATTGGTGTTGTGGGATGTGTTTTGTTACCTGGGGCAGTTGCATTAAGCTGGTAAGCAAAATTCTCTTAAAAACTTTTGGGGAAAGTTGGTAGCAGGCTTATCGGGCGGTATGAGTCAATCTGTGTTGGTGACTTTCCAGCTTTGGGATCATTACACTGCGCGCACGCTTCCATTGCCTGGGGAAATGACCTAATCTTAGCATAGCATTAAAAATTTTCACAAAAGCAAGCACTCCTTGGAGTGGTAAAAATTTCGCAGATCGGTTGTCTATGCCATTGTAACCAGGGGTTTTTATTGGTTGCAAAGCCTTTAGTTACATCATTACTTCCTGCGGTGAGGTATGTCTCGTGGGGCGTGTCGGAGCAGTTGGCGTATCCAAAAAATTTGCGATAGCTTCACTATTGGTGTCGTCCGTTAAATTGAAGGGCATGAAGGTGGAAGACAGGTGCGAAGCAAAATCACTTGCTTTCTCATCATCCGTCTTAAGCCAGAGGCCACCTCGATCCTGAACTGGAGATTGAAACAAAGGGTGTCGCTTGACGCTTCTCGTGAGCTTCCATATTGGGAATCCACTATTACTATCTGGACCAGCACTCTCCAATAAGGTTAATTAAAGTTTCCTCTGCTTACAGTCAGCTGAATAACTACTGCCTGGATATGATTTTGCGATAAAGTGGCGAATGGTTGAGAGATACTTGATCTAACAAGGATCGCCGCACCTCCATGTTGGCTGTCATCCGGATGATTGGAAGTATGTAGGGTGAAGCCATAGACCCTGAAGTTGGACCGGGAAAAGTGGGTTTCTGACAACAGGAGGATGTCTATGTCGTGAAGCTCAATAAAAGCGAGGATCTCATTGGTCTTCGAGAAGGCCCCATCTGAATTGCATCAACGTTTCCAATAACGACATCATTCTGTCAAGCCTAAAAAAAAGCTGATTCAGTTTGGAATCCAGATTGGTACTGGCATTAGAGGCAGTAGCGGCAGATGGATGAGTTGGCTGTACAGCAGGCTGATTGCTTATGACAATGGTCGCAAAAGATGGCTTTCCAATACTAAGGGTAGGGGATCTGTTTACGGGACCAGCAGCGGTGGGTTTGTTGGTATTCAAATGATGCTTACGAGAAGAAGCTTCTATTATTTTTAAACAATTTAAGAAAAGTTGATAGTTTGTAAAACTTCCTTTGCTTGTTCACTTCTTTTTTTTTCTTTTGCCACAGTTTTGAAGGCGTTGTTAAAATGTTAGCATCTTTATAACAATTTTAAAATTGTATTGCCTACTTTTGGCACTTATCCAAACTTTTTTTGTTGAATTAATCCTCATGGAAACTGAAAAAGCAGGACTGGCTTTTCCACTCAAGGAAACTCCATAGAGCCTTAGTTGGGATCTATTAATAAAAGCCATATTAGGTCCAACACTGACCTACGCCATTCAAGTGTGGGGAACTGCCTCTAAGACTCATCTCTATAGGCTTAGAATTATACAATCGCGAGCGGCACGACATGCATCTAGTCTACCCTGGTATGTGAGCAACCAAGTCATAGAAAGGGACTTAATAAAAGTAGTTAGTTCTCCCACTGGGAGACCAAGTAAACTTCCATAGCAGCCGATATGCCGACAGACTTACCGCCCATCCGAACACGTTGGCGAATGATCTTGTAGACCCCATTTTCCTCCGACATCTAAAGTGAATACATCACCATGAACTTACACGTAAGATAGCATAATCTCTCCACTGTACATTTCTATATATTATTATTAAGTAACATTATCCACAATATTATCTTTTAAGCTACACATTAGGTTAAGTTCAGAAGGAACTGAACGATTCCTAGTGACATTAAGACTAATGATTAAATAAACTCCGCTGCGCCCGAAAGTGGGCTACATAAAATTAAATTGCTATTCACTACATTTCAAATAAAATAAAAAGGAAAGATTTTTACAATTAAAACATAGAAAAAAGCAATAACATTTTTAACTTACGCATTATCAGAAATACAAGTCATTAATTGGGAAAAGAGACTAGCAACCTAAAGTGTAACATTATTTTATATAAACAACAAGTAACTTTTTTTTTTTTTTTTTTTTTATTATTATTAATCCTATTTATTTTGCTCTTGAATGAATGTTATAAAACTACCAGTAGCCATCAGTCAATTACATTCATTTTAAAATTGTTCAGGATTTGACTGCTGTTGAATTGAGGCTCTGACAAAAATTTGGAGTTATTTAAGAAATTAATTAATCTATTAATGATTTTATGATTTAATTAATCCTGGTTGTTTTGCTGCCTTTTAGGGGCAAGGAGAACTGCTACTCCGTCTTAGCGGAGTCGGAAAGTTTTGGCTTGTTACACTAGTATTAAAAACAGGATTATTTCGGCCGAGTTCGTCGATCTGCCGAACTTATGGAAAACCTTCTACCCTAACCGGAATTCTTGTTGACGGACCCTTGGTCAATGTCCAATTTTCGTCCGGTCCAACTGGGTATGGTTCTGCCTAAATTAATATTTGCCCTTTAAATATTTTGGCCATTCTTTAATCCACTAATAATTACCCGAAGATGTTGAAAACTCCGGCGTTTTCCTTGAATTTTAATTATGTCTGCAACCATTTTTTTATATTTTCACTTTACTTTAACTTTTTTCGCTCTCTAGTCTTTCGGCAGCGCAAACTCTTTCCTTAAATCTGACATGGCAACTTTCTTTCTCTCCGGCTATGCTTCCTTCTAGACCCTTGGTGATCTCTGGGTATTTTTCTGCCCTACTTTAGGGCTTCCCTCTTTATTTTATCAGAGTCGCTACTACAGATCAAGGAGTTTTCTGTTCTTGTTCAAAAACAGTTGCGCGGTTGGTACCAGCGTTTTATCCCAACTACTCGACTTATAACCGAGATCAGGTGGCCTTCGACAGCATTAAGTGCAGATTGTGATCCGCCTCCTTTTTGGTTCATCCAAACTACAATAAGACCTTCGTGTTACGGTGTGACGCTTCCTTGAATGGCGTTGGTGCAGTCTTGGCGCAGTGCGATGAGTCTGGCTGCGTGTCTAAGAAGCTAAATAAGGCTCAACGCAACTACACAGTAAAACAATTAGAGTACATATTTTTGGCCGTCAAGAAGTTTCGAATGTATATAGACAGTCATCCGTCCGGTGATCACGCAAGCATGCACTGGTTAATGAACCAGTCAGATATTAGTGGTAGACTTGCTCGTTGTACCAACAAGCTCCAGAGATTTTCGTACACCGGAAGGAAAGCGAGAAGGTCGTAGTGAATGGGTTGTCTCGTCCATTCGAGGAGGTGGGGAATGTGTGTACCCGAAGGCTTTGCAATCGGAGTAGTACCGATCACTTCGGAAACAATGCCTGACAGCCAAACTTTTGGATGACTAAATCTATTACCGCAGGGATTTTCCTGTCAGTTTGGATAACAGTTGGAAGCCTTGCGCGCAGGCGTGATCCGATCCGCTTTTCTATAATTCGATGCTTGCAAGAAAAATAAAAATCAGTACCACTTTATTACCCGCTACTTATAGAGTAGAAGGGTATTATAACTTTGTTCAAACCGAAAATGTATGTAACAGGCAGAAGGAAACATCTCCGACCCCATAACGTATATATATTCTGGCTCAAGATCAACAGCCGAGTCGATATAGCCATCTCCGTCTGTCCGTCTTTCAGACTGTCCGTCTAGATCTCAGCTATTATAAGAGCTAGAACTAGAACGCTGATCAAGTTTATTTTGGATTTTGGCTACGCCCTCTTCCACCCCGTAAATCGAAAAAAATTTATTACAAGCGCAATTTTGATGCCATATTGTTAATTTTCGGTTTATATGATAACTATAGCTAGCCAGATGATCTCAGAAAATCAGATAATAAACAAAGAAGTTATTCAGCTTCACGTTTTCCATAGCTATTAGCAGCATTGTCCCGAATAGTGTGTGCGTGTACGGTGGTGAATGGGTTAAGCTGTGGACTGCAAAACGAACAGTACTATTATGCATTTACGGGTTGTTTCTCAGACATTTCATAGCAATGTTTTCTTATCAAAAAAGCTAGTATACCCTCTGCAAGGGTATACAAATGTGATGTCTTGTTTTGCCGGGTACAGTTTCACAATGTTGCAATGTGATAATGGTCGCATTCAGGTACCTGGAGAGTTTTGATTTAACTTTTCTGTAGACAATTATACCATAAAAAATGACAGTGTTATAATATAAATACTTTTCACTTAATAATTTTTTTCAGTAGTGTTTTTCTTCTAATAATAACTATGATAACTAATAATAAGTTTCTTGCTCTACCCATCCACCTGGGGTTCGTCTAATAAAAAAACGACGGCCTTCATCAAATAAAATAATAAGGAGACCGAATGGTAAGCTGTACGTCCACCATATAAATCTATAACAAAGTTGTATTTTAATAAATGTTAAAATAAAGGCAATATGATAACATACTTCACAGGATACATCCTTAAAGCTTTTTTCATTCCGGGCGTATAACATATAATACAAGCGATGACAGTTTCAAGTACTAAAGCAAAATTCAAAACTTTGTTACGCATTCCTTGCTGGATTATGGAATTTCGACGAGTTTTACAAATAATTAGATCACACCACTGAGTAACTACAATTGATACAAAAAATCCTGTGCTTGCTGTATACTCCAGTTCCTTTCGCTCTGTATAGGTCTGTAATAAAATTATACATTATATAATTATAAAATACAATTCGACCTTTGCAAATGGTCAAAAATAGTATACTAATAGTATACTGGACCTCACAAAAAATGTTTATTCCTTCTTAAAATCACTAGCCGAGTCGATTTAGACATGTCCGTTTGTCCGTCTGTTTGCGTGAACGTAAACTGTTATTGGTGAAAGCTTTTAAAAAGAAGTAAACGTTTGTTTACAGTCATGAGCTAACTATATTTATTTATTTATTTAATTGAATTTAAATTCAACTAATAGCAGTCGAAGTAAGAGTTACAGAGAAACAGATAACAATTTATATATAAAGAAAAACGACTTAACAAAATCAGTTTTGATTAAAGCTAAGAAAATTAATTTTATGCATGAATTTTAAAATTTTAATTTTTTAAGAAATTTTAAAACGGAAAATAAAATATTTTAATTATAAAATTTAATACATTATAATTTAATTTAATTTAATTCCGGGGAAAAAACAAAAATTCTAGCCGATCCAACATTTGTTGCAATGGATTGGGGAAAACCCAGAAAAACCCAATCAGATCAGAAAAGTTAATATTAGTTTTTAGTATGAAGTGTTAATGAGTTAAGAATAGAAATTTATATATTAGAAAGAGAGGACTGTAAGTTGAAAAGTCTAAAACGTTTATTATATTGATCGCAGAGAAGACGGAAAGGGTCATGCAAGCTAAAATTACTAGAAAAAAAGTCTAATGACAATGGCTGAAAATTACGGGTAACTCTAGAAGGAACACTAAAGTTAAGTTGCCTGAGTAAAGAAGGGGAATCGTCCTCAAATCTTATAAGTTTTATGATAAACAAGACACTTGACATAATACGACGGTTAGCTCAAGAAGGAAGGCTAATTAAAAGAAGCCAATTATGATAAGGTGGTAAATCTACTCCTGGAACCCAGTTGAAATTACGTAAAACAAAAAAAAGAAACTGCTTTTGAACAGACTCAATTCTGTGTTGATAAATTTGGTACTGCGGGGACCACACGCAAGAACCATATTCATCTTTTAATGAAACCAAGTACACGAAAAGCCTTGTTAACAGTGTGTGTAACGTATCGATCAAATTTCAATTTCTGATCAAAGAGAATATCTAGATCATTTACTTCAGATATTCTTAAAAGTTGAGTTAAATTAAAGGAGTAGTTCATGACGTGATGGTTTCCTCTGTAAAATGACATAACTTTACATATAGAACAATTAAAATGTAGCAGGTTATGATTACACCAGGCAAAAAACTTGTCAAGATCCATTTGAAGAAAGTTTAAAGTTTTGTCATTATACGTCAGACAAAGTTTAACGTCATCAGCGTACATAAGGATAGATGATTGTGTTAGTACAGAAGGTAGGTCATTAATAAAAAGGTTAAAAAGTAGAGGCCCAAGATGACTACCCTGAGGAACCCCAGATGTAACAAATATAAGCTTAGATTGGCAATAGTTAAAAAGGACTCTTTGCGTCCTCTTAGTTAAATAATTAGATATCCACAAAATAAGTTTTTGAGGAAAACCAATGAGATCTAATTTATGAAACAATAAGTTATGATTAACGGAGTCAAATGTTTTACTGAAATCAGTGTAGACCACATCAGTTTGCATTTTCCTCGGAATCCTTTGGTTATAATTGAGGAAAACTCAAGAAGATTAGTAGTTGTGGATCTAAATTTGACAAATCCATGCTGATAAGGCGAAAGAACGGACTTACACATTTGTGTTAATTGTGCAGTCAAGATGTTTTCAAAAATTTTAGGAATAGCGGATAATTTAGAGATACACCTATAATTTTTCACATCTCGGTTAGAGCCTTATTTGTGAAGAGGCATAGAGAAGGAATCCTTCCATATAGGCGGAAAGTAACTCGTGGCTACGGACAAATCAAGCAACTTAAATATAGGCTTACAAATGGTATCAGCACAGAATCTAAGTATACATGCTGGAACACCATCAGGACCGAGAGAAAATACAGGCTTAGAAGATTTAAGATAGCTTAGTAAAGAGATTTCGTTAATAGAAGGGCAAAAAAAGGAGTTAGAATTATTTAAGGAATACGGGTATGATTGCATAGTATAGTCTTCAGTGGAGTAAGTAGATTGAAAAAAGTCCGCAAACAAATCGGCAGCAGCCTGATCATTAGTTGCTTTGTTATTTTCAAAAATAAGATTAGGTAGGAATTTATAAGTTTTACGTTTCAAATTAACAAAGTTATAAAACTGCTTAGGATCTTGGGCAAACTGAAGGCGACAACGATTCAAGTAATCATTGTAGCAGCGTGTATTTAGAGAAAAAAAGTTAGCTCTAACAACGATATAACGAGAATAGTCAGAAGGACTTCCAGTAGACTTAAACTTTTTAAAATATCTGGATTTCAAATGTTTTAAAACCATCAATTCACGAGAAAACCAAGGTGGCCTATCACACTTAACTGGGTAAGCATTGGGAATACATTGATCAAAAAATGAATTGATAGATTTATAAAAATATGAGATACAAATATCCAAATCTGAACACAAATTAAAAGTAGACCAATCATGATTTAAAATCAAATTGTTAAGCTTAATGAAATTAGTCTTGCGAAAGCAGCGAGATTTTAATTTGGAAAGAGAATTTGCAGTTTGCACAAGAGTAGGCAATTTTAATGACAAATCTAATGTAGGATGGTAAGGATCTTCAGGTAAAACTAAAGGATCACTTCTAGAAATAGTGTTTTGCAACATTACATCAGATGAAAAGATAAGATCAAGCATTCTACCATTTAGGTTAGGAATATTATTAATTTGAAATAATGAAAGTTCAGAAAGTCCTATAAGAAATTTATTGAAGCTACAGGGAACCAAGAAATCTGATTGAGAGGACTATGCAACTTCTGGTAAATTGAAATCACCAAAAAGTAAAAGAAAATCTCTATCAGATAGCTTGGATGCAACAGACTGGATAGAGGAAAGATGTTCAAGGTAGATGGAAACATCTGAAGCAGGGGGAATATAAGAACAAGTAATGTATATTGAAATTTGACACACTGACACTTTAACACAGATAAATTCTGGGCAAACAATTAACAGTTGTTCAACAGATAAATCAGACCTAGCAGCTATAAGCACGCCTCCACCTAAACGATCGCATCTGAAGGAAGTGTACTTATCTGTAAAAATTGATCTACTAAGTACATCTGGTTTCAACCAAGTTTCAGTAAATATTAAAATATGGTAATTAAAAGAGACACAATCAATAAACAATTTAGAGAGTTTAGTGTTTAGTCATCTAACATTTTGATAAGCAATAAAAAGAGAAGATGGATTTAGTTTTTTGATGTTCCACTCGAAGACGGGACACTGGAAACTACTGGCAAAGAAACTGAGGGACGAGTTTTTTGTTTAGGAGTATACTCCTTAACAATTAAATCAGGGTGCCAAAAATTTACACTACAGACTTTTTTAAAGCTGTCTGCAGGAATATTAATTTTGAACGATGCAATGTCTCGTGCATAGTTAAATTTAAATTTCTTCACAATAAATTTCGCTATTGAGATCTTGGATTGAATGAATGCTTGCACATCTTCAATTGAAGTATCGGGGGCCAAGCGAGACACAAAAATAAATTTCTTTGGCTTAACGGCGACATGGGACTTAGTTATGTTTGGAGGCATAACTACATAAGAGCTGCAACCAGTGTTATTTACTATACTCCTAGACACAGGCGAAGTAGGAGAAGTGACGACCACAATAGGTGGATCAATCAAACTAACCGTGGAGGCTTGAGGCAAAATAGGCGAGACAGCGAGAGGAGTGTTCGCATGAGATAACGGAGTTAAAGGAGTTGATGGAAGAACTGACACAAGCGGAGGGTCCTCTAGAGAATTAAGGTTATTCAGTTGGGATTCAAGTTCAATGAACTCCGAATGCAACTTAGAAAACGAAGCCCGCAAACGAGCAACGTTCAATTTGGTCTGCCTCAGGGTTTTACGTAGGTTAAGTTCACCTACGCGACAACCTTCACATGACCACTTAAGGCCAATTTTGCTATTAATAGCATCCTTTATACGGCCGGTAAGGCCAATGCACTTAACGTGAAAAACGTTATCGCAGAGCCAGCAATCAACAAAATCTGACTTAGAGTCAGCAGAGGATTTGCAGTTTCTAGCCGAGCACGACAACATCTTTATAGAAGTGAATGTACCTCAAAAAACGTAGGGAACACCAAAAAAAAAATTAAAGTAGGAAAGAAATTTCAAAAATAAAAATAACAAAAACAAAAAGCTACAAAGAACTGTTAGAGAGACAAAGTAAACGGGGGAAGCGATAAGAACAGACGCACAATGCAAACGCAGTAAACTCGAGGGAGTTTTACAAGGTGAGAGCGACTGAGTATTAGTAAGTAAATTAAGCTAAAAACAACAAATGACGCCAAAGACGCGCAAGTTGATAATTATGTAAATTGTGTAAATTTAGTAAAATTGCAAAGCACCAGGGGTAACACGAAGTGTTATGAATACGCACCGGGTTAGCACAAACTAAAATACACCAAAGTAAATTAAAACCGCAAATTATTCGCGAAGATTAGGTGGAAAAAAAATAAACAATATTGAGAGTAAAGGTCAACACAATCGATCACCAGAAAGTCACTCAAAATTGATGAGATTGATAAGACCATGAAATTTTGAAATTTATGAAAAATGTCAGATTGAGAAAACGGTTATTGGTAAACGCGTTTTTTAAAGAAAAACAATAAGCAACATTTCATTTCAATTTTCAGTTAGACGCTAAGCAGTCGAAGCAATTTGAAAAAATCACTGCTTGGAAAACACCTTGCTTGCTTGGTTGCAGTGGGCGCAGTGCAAATCTATATGAAACGTTGAATAACTTTTATGTTCATTATCCGACCGGACCAAATTTTCAGCGATCGTTTGGGTAGTGATAGTTATACGGTTTATCGATTTGCGGGGGCGGAGGTAGGCGTGGTCCAAATTTTAATTTAAATTAAAATTTTACAGCGTATGATTCACAGAAGTGTTGTCACCAAATTTGGTAGCTCTAGCTTTTTTAGTTTCTGAGATACAGGCGTTCATACAGACGGACAGACGGATTGACCGGCATGCCTTAATCGACTCGGCTACTAATCCTGAGCGTTTCGACAAACACAATAGACCATGTATTTTTTAAAATCCATAGTCTAAAAAAATAAATAGTTACCCGCTGTGGGATTTGAACCAACGACCCCATTGACCCGACATTCATATATTAGACATATACCAATTAATAATTGATATGCATCATAATCCAAACAGTTAGAAAAATACACTGCATGCAAAAAACACTGCTTGCTTGCAGTAGGCGCAGTGCAAATCTATAGGAAACGTTGAATAACTTTTATGTTTATTATTTGATTGGAACTTTTCGGCACAATGCTGCAAGCAGCATTTGTTATCCGATTGTTACCAAATTTTCAGTGATCTGACCATAGTTATCACATAAACCGAAAATGAACAATATGGCACCAAAATTGCGTCTGTAATCAATTTTTGTCGATTTACGGGGTCAGAAGGGGGCGTCGTCAAAATCCAAAATAAACTTGCGTGCAATTATAACACATATTGTCAGCAAATTTGAAAGTCGTCGCTCCTATAATAGCTGAGATCGCAGACGGACGGACATAGCTATATCGACTCGGCTGTTGTTCCTAAGTCAGAATATATATACTTTATGGGGTCGGAGATGTCTCCTGCCTGTTACATACTTTTTTGGTTTGAACACAGTTATAAATACCCTTCTACGAGTAGAGGGTACACAAATCTTAATTAATTTAAAAACTGAGCAACACGAACCAGAAATGAATAAAATGTATAACGGTAGGTAAACTTGATTGAAAGAAAAAATTAATAAATCTAATTTTTTTTTTTTTGAATCACTTTATGAGTAGAGGGTACAAAATTCTTAATCTGGCTCACCCATAGTGGTTGTTAGGGATAGTTTATACGTTTAAGGGTATCGTTTATTCCTTACCCTTTTAACCCCAATATTTATGCTGACGTCGACAGCGGAATCCGCACACCATTTTTTTTGAGCACAGCCAACTTACAGTAAAACAGTATGTACAACGGACTTCGGCCGCTTCAGTGTTTAAATAAACAGCCAGACGGACTGACTGACATGGCTTTACGGTCGGCTGTTGTTAATAACCACTTAAAATTATAGTGTTTTTATTGAAATAAGTACCTAAAACTAAAATATGCGTTCTTTTAGGATCTACTATGCCACCTTTTCTATTTATATAAATTTGAAGAAAGTTAGTTGGGTATTTTACTGTTAAGCGAATTAGTTCTGACCAGAAGTATGCAATGCATCTTTGGATTCATCACTGACCCTATTAAGAACATATATATTCTGAATCAGGACCAATTTCGTTGTTTTTCAGACATGGCTCTGAAAAACTTGTTATATCTATCATTTGTAATATATATGTAGGAAAGGCTGATGTTCGTCTCGTTTACTTTAATTGAAACACTGAGAATTTAGTTTAGTTTTATAAAATAATAGTTTATTTCTAATTGTGAAATTAAATGCGTTTTAATTGATTCAAAAAATATGGAGCTCGAGCACACAACCGACACAACTGACTCTCTCAAATCGATTTCTTTATTTTCGATAGATCTTGTTTATGTATACTGCGATTGCAGAGTTGCATCACAACTTGTCTTATCCGATAATATTCTGATTTGACGACACGATTGATATCGATATTTAATTAAAACTGTCGGCCACTTCTAGTGTTGCGAACCGATCCCATATCCGGGCATCCTGAATTTTCATTCGGCTCGAATGATGTTTCTTGCGAAATTTCATCTACAGGTTCCCATTTTTTCATGTACTCAGCTACTACAAGAGTTTTTTTTTTACTATAAGAGTTTTTCCTGAACCTTCATGGTCACCAATTTTCTCTACTTCGTATCTACCATGTCGTAGGACTTTAACTATCTTATACGGACCAAAAAATGTTCCTTTAAGCTTTAAACCTGAACCGTATTGCGTTCTTTTAATGGCAACTAATTCTGATTCTTTTTTACGATTCTTATTGAACGTTGAGTGTGTCAAATTTCAATATACTTGCTCTTATATTCCCCCTTCTTCAGATGTTTCCATATACCTTGAACATCTTTCCTCTATCCAGTCTGTTGCATCCAAGCTATTTGATAGAGATTTTCTTTTAGTTTTTGGTGATTTTAATTTACCAGAAGTTGCATGGTCCTCTCAATCAGATTTCTTGGTTCCCTCTAGCTTTAATAAATTTCTTATAGGACTTTCTGAACTTTCATTATTTCAAATTAATAATATTCCTAACCTAAATGGTAGAATGCTTTATCTTATCTTTTCATCTGATGTAATGTTGCGAAACACTATTTCTAGAAGTGATCATTTAGTTTTACCTAAAGATCCTTACCATCCTACATTAGATTTGTCATTAAAAATGGCCTACTCTTGTGCAAACTGCAAATTCTCTTTCCAAATTAAAGTACCGCTGCTTTCGCAAGACTAATTTCATTAAGCTTAACAATTTGACTTTAAATCATGATTGGTGTACTTTTTATTTGTGTTCAGATTTGGATATTTGTATCTCATATTTTTATAAATCTATCAATTCATTTTTTGATCAATGTGTTCCCAATGCTTACTCAGTTAAGTGTGATAGGCCACCTTGGTTTTCTCGTGAATTGATGGTTTTAAAACATTTGAAATCCAGATATTTTAAAAAGTTTAAATCTACTGGAAGTCCTTCTGACTATTCTCGTTATATCGTTGTTAGAGCTAACTTGTTTTCTCTAAATACACGCTGCTACAATGATTACTTGAATCGTTGTCGCCTACAGTTTGCCCACGATCCTAAGCAGTTTTATAACTTTGTTAATTTGAAACGTAAAACTTATAAATTCCCATCTAATCTTTTTTTTTGAAAATAACAAAGCAACTAATGATCAGGCTGCTGCCGATTTGTTTGCGGTTTTATTTCAATCTACTTACTCCACTGAAGCCTATACTATGCAATCATACCCGTATTCCTTAAATAATTCTAACTCCTTTTTTTGCCCTTCTATTAACGAAATCTCTTTACTAAGCTATCTTAAATCCTCTAAGCCTGTATTTTCTCTCGGTCCTGATGGTGTTCCAGCATGTATACTTAGATTCTGTGCTGATACCATTTGTAAGCCTATATTTAAGTTGCTTGATTTGTCCGTAGCCACGAGTTACTTTCCGCCTATATGGAAGGATTCCTTCTCTGATGTATAATGACAAAACTTTAAACTTTCTTTAAATGGATCTTGACAAGTTTTTTGCCTGGTGTAGTCATAACCTGCTACATCTTAATTGTTCTAAATGTAAAGTTATGTCATTTTACAGAGGAAACCATCACGTCATGAACTACTCCTTTAATTTGACTCTACTTTTAAGAATATGTGAAGTAAATGATCTAGGTATTCTCTTTGATCAGAAATTGAAATTTGATCGACACGTTACACACATTGTTAACAAAGCTTTTCGTGTACTTGGTTTCATTAAAAGATGGGGCAAAGAATTTAATGATCCTGGGTTCCAGGAGTAGATTTACCACCTTATCATAATCGGCTTCTTTTAATTAGTCTTCCTTCTTTAGCTAACCGAATTTGTTTTTTCCCCGGAATTAAATTAAATTAAATTATAATATATTAAATTTTATAATTAAAATATTTTATTTTCCTTTTTAAAATTTGTTATAAAATTAAAATTTTAAAATTTATGCATAAAATCAAATTTCTTAGCTTTAATCAAAACTGCTTATGTTAAGTCGTTTTTCTTTATATATAAATTTTTTATCTGTTTCTCTGTAACTTTAACTAAAAAACTAAATAAATAAATAAATAAATTCTTCGATTTTCCTGCTGGATTTGTTTCATATTATTTGCTGCTTCTACACGGAGACTTTCTCTTTCATTCTCAAACTGTTCAATCAGCATCATCAAGATATTTCTGCATATTATCCATTTTATTGACTCTCATCTCAACACCTGTTAAAAGTCTAAAAGGAAAGATTTTTGTACTCCTTGGTGGGGAACTGTTTATCACTTTTTGTATGGCTGCAATATGTTTATACCAACTACAAGTATTTCCTTGGCAGAGCTTCGATAACATCGGTATTACAATTTTATGGACGCGTTCAACCTGGGCGTTTCCCCGAGGAACTCCTGTCGCTATCATTAGATGTTGGATTCCCTCATCTTCGCAATATTCCCTAAGCATGTTAGAAATAAAAGCTGCACCTCTATCGGATATAATACGCTTAGGATTTCCGAACACTCCTGCTTGTCTCTTAAGCCTATCTATATCCTCTTTTTTATTGGTATTAAGAAACCCTCTTTCTTAGTAGCCTTACTGTTCGAAATAATGCACTCAATACAACTTCTGACGATCTTATGCACTTTTCCAGATAACTGTCGAATATATAATGTTTTTTCAACTGCCTCTTGCGTCCTTCTAACTGCAAAATATCCTTGCCTATGGATACTTTTGATAATTTCTTCTTCCATTAGCGATGGTACTACTACAAGTTCCTTGATTGGATCTTTATACAAGATACCATGCTTAACATAGAAGTCATCATACTTACTGACGTCTAACACAGCTAATATAGTTCTGATCCATTCGTCTTTAGCCTGAGCCTGTTGCAACCTGTGATGTAAGCTATCCTCTAAATTGAAACAATTTACGCGACTTAACGCATCGACATACTTCATTTTTATTCCGCTACGATGCTCGATTTCGTAATTAAAACCTTGAGGAATAAAGCCCAACGTGATACTCTTAACGGCATATCACCGCGCTTTTTCATAGTCATTGTAAAAGCATTACAATCAGTAACTATTTTAATTTTAATCCCTAGCAAATACACACGCCATTTCTTCAATGTTTCGACAATAGCTAACACTTCTCGCTCATACGAATGGTATTTTTCTTCTGCTGGCTTCGTTTTACGACTTAAATACTGAATCGGGTGAAATCTATCCTTTTGAAGTAACACACCGTCATAACCGTACATAGAAGCGTCTGTATGAACCTCAGTCAATAAAACGCCTAAAATACGATATCAACCCAAGGAAACGTTGCAAACTCCTACGATTGGATGGAATCAGAAAATTCTGAACAGCTTTTCTTTTTGCCTCAGAAGGCCTAATTGTACCTTCCTCTACGATATATCCCAGGAAGTCTACTTTACTCTACAAAAACCGACACTTCTTCCACTTGATTTGCAAATTATACTCTGCTGCTCTACTCAACACGTAGCTCAATTTCTGGATACCTTAAGTTATGTCCTTAGCGGGGATAATAAGGTCATCCATATACGTGACAATAATATCTTTTTGCACCAAATCGACAAAAATTTTTATGAATGAATCGAGAAAATACCGCTGGGGAATTAGATATTCCAAATGGAACAAAAAGGAATTCAAACTGCCCTGCGTGTGGGAAAAACGAAGTAAATTTTCGGGAACCTGGTTCGATTGGCACATGGAAAAAACCGTTTTCAAGATCAAGAGTGGTGAACACATTATGACCTTGCAACCTTTCGATAACATCATCTAACAAAGGCATAGAAAAGTTGTCTCTCACGATCTTTGCATTTAGCCGACGATAATCACAACATAACCTTTTACTGCCATCTTTTTTTGGTAGAAGAACTATAGGAAATGCATATTCTGACGTACTGGTCTGAATTATATTTTCATCTAACCACTTTGCAATTTGAGTATCGACATCACATTTATCTGCATGCGATATACGTCTTGGGCGTTCAAAACTGGATACTCGTCATTCAACAAAATTTTCATCTGAATGGGACTTATCTTATTTATTCCTGGTGAATATTTGCTTATCAGTTTCTCTACTGCCACAGCAGTTGACTTGTCAAGGTGTGACAAATCAATATCTGATTCGTTTGTTATTGAAAGCATGCAAATATCACCAAGTTCTTCAAACAATTCTAATTTTGAGTTGATTTCCAAGGTACTATTTGCAATTGTTTCATGCTCTCTCTTTGCCCTAGGGCAAAATTTCACTGATTGCTCAGAAACAATCAGATCAACAACTTCCAAAACTGTGTTTCCAATAACAGCTGAATATTTTATATTATCGTAGTCAACTACATGGAACGAGATATCTAGGTAATGTCCGTCAATTTCAACTTTAGCTACAAAGCTACCTAGCGTATGAAGCTGACTGTTGCATATTCCAACAAGACAATGCTTTTCCTGGTTTAACTTAACGTTCCCTAATCTAATCAAACAGAAATCACAGCCTGTATCAATTAACGCTGGAAATAAAACATTCTTGCAGGTTAACTTTTTGAAAATACATTTTCCACCAGAGTCTACTGTATTAACCATTGTGTTAATGCTCTTTTCCTGCTTAATTAAATTTAAACTTTTCCTGCTTAATTAAATTTAAGCTAACACAATCTGCTGCTTTATGACCTGGTTGACTGCATTTAAAGCATTTTACTGCCTGCTTACAAGCTTTTGCCAAATGTGATGGATCACCACATTTGAAACATTTCCTAGTTTTCTTAGCATCCGTTTTTTCAGCGTCAACTTTCTTGTCTTTACATCCTTCATCTTTTTCGCTATGAGTTTGATGGCGACTGCTTCGAATCTTAGCGTAAATTAAAACTTGCTCTTTCAACTCTTGTACTGTCCTAGCTTGATACAAATTACTCTTATTACTTCATGAATCGGGAATAGCTTAAATAAAGTACTCTATTAAGCTTTTCTCGTCCAAACTAACTGACTTGCCTATTTCCATGAGACTGTATAAATATTCTCTGTAGTCCTCACCTATACGCTTGCGCCGATTTTGTAACATACGATGAACTTCAATTGACGAAATTGATACTCCAAACTCTGCCAACAATAACTGTTTAAGTGAATTCCAATCAGAAATTCCGTTTTGGCTGCACATGAATATTTTTGCTGCACCTTTTTGCAATTGCTTTGAATATATAAACTTTTGAAGGTTGTTCCAATGAACTGCTTCTGCGTTATCTTCAAATTCTTGAATCCATTGTTCAACTGATGGCTGCCCTGAGACAGTGAATCTTCAATATCCCTCAACGTAAATATTGAACGTGTTTTTGGAACTGTAGAGTTAGCTATCACCGAATCGGTTTCATCAGAGGTATTATCGTTTACATCAACTTGCAATCCAAAACTATCTAGCAATCGGTCTTGCAATGTTTGCTGTGGTAGGTAAGTTACGTTCTACCAACTTTTCTCGCAATTCTCTAACCCGTAATGCTAAGATTTCGTCTCTGTTCATGTTGTTACTGTTGTTGCTCGTGCTTTACAAGTATTTAAAATATTTTTAAAAAAGAATATTCCTTTCTTGGTGGTAAATACAATTCAATTGTTTTAAATATTTTGCAACTTTAAACCTTTTGTTTATAAATTTAAACAATATAAAATTTAAATAAAACTCAATAACCTACTGTTACCTCACGGTCGTTGCACTGCAGTCCTGTATGTAGAACACGCAGCTGTTAAATTCGTCGCTCCGCTTTGCTTGATATCACCCTCTGTGATTTTCTCACTGCAACTCAGCCTCTCTGCTAACTGTCTGCTCCGGCGTACTCGAACTCTTTACAAATCTTCGCTTTCAGCATTTGCCAAGCCAATCCGAACTTCCACGTACACGCACTCCTTATAGATCGTCGTTTCTAGCCTCTGCCAAGCCAATCTACTCTCTCACGCACACGCACTCTCCTCAGATCGTCGCTTCCAGCTTTTGCCAAGCCAATTTGCACTCGTCGTTCGCTATGTGTTACGACAGAATACACAATAGTCGTATCGCTCTAGCTCACTGCAGACATCTAGCAACTGGCGCCAGTCCGTACAAAAATTTTTAACGGTTTGCCACTTCCAGTGAATTGAATTTAACAATGTCACGCCGCTATTTTGGGATTTGATTTCCACAATATTCGCCGCTTTGCCTTACAATTTTAAAGAATTATAATGCAACCAAGTCTTTTCTGTTTCACTGTTGTTCTTTTATTTTGTTGCTCTCACAAATCGACTGCGCATTAAAAGTATTTCACAATGTTCTTCTCATTTACGTCGCATAAGACGCTATATCCCACTTCTGACACCAAATTTGTAGGAAAGGCCGATGTTCGTCTCGTTTACTTTAATTGAAACACTGAGAATTTAGTTTAGTTCTATAACATAATAGTTCATTGCTAATTGTAAAATTAAATGCGTTTTAATTAAATAAAAAAATATGGAGCTTGAGCACACAATCGACACAACTGACACTCTCAAATAGACTTCTCTATTTTCGATAGATCTTTTTTATGTATACTGCGATTGCAGAGTTGCATCACAACTTGACTTATCCGATAATATTCTGATTTGACGACACGATTGATATTAATGTTTAATTAAAACTGTCGGCCACTTCTAGTGTTGCGAACCGATCCCACGTATATATGTACTATAACAGAAAAAATCCTATGCTTGCTGTATACTCCACTTCCTTTCGCTCTCTATTGGTCTGTAATAAAAACAAGTAAGAAAGCTACAGTCGAGTGTGTTCGACTGTAATATACCCGGTACCCAGCTGCTCGTACATAAAAATTATTTACGGAACAATAAAGAATGGCTACAATCATATTTTGACCGTGAAATGCCATGAACTTACAATATTTATGCAAAATCAAATCTAAAAGAAAATAGATAATTAAAAAAACTTTTTGCACACATTTAAAGTTCGATGCGGCCGTGGACTCGAACCCGTAAATGCGTAATAGCACTTCGTTTTGCAGTCCACAACTTAATCCATTTCACCACCATACACGCACATTCGGCGCTGCCAACAGCGCTGCATATAGCTATGGAAAACGTTAAGATGAATAACTTCTGTGTTTATTATCAGATTGTACCAAATTAGATTGTTACAAAATTAGACATCGTCTGGCTAGCTATATTTATTATATAAAACGAAAATGAACAATATGGCATCAAAATTGCGCTTGTAATCAATGTTTTTCGATTTACGGGGGCGGAATGGGGCGTGGCCACGACGATGACTTCCCGATTTCTGCAAAGGCGCAAGCAGTGGAACTATGGAAAACGTTAGCACGGATTAGAGATTATTCATTTGCGCCCGGGGGAATTTTAATTTATTTTTTTTTTATTTTTCGGAAGTACATAGGTGGCTTCGCGTGTTGTGTGGGTGAAAAACAAACATTGAACAAAATTTCCAAGTCCGTGTGGGCCTTTGCGAGCCATCGTCTTTCCATATCTATTGATTCCCTAAACAGTCAAGGTATTCAGTGTCAAAAATTGAGCATATATAGTTCATTGCATGCTGTCGCATCGTTCGACATAAAATCTCCTTAAAATTAGCAAACAGCGCAATTTCTGACACTCATTTTGATTACAGTTGTATGCAAATATATGATACCCTATGTATATAGGTATGTATGTATATTAATACATATTTCGCGCCTAATTATTTAACTGCCGAACACTGAGCAGAACACAAAGTTTCACAGTAATAAACTAGCATACATATATAAAACAAGTAAGAAAGCTACAGTCGAGTGTGCTCGACTGTAATATACCCGCAACCCAGCTGCTTGTACATAATTTATTTGCGGAACAAAAAAACGGCTACAATCATATTTTGACCGTAAAAGGCTATGGACTTATAATATTTATGCAAAGTCAAAATATAAAATAAAAAAAAAACATTTTTGCACACATTTAATTTTTGATGCGGGCGGGACTCGAACCCGTAAATGCATAATAGTACTGTTCGTTTTGCAGTCCACAACTTAACCCATTTCACCACCGTACACGCACACACGATTCGGCACAATGCTGCAAGCAGCGCTGCCGGCAGCGCTGCTTACAGCTGTGGAAAACGTTAGGCTGAATAACTTCTGTGTTTATTATCCGATTGTTACCAAATTTTCAGAGATCATCTGGCTAGATATAGTTATCACGTAAACCGAAAATGAACAATATGGCATCAAAATTGCACTTGTTATCAATGTTTTTTCGATTTGCGGGGGCGGAAGGGGGCGTGGCCAAAATCCAAAATAAACTTGATCAGCGTGCAATAATAACACATATTGTCACCAAATTTGGTTGTCCTAGCTCTTATAATAGCTGAGATCTAGATTTTCACACGGACAGACAGACAGACAGACGGACATGGCTATATCGACTCGGCTGTTGATCCTGAGCCAGAATATATATACTTTATGGGGTCGGAGGTGTCTCCTTCTGCCCGTTACATACATTTTCGGTTTGAACAAAGTTATAATTCCCTTCTACTCTATGAGTAGCGGGTATAAACATTTTTGCACACATTTAATTTTTGATGCAGGCGGCACTCGAACCCGTAAATGCATAATAGTACTGTTCGTTTTGCAGTCCACAACTTAACCCATTTCACCACCGTACACGCACACACGATTCGGCACAATGCTGCAAGCAGCGCTGCCGGCAGCGCTGCTTACAGCTGTGGAAAACGTTAAGCTTAATAACTTCTGTGTTTATTATCCGATTGTTACCAAATTTTCAGAGATCATCTGGCTAGCTGTAGTTATCATGTAAACCGAAAATGAACAACATGGCATTAAAATTGCACTTGTTATCAATGTTGTTTTGATTTGCGGGGGCGGAAGGGGACGTGGCCAAAATCCAAAATAAACTTGATCAGCGTGCAATAATAACTCATATTGTCACCAAATTTGGTTGTCCTAGCTCTTATAATAGCTGAGATCTAGATTTTCACACGGACAGACAGACGGACAGACGGACAGACGGACATGGCTATATCGACTCGGCTGTTGATCCTGAGCCAGAATATATATACTTTATGGGGTCGGAGGTGTCTCCTTCTGCCTGTTACATACATTTTCGGTTTGAACAAAGTTATAATACTCTTCTACTCTATGAGTAGCGGGTATAAAAAGTAAACATACATACATACATCCATATGAAGTCGGTAGTCACTAACAAATTATTATTCGCATGATTACAAATATAACTAAACAGAAACGGCAATATTATCGTAGATTTAAAATATAGAATTGGTGGTTACATATTTATTAAACTCAACTCAACACAGTTGTGTGTATGTGTAAATGCAATTTAACGCGGTTTGTCTTTGTGATTGTGTACCAAAAATACTATAATACGAGGGTCGTTTGATAAGACCGTGACTTTTTGTATTTGCCGCGCACCTGCTCTAAATACAACACTGCTCCTGTCAGCAGTTATCGATTAACAGCTGACTGTAAAATTTTGAGAAAGCTGCGTTTTTTGGTTTGCGTTTTATAGGCATTGAAAGCAGACGATCTCGTGAATTTTAACGAAAATGGAAAAAAGTGAATTTCGTGTGCTAATTAAGCATTATTTTTTGCGTAAAAAATCCATCACCGAAACCAAGGAAAGACTTGATAAATATTATGGGGACTCTGCACCATCAATTTCAATGGTTAAGAAATGGTTTACTGAGTTCCGTTGTGGTCGTACCAGTACAAGTGATGCCGAACGTTCAGGTCGCCCAAAAGAGGTCGTCATGCCAGAAATCGTCGACAAAATCCATGGAATGATATTGGATGATCGGAGAATGAAAGTGCGTGAGGTAGCTGAGGCTGTAGGCATCTCAACTGAACGGGTACATCACATTTTACATGAATATTTGGACATGAAAAAGCTTTCCGCGCGATGGGTGCCGCGATTGCTCACACACGACCATAAGCGCAACCGTGTGACCATTTCAAAGGAGTGTTTGGCGATGTTCAACCGCAATCCAAACGAATTTTTGCGCCGTTTCGTTACCGTAGACGAAACATGGATCCACCACACCACACCAGAGACCAAAGAACAATCAAGACAGTGGGTTTCTCCGGGTGAACGTGCACCAAAGAAGGCCAAGGTGGGTCTGTCGGCCAACAAGGTCATGGCCACAGTTTTTTGGGATGCACAAGGTATCATTCACATCGATTACCTTGAAAAGGGTAAAACGATCACCGGCGAATATTATTCAGAGCTTTTGGACAGATTCGATATTGATTTGAAGCAGAAACGACCGCATTTGGCGAAAAAAAAAGTGCTGTTCCATCAGGACAATGCACGGGTGCACACGTGTGTAGTCAGCATGGCAAAATTTCATAAATTGGGCTACGAACTGCTACCCCATCCAGCATATTCTCCAGATTTAGCCCCCTGTGACTATTTTTTGTTTCCAAACATGAAGAAATGGCTCGGCGGTAAGAGATTCGGGTCAAATGAAGAGGTCATCACAGAAACAAACGACTATTTTGAGGGCCTTGAGAAAACCTATTATTTGGAAGGAATAAAAAAATTGGAAAAACGCTGGACTAAATGTATAGAGCTAAAAGGAGATTATGTTGAGAAATAAAACGCTTCTTTGACGAAAAAAATATATTTTATTCAAAAAGTCACGGACTTATCAAACGACCCTCGTATAATATAAATATATTTACATATTGACCGCTACCTTGAAACCTCCGTTTGCCTTCGGACCTTTCTTTGCGCTCACATATTTATTTTTGTTGTTTCGATTTCGCTTGCATTTCGTCACCCCGCACCACGTATATTCTTTTGTATTACTGTCAACAATCGTAGTTACAGCAAACGTTTGTTTGATTCTTCGTTTGTTCTTTTTTCGATTGTTTGATATACATAATACTTAGAGTGCGTGTGTATATGTATATTCTCTCGTTTACATTGCATACCCCGCACCCCGCATTGTACATTGCTACCTACAAACGTAGTTACAGCAAAAGTTTAGCTTGCTTTATTTTGATCGCTTGTTTGGTTACACAGCGCATTGGTTGCGTGTGTGTGTATCAAGGAAGCTAAGCCAGAGTCGTTGCAAGGGTAGCTCACAAAGTTTGTGACACATATTCCTTTTTCTTAACTTTAGTAAGCCCTTTTATATAAATGCCTTCAAGCCAATGGCAGAGCCAAGACCTGAGCATAATTGCTCCGTAGTTTTGAGCCAGCGATCTCAGTTTCCAAAAATGTGTTTTCCAAAATTTAGTGGCAAACATTCGGAATACAGAAACTTTATGTGCTTTCCAAAATTTAGTGGCAAACATTCGGAATATAGAAACTTTATGTGCCTATTCGAAAGTCTAGTCGATGATGAAAATTCCTTGTCAAACGTCGAAAATGTAGGGGTATGATATATATCCCCCCTTCAGTAAAACGTAAACGCACATCTCAGTTTCTCTCTTTAATTTATTCGCACTTAACGCTAATAGCGTAAGCCTTTCACTGACTCTCTCTCCGTTTGCGATCTACCTCTTCGCATGTTGCTAGAGAGCCGATGTTACGAAGCAGACAGATTACCACCCGAAAACGAACGACAACTTATGCTTAATGTTTATATACAATGTTGATATAAAAAACTTATAAACAATGTTGATATAACAAACTTATATACAATGTGTATGCATACTATCTACATACCCTAGCCAATTACAATTCGGCCATCCTGACATTTAAGATCCCCTAATCTTGTCGAAATTTTCAACTTATACCTATTAAAAGGTCTTTAGTCGATATTTGGTTTATTTTTTTTTTTTTACAATTATTTTATAGTTTATTAATAATTAATTATACAAATTCATTTTCTACTCCCTATCCAATGTTTAATATTTTCACTACTCCAGACACCTTGAAATGGATTACGTGTCAATTGAAAACCTTCAACATCTTTAATCAAAAACCTATAGTTTTTTAATACCTTCTCTATTACATATGGACCCTTATGTTTAGGCATTCTAGCTTTCTAGCAACTCCTCCTGTACTATCGAAATTCTTCACCATAATGTAATCTAACTCTTCTAAATCTTCTAATTTTTGTCCTAACTCATCAATTACTTTCCCCTTCTGCTTAATTCCAAACAACATCTTGCTCCGAGATTGCGCTATACTTCTTTGTTTGGTATTATTCAAAGAAAATTCTACATCTTCAATAAGTGCATCCCAATGCCATCCATTTTCAATGTCAGTTAATTTAGCGATTATAGGCCCTACTATGCTATTGACTCTTTCTACCTGTCCATTGGCATGGGGTGAACCTGAATGTGAAGCACTATCTTTATGTGCTTAATATTATATTCTTCCAAAAACTTTGCAAAGTCTTCAGATGTAAAACAGCTGCCCCTATCTGATACTATAAATTTCGGCCTGCTATATGATTTAAACTAATCCTTTAATGCTAGAATCACTTCTTTTGTGTTCGTTGTCTCTGTTGCATATAACCTAACATTTATCGGGAATCCACCTATTATTACAAACAGATGTTTCTTTACCCCGCCGTTATCTACCGGTCCATAATGATCGATGTGTATTATCTCAAACGGCACGTACCCTTTGGAATGCTATGCAGCATTCCTTCTTCTTTTCAATGCCACACATCTTAAAAAAATTTCCTATATGCCTAACAATTTTTTCTTTCATATTCGAAGTCTTAACAATAGCATCAATAACCTTCTCTCCCAAAGTGCCCTAATTCATTGTGATATTTGTATAACCATTTTTCTTCCATTTCTTCTGGCACAAAAAACAACAATCTTCCATCATTTGCCTTTCTATAAAGAACACCATTTCTTATTTTTATACCCGCTACTCATAGAGTAGAAGGGTATTATAACTTTGTTCAAACCGAAAATGTATGTAACAGGCAGAAGGAGACACCTCCGACCCCATAAAGTATATATATTCTGGCTCAGGATCAACAGCTGAGTCGATATAGCCATGTCCGTCTGTCCGTCTGTCTGTCCGTGTGAAAATCTAGATCTCAGCTATTATAAGAGCTAGGACAACCAAATTTGGTGACAATATGTGTTATTATTGCACGCTGATCAAGTTTATTTTGGATTTTGGCCACGCCCCCTTCCGCCCCCGCAAATCGAAAAAACATTGATAACAAGTGCAATTTTGATGCCATGTTGTTCATTTTCGGTTTACATGATAACTACAGCTTGCCAGATGATCTCTGAAAATTTGGTAACAATCGGATAATAAACACAGAAGTTATTCAGCCTAACGTTTTCCATAGCTGTAAGCAGCGCTGCCGGCAGCATTGTGCCGAATCGTGTGTGCGTGTACGGTGGTGAAATGGGTTAAGTTGTGGACTGCAAAACGAACAGTACTATTATGCACTTACGGGTTCGAGTCCCGCCCGCATCAAAAATTAAATGTGTGCAAAAATGTTTTTTTTTTATTTTATATTTTGACTTTGCATAAATATTATAAGTCCATAGCCTTTTACGGTCAAAATATGATTGTAGCCGTTTTTTTGTTCCGCAAATAAATTATGTACAAGCAGCTGGGTAGCGGGTATATTACAGTCGAGTACACTCGACTGTAGCTTTCTTACTTGTTTCAACTTAAAACAATTAGAGTCTATCACTTATATGTTCGTATTTCTGCTTAATTCATCTACATGCTGCATATGCTTTCCTGCTTTATGAACTTTCTCAAAATCGTACTCTAATAGTTCTAATGCCCATCTCGCAATGCAAGGGTTTAAGTCCGTAACACTTTTGAATCTCTTTCCCTGTACTTAAATTCTACATCTTCTTAATGCGTGCAGGATGGCTAATGTTTCCAGTTCGAAACTATAATATTTGGCTTCATCCTTCGTCATGGCTTTTGAATAATAAAATATAGGGTGCCATTTTTTATCCTCTTTTCTTTCCAATAACAATTCACCAAAACCTTGTGCACTTGCACTGGAGCTTCCACTAACTTTTTCTTAAGTGTCTGAAAGCATTCTAACTCTTTTTCCTCAAACTTAAATTCTTAGTCTTTCTTCAATAACTCATATAAAGGCCTTGCAATAGTTGAAAAACCCTTAATAAATCTTCTGAAATATGCACACAATCCCAAAAATCTTCTGACACCAGGCACCTTATCTGGTACTGGAAAATCTCTAATTGCTTCTATTTCCTTGTCATTGACCTGTATTCCCTTACTTGTTATTAAAAATCCTAAATATTGTTCACTCGATTGCAGAAACTCACATTTGTCCATTCTTAGCTCTAATTTGTTCCTCTTAAATCTGTAAAAAAAACTGGATTGGAATCCCCAAGGCAGCAGACGTATCGGAAGACCAAAGATGACCTGGAGATGAACCATCATCCAAGAACTGACCCAATCGGGCACAAAATGGGACAGAGCTAAACAGACGGCGCAAAAGAGTTCGATGGAAGGCTTTAGGAGAGGCCCTAAGTTCCCAAGCAGAATAATAAGGATTAAAAAAAAAAAAAAAAAAAATCTCAAAAACTTCTCTAAGTACTCGTATATGTTCCATTATTCATTTGCTAGCTATTATTACATCATCCATATATGTATATAATAACTTTATCCTGCCTTATAATATCCTCGAAAATGATACCGCCTGTGCATTTTTCAACCCCATTGGCATCCATAAAAATTCGAACTGTAGGACAGTTCACAGTTATGAGGTCATAAACGAAGTGTATTTAATTGATTCCATATCTTTTTATTTACTAACTTATACAACAAATCATTAATCAACGCCAGAGGATAATTATCTTTAACTATTGTCTTAAGTTTTCTGTAATCAACACATAACCCTAGAGCTCTTGTTTTTTTTTTTTGTGCTAACACTGTTGGAGATGCATACTCTGATTCACTTGGTTTAATGATTCCGTTTTCTAAATACACATCTAAAATTATCTGCAACTTTTCTTTTACGGTATATGCTATTCTTCTCGTCGAACAACTAAACGGTTTCGAGTCCTCTAATCTTAGATGTCGCTCACACCGAATCTCCGGCTCTTTCGGTCTTACTTTATTAACATAACAATTTTCTACCAACTCAGTGAATTGACATCACACATTATGATCTATCTGGTCACCTATTTTGTATCATTTGAATCATCTATTTCGTTAATTTCAAACAATTCCCTTTCAACTGTGCTTATTTCAAAATTTGCAGCTATTCCTAATCTATTTCTAATCTTGTCACTCTAATCATTTAATTTTCACTACTACCCTGACTAACACTATCGCTGTTTTATTATTATTGTACATTTTTGCTTCTTCTAACATTTTATCGGCTTTATTATTACTTTGACTTTCAATTCTATCCACTGTAATCATTTTCAAATTTAAATTGCATGCTTCCATAAAATGTCTTCCCAAAACCACATCATAACTCATAGACTCGTTTGCCACAACTAATAAATTGAAGTGTATTTTATAAAAAATTTTCATAACGTAACACAATATTTTTCCATATGTACTTAAGGAACTATTATTTAATCCATAAAATAAACTTAAAACTGGTAATTCAATAATATCTTTTGTACTTTACACACCACAGGCATAACACGATCCTTTTTCGCGTTTTGGCTTCTTGGACTCCTTGACCCAGTATCCCTTCGAGTTGCAATTGAAACAGCGCGAGAGTGTGCTGCTATTCTTTTTCACCGACGCTGCCTTCTTATCTGCTTCATGTACTTTCGGTAGCTTCACTTACGAAAATTAGTTAAGCCGTATCAATTAACGGATTGCAACTATCCAAGGGCCCTCGCTAGTCGCAAAGCAGTATATGACAAAAAATGTCTTATATTCTTTGATACATATTCGCAATTGTTCGATATACCTAGCATGACAAAATCATCTTTATCGAGTTTGAGATCAATCAAATATACGGTGTCTGCTATATGTGTCGTTGTTGTCGTTATTGCTAATGCTATTCTTTTTCACCGACGCCGCCTTCTTATCTGCTTCATATACTTTCGGTAGCTTCACTTACGCAAATTAGTTAAGCCGTATCAATTAACGGATTGCAACTATCCAAAGGCCCTCGCTAGTCTCAAAGCAGTATATGACAAAAAATGTCTTATATTCTTTGATACATATTCGCAATTGTTCGATATACCTAGCATGACAAAATCATCTTTATCGAGTTACGGTGTCTGCTATATGTGTCGTTGTTGTCGTTATTGCTAATGCTATTCTTTTTCACCGACGCCGCCTTCTTATCTGCTTCATATACTTTCGGTAGCTTCACTTACGCAAATTAGTTAAGCCGTATCAATTAACGGATTGCAACTATCCAAAGGCCCTCGCTAGTCTCAAAGCAGTATATGACAAAAAATGTCTTATATTCTTTGATACATATTCGCAATTGTTCGATATACCTAGCATGACAAAATCATCTTTATCGAGTTTGAGATCAATCAAATATACGGTGTCTGCTATATGTGTCGTTGTTGTCGTTATTGCTAATGCAATGATCATTCATATAGTCATGGCAAAAGTGGATCATATAACCAAGTCTCAATTTGAAGAACAGCTTGATTATGATACGCTGCCGTCTTGGGACGATTGTGCTAGACAACTGAACGAAAGGTATCAGTATTTGTCAGTAGAAGAGTCAACTCGTGCCAAAACAAAGTCACGAATTGAACATAAGAAGCCAAGCTAGTGCTGAAGGAGGACGCACTTCATTGTCTGTATACATTTATTGCAAATCGGAAACGCACAACAGCTCCTTGCTTCACAGGTATAATACACCTGTTTAAGGTGAGACAGCTTCTCTTTACGCGACTGCTTCAAAAGCATATTTGGGACATGTGCTCAATAATGAGTAAGTCCCTCTTGCCACAGCTGTCGTTAATGTACGGAATAGATTCGGTCAGTTGCATCCTGCCAGAGCTTCGCTCGATAGTGGTTCCATATAAATTTGATGCCTGAAAGCATGGCTCAAATGCGACGACTCAAGCGAGAGCCAACTTCTCTAGCTATCTCAATGGTTTTTGTGCAACAATATAAAGCAATAAAAAAAGCAATAAAATAAGATATGCGTCTCTATCCAATCGCGGCTCAATTACATGTCTTTTCCGCTGACTGCTGGGTTCTGAAATCTATATCTACGGCTCAACCTGGGCAGTCAATTGCCACATCTAATTGGAAAATAACCAAGAATGTTAATCTGGCAGATCCAGATTTAAGGCCATCTAAAGTGAATACTCTTTTCAGCAAAGAATTGTTTTATGCGTTGTTATGCGTTGGACACTTGAAATTACGTTCCGAACTACCCATTATGCAAAAAACGCTGCTGGGTTGGACAGTAGCGAAAAAATATTCTAAACAAGTACCCCGTCATCAGTTCAGTGGGTGTATAGTAGCTTAATGTAATGATTGTTCTCTCGACTCTTTAGTCAGCCGTTTCTGAGAATAGGATCAATGTCCATTTGAGTCAAAGGCTGTTTGCCAAACAGCTGAACAACAGGCTTGTGAACTATTTTTTAAGAAGACTGTCAAACAGTTACCTTCCGGTCGATTTGAAGTAAAGCTTCCTTTCAAGACTCATCCAAAGGTTCTCGGATTTGGATTAGGACACATGGCCATTCTGAAGTCAGCTCCTGTAAAACAGCATTACTTTATTCCTCATCAATGCGTTCTTAGACCTGAAAGTACCTCTACCAAGCTTCGTGTATTTTTGACGCTTCGAGTAAGACGTCAACAGCTGTATCACTTAACGAAACATTATTGGTGGGGCCAATTATTTAGAGGGAGCTGTATTTAACCTAAATAAACTTTCGATTGAATAAATATGCCGTGACTGCTGACATTTCTAAAATGTACAGGCAGATAAATATTTTTAAAGATGACAGAAAGTTCCAGCTGATTTTGTGGAGAGAAAACACTTCACACAATATACAGGCATAAGTTTAATACCGTTACATATGGTACATCATCCACACCATTTTTGGCAATACGCTGCCTGTTTGAGCTTGCAGACATACATGCAAAATCACATCCTATTGGATCAAAGTGTTTTTACGTAAAAGAACTGAACATCATGTGCAAGGAAGTTCGTGAAATTTTGGAATCAGGAGGGTTTCCAGGTTTCCAACACTGACTCTAGCGAAGAAGCTACTCTCAAAACTGAGGAGCATAGTTCAATGAAAACTCTTGGAATGCGTTGAGCACATCAAGAGGATCTATTTAAATACCATCTTGAAGTGGATAGTTTCGCATCGCTAAACCCAACGAAGCGTAATATGTTGTCCACAGCGTCTCGTTTGTTTGATCCACTTGGTTTGCTGTGTCCCCATTAACAAAAAGCCAAAATGCTATAACATGAGTTGTGGAGGCTTAAGATTGGGATGAGGCTATTCCTATGAGTCTTCACACTGCATGGCAGAAGTTCACCCTGACATTGCGTGATTTGCATAAGATCCGCATTCCTCGATATGTTTGTCTCTCATATTATCAGCAAGTTCAAATCCATGGTTTTGCAGACACCTTCAGTCACGCATATGGTTGCTGCATATATATACGAGCTGCAAAAAACCAAGACGTTTGCATAACGTTACTTACAGTAAAGTCGAGGTTGGCTCCACTTAAGGTAAAGAAAATACTTCGACTAGTGCTACGTGGAGCACTTTCGCTGGCAAAACTGTGGCACCGAATCTCTCCAACCATGAAAAAATTCAATATAGAAACCGTGAATTTCTGGTCAGACTCACAGGTTACCCTATTCTGGTTAAAGCGTGATTCTGGCACGTTGAATACATTTGTGGCAAATAGAGTCCCTGAAATCCAGGAGTTGTCAAATGCTGTTGTATGGCGTCATGTTCCGACAGACGCCAATACTGCTGATTTGGTATCGAGAGGAACTGATATAAATAAACTTATGGATTTTTTGTGGTTTAAAGGGCCAAGTTTTTTAATGGAAGAAATAGACCAATGGCCACAGCTTCATCAGTTCCAGGTAGCGTCGACCTTGAAAACTTCTGTAGATAAAAAAAGTGTGATGGTTGGCACACTAAAAGAATAAATACTAATAAATAGTAATTGCTGCTCGTACATCAAAATTATTTGCGGAACAATAAAGAACGGCTACAGTCATATTTTGACCGTTAAGGGCCATGGAATTACAATATTTATGCAAAGTCAAAATCTAAAATAATAAAAAAAGTTTTTGCACACATTTAAATTTTGACGATGGCGGGGCTCGAACCCGTAAATGCATAATAATACTGTTCGTTTTCCAGTCCACAACTTAATCCATTTCACCACCGTACACGCACACACGATTCGGCACAATGCTGCAAGAAGCGCTGCCAGCAGCGCTGCTTACAGCTATGGAAAACGTTAAGCTGCATAACTTCTGTGTTTATTATCCGATTGTTCCGCAAATTCTTTATTTGTACAGGAAATAATAAGAATGCCTTACAATGCAAATTTTTGCAGTTGTTGGATAACAGCGTCAGTAGCTTAGTGGAAAAGCGATGAACTCCTGAAGCGACAGGCCCGTGGTTCGATTCCCAGTTCATGCCGCTTAAGCTTTTTGTGTTTTTTTTTTTAAAGAACTTTTACTTTAAATTTTGAATATACATTAATTGGTGGTCGTGTATTTTATTTAAAACTTTTTTAATTGCCGGCAGCGCTGCTTGTGGCATTGTGCCGAATCGTGTGTGCGTGTATGGTGGTAAAATGGGTTAAGTTGTGGACTGCAAAACGAACAGTACTATTATGCATTTACGGGTTCGAGTCCCGCCCGCATAAAAAATTAAATGTGTGCAAAAAATTATTATACCCGCTACTCATAAAGTAGAAGGGTATTATAACTTTGTTCACACCGATAATGTATGTAACAGGCAGAAGGAGACACCTCCGACCCCATAAAGTATATATATTCTGGCTCAGGATCAACAGCCGAGTCGATATAGCCATGTCCGTCTGTCCGTCTGTCTGTCCGTGTAAAAATCTAGATCTCAGCTATTATAAGAGCTAGAACTACCAAATTTGGTAACAGTATGTGTTATTATTGCACGCTGATCAAGTTTATTTTGGATTTTGGCCACGCCTCCTTCCGCCCCTGTAAATCGGAAAAACATTGATTACAAGCGCAATTTTGATGCCATATTGTTCATTTTCGGTTTATATGATAACTATAGCTAGCCAGATGATCTCTGAAAATTTAGTAACAATGGGATGTTAAACACAAAAGTTATTCAGCTTAACGTTTTCCTTAGCTGTAAGCAGCGCTGCCGGCAGCGCAAATTCTTTATTTGTACAGGAAATAATTAGAATACCTTACAATGCAAATTTTTGCAGTTGTTGGATAACAGCGTCAGTAGCTTAATGGAAAAGCGATGAACTCCTGAACCGACAGGCCGGTGGTTCGATTCCCAGTTCATGTCGCTTAGCCCTTTTCTTTTTATACCCGCTACTCATAGAGTAGAAGGGTATTATAACTTTGTTCAAACCGAAAATGTATGTAACAGGCAGAAGGTGACACCTCTGACCCCATAAAGTATATATGTTCTGGCTCAGGATCAACAGCCGAGTCGATATAGCCATGTCCGTCTGTCTGTCTGTCCGTGTAAAAATCTAGATCTCAGCTATTATAAGAGCTAGGACTACCAAATTTGGTGACAATATGTGTTAATATTGCACGCTGATCAAGTTTATTTTGGATTTTGGCCGCGCCCCCTTCCGCCCCCGTAAATCGAAAAAACATTGATTACAAGCGCAATTTTGATGCCATATTGTTCATTTTCGGTTTACATGATAACTATAGCTAGCCAAATGATCTCTGAAAATTTGGTAACAATCGGATAATAAACACAGAAGTTATTCAGCTTAACGTTTTCCATAGCTGTAAGCAGCGCTGCCGGCAGCGCTGCTTGCAGCATTGTGCCGAATCGTGTGTGCGTGTACGGTGGTGAAATGGGTTAAGTTGTGGACTGCAAAACGAACAGTACTATTATGCATTTACGGGTTCGAGTCCCGCCCGCATCAAAAATTTAATGTGTGCAAAAATGTTTTTTTTTATTTTAGATTTTGACTTTGCATAAATATTGTAAGTCCATAGCCTTTTACGGTCAAAATATGATTGTAGCCGTTTTTTTTTGTTCCGCAAATAAATGATGTACGAGAAGCTGGGTAGCGGGTATATTACAGTCGAGCACACTCGAATGTAGCTTTTTTACTTGTTTTTTTAAGAACTTATACTTTAATTTTTGAATATGCATTAATTGGTGTTCGTGCATTTTATTTAAAATTTTTTTAATGGCTCACAATGAATTTAGTTAACAAGTGGAGAAGTGACAGTCTCTTAAATCAGCTGTGTGCGATTGTTAGAGCGCAGCTTTTTCTTATATTTTTAATTTTTAATTTTTATTTAATTGTATGTAACTTTCTTACTTGTTTCGATTTACGGGGCGGAAGGGGCCGTAGCCAAAATCCAAAATGAACTTGATTTGCGTGCAATAATAACACATTTTCTCACCAAATATGTTAGTTCTAGCTCCTATAACAGCTGAGATCTAGATTTTCACACGGATGGAAGGGGCTGTGTCTGCGTTACCGGTAATTTTATTATCGTAGTATGTAAAATTTCAAAATATTTTGGGGTACCTACGGTGTGTTCATATGTTTTAAATATTCTATCAATGCCCTTCTTGCATGAACTGAACTTTTTACTGACTCTTTACTATGTCAGGAATTTAATCAAGATTCATCCGACAGTATATAGTATACAAACTTTTATCTCTGGTTTTAAATAAAATTCGCTGCATGGAATTATGCGCCGAATCAGAATAACTTATGATCGAGTTGCATAGAGATAAAGCGTTAGACACCTTCGTTTGAGGACTTCGTGGAGATTTGCCACGACTCCTAGGCATGAAAGAGCCCACTGACCTACCTTTAGCCCTCCATTTGTGCTGAAAATTAGAAAATCAAGCATATCGAACTAATCACTTTACGATTAAGGGAGAGCCTATTGCACATAGAAATCCACCACCAAAGCCCAATTCAGTTCCAAAACGAATACATTCTCCACAAAACCGAAATTTCCAACAAAGACCAATTGTTCCTGACCTTCTTAAAGACCAAGTGCTTAACATATTAATAGACACCGGTTTAATATAAACTGTATAAGACCATGGATATTTCAAGGTTATGAAAAAAATCAGATTTAGAAAACTGTTATTGGTAAACATGTTTTTCAAAGAAAAATAATAAGCAACACATATAGTTTTCAGTTAGACGTCAATCAGTCCAAGCAGTTGGAAAAAACACTGCTTGCTTGCTTGTAGTGGGCGCAGTGCAAATCTATATGAAACGTTGAATAACTTTTACGTTCATTATCTGATCGGGAAAGGGTGCATATTATCAGCATCTTTACGTGTTCTAAAGCAGAAATCGGTAACCTAAATACTTTCCTTGATAGTCGTAAATTATCGATTTGCGTGGGCGGTGGGCGTGGCACCGCAACTTTGATATAAATTTCATCTGTGCATGTTTTATAGGAAACATCATGCCAAATTTGATGTCCGTAACTATAATTCTTTCATTAATATTCGTAAATTATCGATTTGCGTGGGCGGTTGACGTGGCACTCCAAATTTGAAAAAAACTTGATCTGCGTATGGTATACAGGAACCATCATGTCAAATTTGGTGTCTCTAGCTTTTGTAATAGCTGAGATCTCGACGTTCATACAGACAGACGGACAGAGAGACAGACAGACAGACGAACAGATGGTCAGACGGACAGACGGACATGGCTATATCGACTCGGCTGTTGATCCTGAGCCAGAATATATATACTTTATGGGGTCGGAGATGTCTCCTTCTGCCTATTATATACATTTTCGGTTTGAACAAAGTTATAAAACCCTTCTACTCTATGAGTAGAATCACAAATTATTTAACCTAAAACACACTTTTATTTAAGCAAATTTAAACACCATTTTCTCCAATATCGATAAGCGTATTAGTCCAAGGGAGTTCAAATATCAAACAAAATTAAATTCCCTAACATCGACAAATTGAAAAAAATTCAGTCGTATGCCTAATCAAAATAACTTTATTAAGCCACCCATTCTCAATTTAGAACAGTCAGTTATACTAGCAGTAGAGAACATATAACAGCAGTTTATCGAAGAGAATTTACGACATAGACAAAGAAAATAATTATTTCAACAAAACAGAAGCATGGATCATGAACAATTTCAAACTACCTTTCTTCAAGTTTTAGCCGAACAATTTCCAACTTTATTACCTAAAGCCCAAAATCCAACACAAGATTTTACAAACGCAAAAAACCAATAAATTTAACCACAGTTCCGAGTAAATTTAGCTTTGATTTGCAGCTTTGGTTATTGTTGTCATCTGATACTCAAGTGTAGCTAAATCTCTATTGTCGGCGTAGTGTAGTGTATGACATTTGGAAATAGCACTCCAATTAAGGAAGACATTGTACGATCGAGGGCTGTGTCTGCGTTACCGGTAATTTTATTACCGTAGTATGTAAAATTCCAAAATATTTTCATATGTTTTATATATTCTCTTTACTATGTCAGGAATTTAATTAAGATTCATCCGACAGTATATAGTATACAAACGTTTATCTCTGATTTTAAATGAAATTGGCTGCATGGAACTATGCGCCGAATCAGAATAACTTATGATCAAGTTGCATAGAGATAAAGCGTTAGACACCTTCGTTTGAGGACTTCGTGGAGATTTGCCACGACTTCTAGCCATCAAAGAGCCCACTGACCTACCTTTAGCCCTCCATTTGTGCTGAAAATTAGAAAATCAAGCATATCGAACTAATCCCTTGACGATTAAGGGAGAGCCTATTGCACATAGAAATCCACCACCAAAGCCCAATTCAGTTCCATAACGAATACATTTTCCACAAAACCGAAGAAATTTTAACATTCAAAGAAGCACAGACGAACAAACAGTCAAAGACTATTCTAACAGTACACTTGACGAATATGAACAGTTAATGGCAAGCCAAGATAAACAGAGAGGCCATGAAGACAGTTTGGAAGATAATACTGAACGGGTTGAGGAAAATTACCAAGTAACCGACTTCTTATTATCATATTTCCAATACAAGATGAGGAGTGACCAAGTGCTTAACATATTAATAGACACCGGTTCAAATAGAAATTATATCCAGCTCAAGCTCATCCCAAATCCATTACAAAACAAGTAAGAACGGCTACAGTCAAGGATGTAGCCATGGATTTTTCAAGGTTATGAAAAAAATCAAATTTAGAAAATTGTTATTGGTTAACGTGTTTTTCAAAGAAAAATAATAAACAACACATAATTTTCAGTTAGACGCCAAGCAGTCCAAACAGTTGGAAAAAAACACTGCTTGGAAAAAACACTACCTGCTTGCTTGCATTGGGCGCAGTGAAAATCTATATTAAACGTTGAATAACTTTTACGTTCATTATCTGATCGGTGGTGGTGATAGTTATCATTCTCACACCAAAACTGAGTACACTAGCGATTTGCGGGGGCGGAAGTAGGCGTGGCCCAAATTTTAACAAAAATTTTACAGCGTTTTATTCACATAAGTGTTGTCACTAAATATGGTGGCTCTAGCTTTTTAGTTTCTAAGATATAGGCGTTCATACAGACGGACAGACAGACATGGCTTAATCGACTCGACTAGTGATCCTGATTTTATGGGGTCGCAAATGCCTTCTTCTGCCTGTTACGCACATTTCGACAAATCCATCGTCTAACAAAAATCCATTTCCAACATTCTCTGTAGGAGGCAACATTAAAATAACCCATTACAAGATGGCCAATTTATTTAACGACTCAAATACAATAGTAAAGTTTTTCCTACTCCCTATACTCTACTGGGAAGCGACAGCTTAAAAGAATTAGGTGCTGTAATTGGCATCAAAAATAAACTAATGTTCCTAAAAAATGGCATGAGTGTACCAATAGGAGAAAAGACAATTTGAATCAGTAAAATAATTCACACAACAAAACACCTGATACAATCTCAAAAAACAAAACTAAGCTAACTTGTACAAAAAATCCCAACCTTTTTGCTGAGCCCAACGAATAACTGGCCTACACCACTAGAGTCAAAGCAGAAATCCGCACAAACACAGATACTCTGGTTTATTCCAAATTTTACCTATACCCACAATTCACCAGTGTGGACGCCTCAAATTTAAAAAAATATAGAATGGTTATTGACTACCGAAAATTAAATAGCATTACAATAGCAGACAACACAGTACTACCGCAACTAGGTAATAACAAATTGTATTCTGTCCTTGATCTCAAGAATGGATTTTACCATATACAGTTAAAAAAGAGCGACATAGAAAAAACAGCATTTTCCATAAATAACGCAAAATATGAATTTACCAGACTACCTTTCGGGTTAAAAAAGGCAGCCCCTATATTCCAACGCGCCCTCGACGACATTCTTGAAGAAGACAGGAAAAATCTGTTACATTTACATTAACGACATAATAGTTTTTAGCAAGAACACACTGTAAAAATCTTGACTTAATTATACGCGCTACTCATAGAGTAGAAGGGTATTATAAATTTGTTTAAACCGATAATGTATGTAACAGGCAGAAGGAGACATCTCCGACCCCATAAAGTATATATATTCTGGCTCAGGATCAACAGCTGAGTCGATATAGCCATGTCCGCCTATCCTGTCCGCCTGTCCGTCCGTGTGAAAATCTAGATCTCAGTTTTATTATTATTATTATAAGAGCTAGAACTACCAAATTTGGTGACAAAATGTGTTATTATTGCACGCTGATCAAGTTTATTTTGGATTTTGGCGACGCCCCCTTCCGTCCCGTAAATCGGAAAACTTTATTACAAGCACAATTTTGATGCCATATTGTTAATTTTCGGGTAATATCGATTTCTCAATCTCATCAATAATGATCTCCGTAAATAACGATCGGATAAAAAAACAAGTAAGAAAGCTACAGTCGAGTGTGCTCGACTGTAATATACCCTCTACCCAGCTGCTCGTACATCATTTATTTGCGGAACAAAAAAACGGCTTCAATCAAATTTTGACCGTAAAAGGCTATGGACTTATAATATCTATGCAAAGTAAAAATCTAAAATAAAAAAAAAACATTTTTGCACACATTTAATTTTTGATGCGGGCGGGACTCGAACCCGTAAATGCATAATAGTACTGTTCGTTTTGCAGTCCATAACTTAACCCATTTCACCACCGTACACGCACACACCATTCGGCACAATGCTGCAAGCAGCGCTGCTTACAGCTATGGAAAACGTTAAGCTGAATAACTTCTGTGTTTATTATCCGATTGTTACCAAATTTTCAGAGATCATCTGGCTAGCTATAGTTATCATGTAAACCGAAAATGAACAATGGCATCAAAATTGCGCTTGTAATCAATGTTTTTTTCGAATTACGGGGGCGGAAGGGGGCGTGGCCAAAATCCAAAAAAAACTTGATCAGCGTGCAATAATAATAACATATATTGTCACCAAATTTGGAAGTCCTAGCTCTTATAATAGCTGAGATCTAGATTTTCACACGGACAGACAGACATGGCTATATCGACTCGGCTGTTGATCCTGAGCCAGAATATATACATTATGGGGTCGGAGATGTCTCCTTCTGCCTGTTACATACATTTTCGGTTTGAACAAAGTTATAATACCATTCTACTCTATAAGTAGCGGGTATAAACACAGAAGGTATTTAATTCAACGTTTCACGCGCTGCCAGCAGCACTGGGCCGAATGGTACGTACGTGTACGGTGGTTTTTGCGAATTCAAGTTCCGCACGCCTCAAAAATTCAATTTTATTTTTTTTTTATCATTGTGTGCATTTGTGTTAAAAAACATTGTTTATTATTTTAGTTTTTGACTTTGCAATAATATTGTAAGTCTATGGCCTTTTAGTTTTTATACCCATTTCATTTTCGGTTTACATGATAACTATAGCTAGCCAGATGATCTCTGTAAATTTGGTAACAATCGGATATTAAACACAGAAGTTATTCAGCTTAACGTTTTCCATAGCTGTAAGCAGCGCTGCCGGCAGCGCAAATTCTTTATTTGTACAGGAAATAATAAGAATGCCTTACAATGCAAATTTTTGCAGTTGTTGGAAAACAGCGTCAGTAGCTTAGTGGAAAAGCGATGAACTCCTGAACCGACAGGCCCGTGGTTCGATTCCCAGTTCTAGCCGCTTAAGCTTTTTGTGTTTTTTTTTTTTAAAGAACTTTTACTTTAAATTTTGAATATGCAATAATTGGTGGTCGTGTATTTTATTTAAAACTTTTTTAATTGCCGGCAGCGCTGCTTGCGGGATTATGCCGAATCGTGTGTGCGTGTACGGTGTTGAAATGGGTTAAGTTGTGGACTGCAAAACGAACAGTACTATTATGCATTTACGGGTTCGAGTCCCGCCCGCATCAAAAATTAAATGTGTGCAAAAAATTATTATACCCGCTACTCATATAATAGAAGGGTATTATAACTTTGTTCAAACCGAAAATGTATGTAACAGGCAGAAGGAGACACCTCCGACCCCATAAAGTATATGTATTCTGGCTCAGGATCAACAGCCGAGTCGACGTAGCCATGTCCGTCTGTCTGTCTGTGTGAAAATCTAGATCTCAGCTATTGGGAACAGTATGTGTTATTATTGCACGCTGATCAAATTTATTTTGGATTTTGGCCACGCCTCCTTCCGCCCCTGTAAATCGGAAAAACATTGATTACAAGCGCAATTTTGATGCCATATTGTTCATTTTCGGTTTATATGATAACTATAGCTAGTCAGATGATCTCTGAAAATTTGGTAACAATGGGATGTTAAACACAGAAGTTATTCAGCTTAACGTTTTCCATAGCTGTAAGCAGCGCTGCCGGCAGCGCAAATTCTTTATTTGTACAGGAAATAATTAGAATGCCTTGCAATGCAAATTTTTGCAGTTGTTAGATAACAGCATCAGTAGCTTAGTGTAAAAGCAATGAACTCCTGAACCGACAGGCCGGTGGTTCGATTCCCAGTTCAAGCCGCTTAAGCTTTTTCTTTTTTTTTTAAGAACTTATACTTTAATTTTTAAATATGCATTAATTGGTGGTCGGGCATTTTATTTAAAATTTTTTTAATGACTCCTAATGAACTTTGTTAAGTTATGAGAATAAATAGCAACAACAACACGCATCATGCATTCAGACTTTTTTGTCGTGCAAGAATTTTTGAATGATCTCATAATGTAACTTTGGCAAAATTTGCGTAATGGCTTAATGACCGAATGGAGAAGTGGTGGTCCAAGGTTCGATTCCGCATGCATGCGTGGGGCAGATCGAACTTTTCTTATTTTTTGCAAAGAAAAGTTTTTGCCTCCCTTTTTGAGCTACCTTCATGAAACTTTGTATACATGTTTCTTATTGCTGCCCGCTGTAAATAAGTCGGAACGAGCCGGTACGGACCGATACATCGTATAGATCCCATAGAACCTATCGGTCGTTTTTTTAACAAAATGTATTAAAAGTTAGAGTGCTCTAGAACACTTTCCATTCAAGTATATAAAGAGGTATGAAAAGGGCACATATCGTTTTTTACATGCATAACGAACAGAACTATTATGTACTTATGGGTTCAAGTCCCACCCGCATCAAAAATTAAATGTGTGCAAAAAATTCTTTTTTTATTTTAGATTTTGACTTTGCATAAATATTGTAAGTCCATGGCCTTTTACGGTCAAAATATGATTGTAGCCGTTCTTTATTGTTCCGCAAAAAATTTGGATGTACGAGCAGCTGGGTAGCGGGTATATTACAGTCGAGCCCACTCGAATATAGCTTTCTTACTTGTTTTATTTTAGTTTTTAACTTTGCATAAATATTATAAGTCCATAGCCTTTTACGGTCAAAATATGATTGTAGCCGTTTTTTTTGTTCCGCAAAAAAATGATGTACGAGCAGCTGGGTAGCGGGTATATTACAGTCGAGTATACTCGACTGTAGCTTTCTGACTTGATTTTTGTTTTGCAAATATTCGGTCATGAATGATCAAATTTTTATACCATTCGACCATTGAAAATGGTCAAAAATGATATACTAAGTTTGTGCAAAAGGAGGCAGAAGGAGACATGGCAGACCCCATAAAGTATATATATATTCCGGCTCAGGATCAAAAGTTGAGTCGATTGAACCATGTCCGTCAGTCCGTCTGTCTCTTTGTCCGTCTGTCTGTATGAACGTCGAGATTTCAGCTATTACAAAAGCTAGAGACACCATATGTAACATGATGATGATGGTTCCTGTATACCATACGCAGATCAAGTTTATTTCAATTCAATTCACAGGTTACCCTATTCTGGTTAAAGCGTGATTCTGGCACGTTGAATACATTTGTGGCAAATAGAGTCCCTGAAATCCAGGAGTTGTCAAATGCTGTTGTATGGCGTCATGTTCCGACAGACGCCAATAATGCTGATTTGGTATCGAGAGGAACTGATATAAATAAACTTATGGATTTTTTGTGGTTTAGAGGGCCAAGTTTTTTAATGGAAAAGAAAGACCAATGGCCACAGCTTCATCAGTTTCAGATAACGTCGACCTTGAAAACTTCTGTAGATAAAAGAAGTGTGATGGTTGGCACACTAAAATAATAAATACTAATAAATAGGAATATTACTGTTTATGTTGAAACAAGCTGCTCGTACATCAAAATTATTTGCGGAACAATAAAGAACGGCTACAGTCATATTTTGACCGTTAAGGGCCATGGACTTACAATATTTATGCAAAGTCAAAATCTAAAATAATAAAAAAAGTTTTTGCACACATATAAATTTTGACGATGGCGGGACTTTAACCAGTAAATGCATAATAGTACTGTTCGTTTTTCAGTCCACAACTTAACCCATTTTAACACCGTACACGCACACACTATTTGGCACAATGCTGCAAGAAGCGCTGCCAGCATCTAAATCTCTATTGTCGGCGTAGTGTAGTGTAAGACATTTGGAACTAGCATTCCAATTAAGGAAGACATTGTATGATTTGAGTGCTGTGTCTGCTTTACCGGTAATTTTATTACCGTAGTATGTATAATTCCAAAATATTTTTATATGTTTTATATATTCTCTTTACTATGTCAGGAATTTAATCAAGATTCATCTGACAGTATATAGTATACAAACATTTATCTCTGATTTTAAATAAAATTGGCTGCATGGAACTATGCGCCGAATCAGAATAACTTATGATCAAGTTGCATAGAGATAAAGCGTTAGACACCTTCGTTTGAGGACTTCATGGAGATTTGCCACGACTCCTAGGCATCAAAGAGCCCACTGACCTACCTTAAGCCCTCCATTTGTGCTGAAAATTAGAAAATCAAGCATATCGAACTAATCACGTGACGATTAAGGGAGAGCCTATTGCACATAGAAATCCATCACCAAAGCCCAATTCAGTTACACACCGAATACATTTTGCACAAAACCTAAATTTCCAACAAAGACCAATGCTTCCACAGCCACCAACAAGACCATTCTTACCCTAGACCGCACAAAATACTAACCATTGGCTGCCAAGCCACGACCAAAACCAGAACCTATGGGCGTTGACAGAAGTATTTAAACAAGACAAATAAATTATTTGAATCTCAGATCGAAGTTGGCAAGACCGCCAGCATTGAATACAACACAAAACGACACTAACAAGATAAAGAAATTTTAACATTCAAAGAAGCACAGACGAACAAACAGTCAAGGACTATTCTAACAGTACACTTGACGAATATGAACAGTTAATGGCAAGCCAAGATAAACAGAGAGGCCATGAAGACAGTTTGGAAGATAATACTGAACGGGTTGAGGAAAATTACCAAGTAACCGACTTCTTATTATCATATTTCCAATACAAGGTGAGGAGTGACCAAGTGCTTAACATATTAATAGACACCGGTTCAAATAGAAATTATATCCAGCTCAAGGCTCGTCCCAAATCCATTACAAAACAAGTAAGAACGGCTACAGTCAAGGATGTAGCCATGGATTTTTCAAGGTTATGAAAAAAATCAGATTTAGAAAACTGTTATTGGTAAACGTATTTTTCAAAGAAAAATAACAAACAATACATAATTTTCAGTTAGACGCCAAGCAGCCCAAGCAGTTGGAAAAAAACACTGCTTGGAAAAAGTTCAAACCGATAATGTATGTAACAGGCAGAAGGAGACATCTCCGACCCCATAAAGTATATATATTCTGGCTCAGCATCAACAGCCGAGTCGATATAACAATGTCCGTCTGTCTGTCCGCCTGTCCGTCTGTCCGTCCGTGGGAAAATCTAAATCTCAGCTATTATAAGAGCTAGAACTACCAAATTTGGTGACAAAATGTGTTATTATTGCACACTGATCAAGTTTATTTTGGATTTTGGCCACGCCCCTTCCCTTCAGCTATTACAAAAGCTAGAGACACCATATGTGTTATGATGGTTCCTGTATACCATACGCAGATCAAGTTTATTTCAAATTTGAAGTGCCACGCCCACCGCCCACGCAAATCGATAATTTACAAATATTAAGGAAAGTATTACAATTATAGACACCAAATTTTGCACGATGGTTCCTATAAATCATGCGCAGATAAAATTTTTTTCAAATTTGTGGTGTCACGCCCACCGCCCACGCTAACGAAGTTGGTCGAATGGTATCTTACGGTCGGGCGCTCTTGACTATAGCTTTCTTTACTTGTTTTTTTTTAATAACAAGCGCAATTCTTAAGCTACAGCTTTGATGTGTATGGTAGCTATCACTACCCAGACGATTGATAAAAGTTGGTTATCGATAGGACAATCAACAATAGGGTACTCAAGTTAACGTCTCCCATTAATTTATATTGCGCCCCCTGCTTGCAATCAGTGCAGTCTAAGTGCTTTGTTTTTTATGCAATTTAATTATCAATTCGGTTGCCTCAGATACCAGTTTTGGTAGTCAGAGCGTAGGTCCATCCCTAGTTAAACAATATATTTATGGGGCAGCGGGCTCAAATTCTAAAAGCGGTGTAAGTTAAATTTTTTTGAAAACCGCATTTACTAATAACAGTTTTCAAAAATTTTGAAAGTTTATAGTCTTATAAAGTAAAAACTTGACTTGATTTACTATTTTCTTCTAGATACACAGCTCGAACAACTTCGTTATAAGTTAAACCTAACTGAGAACATTTTAGAATATAAGGGAACCTTTGAAATTATTCAGTTCCACAGTTATGCAGATGTAAACTTTCTTTACCGACTTCACACCATAGTTCCTATTTCCGTTAGAAAAGTTCAGAAGCGTGATTTTCAAGAATAAAAAAGCTTTCTTAACAGCTAATGAGGCGCTTCCTTCAACACCGCAGTCACTGCTACGATTTAAACGCTGGACAACGAACCGGTGTACTCTAGAGCTTATTCAAACCATATAGGTCAAACAAATGCTCGAAGATGGCATCAAAAAACTCTCCAGATCCCCCTTAAATAGCCCAACTTGGGTTGTTGCTAAGAAGGAGACAGATGAGCATGGAAACCAGACTTCGACTTCAGGAAGCTGAACGAAAAAAAGTATCATAGCATGCCCATGCCCATGCTCATGCCCATACGAACCTTGGGAAGGCATAGTTTTTGCGTACCCTCGATTTAAAGTCGGGGAGCCATTTTTACATGGCGGAGCACGATCACGAAAAAACTGCTTGACGGCTAACTGAAAATTATGTGTTGTTTATTATTTTTCTTTGAAAAACACGTTCACCAATAACTTTAGACAGCCACCAACAAGACCATTCTTACCCCAGACCGCACAAAATACTAACCATTGGCTGCCAAGCCACGACCAAAACCAGAACCTATGGACGTTGACAGAAGTATTTAAACAAGACAAATAAATTATATGCATATCAGATCGAAGTTGGCAAAAGACCAGCATTAAATACAACACAAAACGACGCTAACTAGATAAAGAAAAAACACTACTTGCTTGCTTGCAGTGGACGCAGTGCGAATCTATATGAAACGTTGAATAACTTTTACGTTCATTATCTGATCGGTGGTGGTGATAGTTATCATTCTCACACCAAAACTGAATACTCTAGCTTTATTATTGCGCCTGCTATACGGTTTATTGATTTGCGGGGGCGGAAATGATTCCCATAAGTTTCAATGTTTTTTCGATTTACAGGGGCGGAAGGGGGAGTGGCCAAAATCCAAAATAAACTTGATTAGCGTGCAATAATAACACAATTTGCCACCAAATTTGATAGTTCCAGCTCTTATAATAGCTGAGAACTAGATTTTTTTTTTTTGATATTTTAAATAAAACTTATTTCTTGCACATGAATAAACATGAGCCCAGCTCGAAAAAATGCGTTCAATTTTAACGGAGGAAGCCGGTATTTTCAAAAGTCTTGAAGCTAATCTTGCTAAATTTGGATATTTTATCTTCGCCAAGTTCCAAAAAAGTAGTGGACGCTTAATTTCCTTATCATAAAGTACTTTAAAAAAACTTACACTGGCACCAGTATCTTCAACATTTAAAAGTATAAGTTCGCTTGCATCAGAAACGGCGAAAGTTTTACTAGTATCAGTTCGATCGAAAGGACTTGATGCATACGAGTTTCCGCTGCTTACAATTTTGCACACATTCCTTGAGTAACAATTATAGAAAACTTAAAAAAATCGATATCGACCGACCGCCTCTTTTATCGAACTGATATCTTTCAAAAGCTGTCTGCGCGGAGACCAACTCTTCATATTGTCTACATAATCGACATTGTCGACGCATTAATGACATTGTCGACGAATTCATGACATTGTCGACGCATGCATGACATTGTCGACGCATTCTTGACGTAACGCTGTCGACAATCAAAGATGACGCGTCGTGGCTCATCACTGAAAATTAATGTTAAGAGAGCTTTCGATCGTGCAAGATCCAATAAGAAATACCATCCACTTTAAAACACCGTTTTATTCCACAACATAAGTTTGGTCCATCCAACCGGGATATCTTGTATTGGGAAAATCAAATATGGAACAACTCAAGGCTTTGATGAAATCCCGTGTTCGGCTCAAGACAAACATCACGCGGATATGGACATGGGCTCGTGGAGCAGATACCAAAACATCATCAGTGGTTACAGAAAGGACAGAGCAACTTCAAGTTCTTTGGAAAGAATTCACGGAACTCGGGCTTCATCAAAATGACGCAATAATCAATTTGTTGCAACAACAACATCAACTTTCCGAACAACTAGCTGTAAATCAATCAGCAAGAAATGCAACGGTTTTTAGCGCCGTCGCGACGGGCGACAACGCGGCGCAAGCAACATCAAATTCTTCGGCGGGACGCGCATAAGACGCGACATCAGGGTTGCAAAGCGAATTATCAAAAATTCAAATCAAACGGTTTGCTGGTAGCTATACTGAGTGGCCAGTTTTTCAAGACATGTATGAAAGCACGATTCATAGCAAGCAGCATTTGTCGAATACACAGAAATTTCATAATTTAAAAACACTATTGAGTGATGAGGCTGCAAACTTGATACGACATTTGGGAATTACGGAACTCCTTAAGGAAAGGTACAATCGTCAACGGCATATTGTAAATTCGTTTTTGGAGCAATTCATTAGTTTGCCAACAACAACAAAGATCGATGCGTCAATATTACGGAAAGTATCAGACGGTGCAAACGAAATTGTACAAGGGCTGGATGCCATGAATCAAACGGGACGCGATTGCTGGATTATATATCTCTTATTGGAAAAACTTGACGCTGACACACGGCGTAGATGGGTCGAGCGCAGGATGGACACAGACTAACCTACTCTGGAGGAGTTTTTCAAATTTTTGGATGCTCGATGCGAGGAATTAGAATTAAGCAAACGAGAGGCAGCTGTTGGATGCAAATCGTCAGCACAAGGGGAAAATCAGAAACGGATTACACAATCAATGGTTGCGGTGGAAGGTGCTGCGTGCACTAAATGTCGGTCAACAGTGCACACTTTATAAGGCTGTCAACAGTTTTTGGATATGGCAGGTGAGCAACGAAGATCGTTCGTGATGGAAAAATCACTTTGTTATAATTGTTTAAAGCCTGGCCATGGGGTCAGCAAGTGCAAGTCAACATACAGATGCAGGCAATGTAAAAGTTACCACCATACACTTATCCATGTTCAGAGTAATCAACCACAGGGTACTCAGCTTCAAGCCGAGTGGAATCAACAGCAAACTTCACAGGACACAGCAACGACCTTTAATCATGTGGCACATATACAGAACACAGGCGCAACAGTATGTGCGCAAGGTAGTTGATCATCAATTCAACCAAACGGAGGACACAGAAGCGTATTACCTACCTATGTTGCCTATGTAAAGAGTGCAAGAGGAGATTACATTACATGTCGACTCATAAGACACCGGGTCCGAATTATCATACATATCGGAACGTTGCATACACGCTCTCGGATTGGCACGTTCACCGTCACACATCATGGTCTCGGGAATATCTTCGAAGGGGCTGACACCACTAGGGGTTGTAGCACACTTCGAATCAGGTCTCGGTTGACGAATTGGTTGCCAAGGCCCACGTGGTTGTCAAAATTACTTTATCCATAGAAAGGCAAAACCGTGACACTTCATTTCTTGACAAGTTCAAGGATCTTCAAATGGTTGGCACGGCTTTCAATACAACTGCACCAATTGATATATTACTTGGTAGCGAACACGTATGGAGTACACTCACAGGAAAAAGGATATACGATAACGGGAGCAGTCACAATACGTGAACTTTATGTGCAAATACAAAAACTTGGGGCACATGCGCGAAGTGCCAAAAGACGAAAACAATGGAAGGCAGCAGTTCTATCTACCACAGCATCCAAATGGCAAATCCTTAAAGGACACACTATTCACTGGACCAAGTATACAGCGCGACTTGTTTGCCGTATGTCTTCGCTTTCGGATGTAAAGTATGTATTCTCAGCGGATATTGTCAAGATGTTTCGCCAAATCTGGGTAGTAGACACACATCAGGATTTTCAAAAAATCGTCTGGAGAGAGGATCTATCCGATCCATTTAAACACTTCAAACTTTGCACGGTAACCTACGGAACTTCATGCGCACCGTTTCTGGCGGTGCGTGTAATGGAACGGCTGGCATATTCATGAATTTCCAAATGCAGCAACACTGTTTGTGGAGGATTTTTATGTCGAGGAGCGAGGAGGAACTACTACGGAACAAAAAGGAACTTATTCAACTGATGGCCTGCGCTGATCTCGAACTTGGGAAATGACTCTTGGACTTTTGGTCCTATCATCGTTCCATCACTGGCACCAGTATCTTCAACATTTAAAAGTATAAGTTCGCTTGCATCAGAAACGGCGAAAGTTTTACTAGTATCAGTTCGATCGAAAGGACTTGATGCATACGAGTTTCCGCTGCTTACAATTTTGCACACATTCCTTGAGTAACAATTATAGAAAACTTAAAAAATCGATATCGACCGACCGCCTCTTTTATCGAACTGATATCTTTCAAAGCTGTCTGCGCGGAGACCAACTCTTCATATTGTCTACATAATCGACATTGTCGACGCATTAATGACATTGTCGACGAATTCATGACATTGTCGACGCATGCATGACATTGTCGACGCATTCTTGACGTAACGCTGTCGACAATCAAAGATGACGCGTCGTGGCTCATCACTGAAAATTAATGTTAAGAGAGCTTTCGATCGTGCAAGATCCAATAAGAAATACCATCCACTTTAAAACACCGTTTTATTCCACAACATAAGTTTGGTCCATCCAACCGGGATATCTTGTATTGGGAAAATCAAATATGGAACAACTCAAGGCTTTGATGAAATCCCGTGTTCGGCTCAAGACAAACATCACGCGGATATGGACATGGGCTCGTGGAGCAGATACCAAAACATCATCAGTGGTTACAGAAAGGACAGAGCAACTTCAAGTTCTTTGGAAAGAATTCACGGAACTCGGGCTTCATCAAAATGACGCAATAATCAATTTGTTGCAACAACAACATCAACTTTCCGAACAACTAGCTGTAAATCAATCAGCAAGAAATGCAACGGTTTTTAGCGCCGTCGCGACGGGCGACAACGCGGCGCAAGCAACATCAAATTCTTCGGCGGGACGCGCATAAGACGCGACATCAGGGTTGCAAAGCGAATTATCAAAAATTCAAATCAAACGGTTTGCTGGTAGCTATACTGAGTGGCCAGTTTTTCAAGACATGTATGAAAGCACGATTCATAGCAAGCAGCATTTGTCGAATACACAGAAATTTCATAATTTAAAAACACTATTGAGTGATGAGGCTGCAAACTTGATACGACATTTGGGAATTACGGAACTCCTTAAGGAAAGGTACAATCGTCAACGGCATATTGTAAATTCGTTTTTGAGCAATTCATTAGTTTGCCAACAACAACAAAGATCGATGCGTCAATATTACGGAAAGTATCAGACGGTGCAAACGAAATTGTACAAGGGCTGGATGCCATGAATCAAACGGGACGCGATTGCTGGATTATATATCTCTTATTGGAAAAACTTGACGCTGACACACGGCGTAGATGGGTCGAGCGCAGGATGGACACAGACTAACCTACTCTGGAGGAGTTTTTCAAATTTTTGGATGCTCGATGCGAGGAATTAGAATTAAGCAAACGAGAGGCAGCTGTTGGATGCAAATCGTCAGCACAAGGGGAAAATCAGAAACGGATTACACAATCAATGGTTGCGGTGGAAGGTGCTGCGTGCACTAAATGTCGGTCAACAGTGCACACTTTATAAGGCTGTCAACAGTTTTTGGATATGGCAGGTGAGCAACGAAGATCGTTCGTGATGGAAAAATCACTTTGTTATAATTGTTTAAAGCCTGGCCATGGGGTCAGCAAGTGCAAGTCAACATACAGATGCAGGCAATGTAAAAGTTACCACCATACACTTATCCATGTTCAGAGTAATCAACCACAGGGTACTCAGCTTCAAGCCGAGTGGAATCAACAGCAAACTTCACAGGACACAGCAACGACCTTTAATCATGTGGCACATATACAGAACACAGGCGCAACAGTATGTGCGCAAGGTAGTTGATCATCAATTCAACCAAACGGAGGACACAGAAGCGTATTACCTACCTATGTTGCCTATGTAAAGAGTGCAAGAGGAGATTACATTACATGTCGACTCATAAGACACCGGGTCCGAATTATCATACATATCGGAACGTTGCATACACGCTCTCGGATTGGCACGTTCACCGTCACACATCATGGTCTCGGGAATATCTTCGAAGGGGCTGACACCACTAGGGGTTGTAGCACACTTCGAATCAGGTCTCGGTTGACGAATTGGTTGCCAAGGCCCACGTGGTTGTCAAAATTACTTTATCCATAGAAAGGCAAAACCGTGACACTTCATTTCTTGACAAGTTCAAGGATCTTCAAATGGTTGGCACGGCTTTCAATACAACTGCACCAATTGATATATTACTTGGTAGCGAACACGTATGGAGTACACTCACAGGAAAAAGGATATACGATAACGGGAGCAGTCACAATACGTGAACTTTATGTGCAAATACAAAAACTTGGGGCACATGCGCGAAGTGCCAAAAGACGAAAACAATGGAAGGCAGCAGTTCTATCTACCACAGCATCCAAATGGCAAATCCTTAAAGGACACACTATTCACTGGACCAAGTATACAGCGCGACTTGTTTGCCGTATGTCTTCGCTTTCGGATGTAAAGTATGTATTCTCAGCGGATATTGTCAAGATGTTTCGCCAAATCTGGGTAGTAGACACATCAGATTTTCAAAAAATCGTCTGGAGAGAGGATCTATCCGATCCATTTAAACACTTCAAACTTTGCACGGTAACCTACGGAACTTCATGCGCACCGTTTCTGGCGGTGCGTGTAATGGAACGGCTGGCATATTCATGAATTTCCAAATGCAGCAACACTGTTTGTGGAGGATTTTTATGTCGAGGAGCGAGGAGGAACTACTACGGAACAAAAAGGAACTTATTCAACTGATGGCCTGCGCTGATCTCGAACTTGGGAAATGACTCTTGGACTTTTGGTCCTATCATCGTTCAATTTTAAATTATGTTTTAAAGTCGTTGGTTTCTCAGTTTGGATTGGGACTCACCACATCTCAATAAATTAGCTAGCAATTGGCTCAAATCGCATACTGATCTAGACACATTACAGGATTTTAAGCTACCACGGCTGGTTGTCAACGACGCGGACAACATTCAACTGCATGCATTCTCCGATGCATACGCTGCTGTGGAGTACAGCAGTAGTATTCCGAATGAATACGCTGCTGTAGAGTACAGCAGAGTAATTCATCAAGATGGTTCCATTTCGGTATCGTTGATGACATCAAAAACAAGGGTGGCTCCCCTCAAGCAGCAATCAGTGCCGCGCCTAGAGCTCTGTGCAGCTCTACTTTTGAGCCAGCTTACACGCTCAATCAAGGGCGCACTTCGAAATAAGGATATAACAGTGTATGCATGGTGCGACTCAACGATCGTACTTTCCTGGCTATCATACGTCCCAGCTCAATTAAAAACCTTCGTTGGAAACCGAACTTATCAAATTCTGGACATCATTCCAAGGCATGAGTGGCGACATATTGACTCAAAATCCAATCCAGCAGACTGTGCTTCCAGAGGCATGATGACTGCAGAGCTCAACAAGTTCCCATTGTGGGACAAGGAACAATTTGCAGAAAAGGTGAACATTTCACAGCGTAGCTCATTTATTCCAGATAAAGGATGCAGGAGGAAGTCAAAATCAATTGTTTGACAACAATGGCGGGAGAAACTCCAGTGAATCGCATTGATAAACTCATTCGACGATGTTCATCCTGGTCAAGGCTCGTATACATTATGGCGTATGTTTTCAGGTTCATCCATCACATAAAGAACCCATCCGTGAAGGAAGTCGCAAACTCACTTAAGGTTGAGGAATTGCAAGCAGCGCGGAATGTTTGTTTGTGACAGGCACAAACTTGTTTTGGGGAAGAGTACCAACTACTCCTCAACTGAAGAGCCGATCTTATCTGGCCAAACTCTCACCAATGATCGGCAAGATCAAGATCGCAGCTGCCAGCAAAGACAAAACATCCAATTTTGTTACCGAAGCATCATTTTATTGCTCGTTTTATTCTGGAGCATGAGCATCGCAAGAACTTACACCCCGACGTATCAGCACTATTCGTTACAATTCGACAGAACTTTTGGATACTGGGAGCAAGGAATCTCATTCGGAAACTGACACGACTGCTTGGCATGCTTTCGGCAAAGGCAGCACAAGGCACATCAAAAAATGGTGGATTTTTCCAGAGTACGCACAACTCAAGCGCTTCCCTTCGTTAATACTGGATGGGATTACGCTGGACCATTTCTCTTCAAGGATGCAAAGGTGCACAATCCGCGCATAAGCAAGGGCTACATATGCCTATTCGTTTGCTTATTCACCTCGGCAATAGACCTGGAACTTGCTACTGATCTATCCACGGACACCTTTTTGGCCGTATTGCGGCGCTTCACATCTTTGCGTGGCAAGCTTTCCAAAATCTTCAGCGATCATGGTACAAATTTTGATGGGGCAAAACGAGCCCTTGGCATCACAACATCATACGGACCTATTCACCCGCACTCTGGCGGATGACGGAATTCAGTGAATCTTCATTCAACCACATGCTCCTCACTGGGGAGGAAAATGGAAATTGGCAGTTCGATCAGTGAAGTTACACTTTCGGCGCGTCATTGAAAATTCGACCCTTACTTACGAACAGATGTGGACACTACTTGCCCAAGTTAGCGCAGTAGTTAATTCACGGCCACTCAAGCACAGAAGTTATCCATGTTAACGTGTTTCGTAGTTCCACAGTTGGTGCCTTTGCAGCATATCATGACGTCATTGTCCCGATGCTTCGTTTCGGCCGTAGCGTGTGTAAAGCTGATTACTATGACGTTATCACATGTAGATGTATGTGGCAGATGAACTAGGGAGAGTTTTTTGATGAAATTTAATGTATCATAATTTGTTTCGAAACTGGGCGAATGGTACCTAACTGTCGGGTGCGCTCGACTGTAGCTTACTTTACTTGTAACATTATCAACTGAGCAATTGTTCTGGGCCCAAGACGCCATTCTAATGGGTTATCCCTGAAATTCCGAAATAAAGCATATTGCTAATTAAAGTTACGTAGTGCGTATTGCGTTAGACGCAAGTTTCGCAGTTTTTAAATAAAATTTGTCTTTTTCCCTATTTGTTTTCAATTTTCGATGTCACCGCCCACCGCCCACTGAATTCGATAATTTATGATTATTAGGAAAAATTATAAAGTTACAGTTTTCTATTTTGGTATTAATATAGATAATTGAAATATGAATCTATTCTCAACAATCCGATCGGACAATCAACACAGAAGGTATTCACCTTAACGTTTTCCCCTTGCCCCGTTGCAGAATAAATTGACGTCATCGCCACGATGCTTCGTTTTAGCCGTAGCGAATTAAATATGTGATTTATAAATTATTGAATTGCATTAAATATGTGATTATGTGACAATAGAATTTCTTATTTGTTATATTAATAATTTTTAACAACTATATTTTTGATCCGAGGGGTTGTTTACTTACTGAGAATATTTACTGTTGTTGATTGCTCAAGGGCGCTGTCTCATTTTCTGAGCTGTGTACTTTGGGTAACTCTTACTTGGGTACGGTGATTATATCCTTTATTTGAGTTGCCTCCATATTGGCCACTTCGGGAATTTCTTTGTTGTTGTTATTACGCTGGCCGGTACTATAATGTCCCACTGGTAACATAATGTCCACGGTTTTACTGATGTCGCTGATACTAAATTTGATAATATAGAAACTTACGCTCCCTGAGCTCTATTGCTGGTTTACAACGTCTACGCGTTGCGATAGTGTAAGTTATTTATGTAGAAAGGTAGCAAACAACAAGTAAGCAAAGCCAGGTTTCATAGAATTCAGCTATGCTGGTTCGCTTTTACATAAACACAAAGGGGAAAGTTGTCCTCGACTACCCCGAGCGGTTACCCTTCACTTCCTCCTTTTTAGACAATTTTTTCTTTGCCAATATCGCGGTTGGATAACCCGATTTCATGAGGCAAAATTTGGTTAAGATATTTTTGAATATAACAGCTTTATGGTATATAAGGCATACAAATAAGTATAAACAACGTCGGGTCTGCGACGCCTCCTTCTGAGTTACAAACCTTCATACCTAACTGAATATTCACTTTTTGAGTGAAGGGTATACACAAATACAAAACAAATTACTTTTTAGACCATGTATTGTATTTTTTTTTAAAACCATATTTTTTAAAATTTATGGTCTATTGTGTTTGTCGAAATGTGCGTAACAGGCAAAAAGAGGCATATGCGACTTTCTGGGGTTTTACTACATTTTTTTAAAACTTTGTTATTAATTTCATCCAAATCGTCCATAATTAGTCGTCGGTGAATACTCTTCAAAGCCATGTCATTAAGACAGCTTTCATTGTACTTCGCAGCCAAGTCTTAAGCTGCTTAATAACCGTTCAACTAAGAAAGTTGTACACGGTAAAGCGATTAAAATCTTCAGAGCTCTTTGAATATCGGGATAAAATTCATGTGCGTGCTGAATCGTATCAAAAACAGTCATCTCATACATACATACATTTGTTTCCTTACAGCGCCACATTTGTTGCCAAAGCTCAATTTCATTTTTAAGGCTGGGTAAATAGGAAAAACTGCGAAATTATTTCGCAACTTTATAAGTTATTATTTGGATTTCTGCCGGAAGTAAATAAAACAAAGAAAATGATACATTCCGTCATCGGAAAACTGATTATCGAGTGAGCTAATAATTGAGTCCAAGTAATGAATAATCAATCAATCAACCTCCTCCAATACTCTGAGCTATTTTCAGCTGGATGGTTTTTCGGTGACATTGCTTGCCAACTATACGAGGAAGTAATGCCATATCCTCCTCCAACCCAATTGTCTCTGCAACGACTGTTGAGTCTCTTAATACTTCATTCGTTATTCTATCACGATCATCTCGATGGATTCTTAACAGTTGTATTATGCGTTTTATGTACTGAGAGGCCTTGCTCGCATCTAAAGTCGTTAATTGAAGCACGTTGTCTACCGGCTTCAACATCGCCGAATATTTCGCAATTATCGTATGACACATAATATATGTTACTCTGGAAGCAGCGCTATAAAGCAAGAAGGCATTATTTCGGGTAGCAGCATTGCCATCACAACCCTTCCAATGCTTCCATTATATCGCCAAAATTTTTCTTAAAACGTTTCATCTCATTTCACAAAGCTTGAATATATTAGGAATTATCATCCTTCTTAGAAAAGACTCGCGAAAAAATGTAATAATGTTTTTCGTTGTTCCAATGGTGTTCGTTGATAACTAAATTTAGTTTATGCGACGAACAATGAAAATATAAAGCTTTCTTCAATTTCTTGCATTAGATTGCCTGCACACCACTCTTCTTGCCAGCCATTGTTGAGCAGCCATCAAATCCCAGTCCAACGCATTTGTCAGGATTGAGATCTGCTTTAGTTAAGAAATCGTCAATAGTATTAGCTTTTGATTTTGCATCCAACGTTTTTATTTCCACAAACCCGATAAACGATTCTTGGGTTGCGTTTTTGCCTTCATGGAAATACCTCAACCCAATTGACAATTACTCTGATCCAGACAGATCAGCAATTTCATCAGCTATTATGCTATATGCGTCTGCATTTTGAACTAATTGTATAAACTGTTCTTTGGACTTCACCACAAGGGCTGATTTCATTTTGAATTTCGACTGATCGATAGCTTGCATTTCCTTTTCCATGCACCATATCCTTTTTTAAAACATTGTCTCAGCGTCGATTCTAAGCTTGTATAAGTCCTCTACAATTCCTTCACCGTAGTGCTTGCCTCGCAACGCCACGTCGTGGGATCCGCAAAACACAATAAGGAAATAATAAATGTTATTATCTTTCTATTCTTCTGAATAACGTTTAGGGAGTATTTGTTTATTTGTGCGTCCACAGGCACTTTCTCTAGAAATAATTTAGCAGCTTCGTGTCCCTTTTTATGAAAATGGGTTTCCATGTGTTTTTTCCTATGTTCGTGGAAATTTTTAAACTTGCAAAATGGCTTGACGACAAAAGAACCCTGCGGAAATTAGGCACAATATTTGCAAAAGGCGCCTTTTTGGCAACGTGAATATACCTAACATGGTGAATACGCTTCTAACCACGCAGAGTAAAATTTTCTTTTTTAAATTCTTCGCGTCCAGAGAAAAATCATATGTCTTGGACGGTGTCCAGCATTTTTTGAGCGGATCGGTCTTTTTTAGACCATGGATTTTAAAAAATACATGGGCTATTGTGTTTGTCGAAATGTGCGTAACAGGTAGAAGGAGGCATCTGCGACCCCATAAAGAATATATATTCTTGCTCAGGATCATTAGGTGAGTCGATTAAGCCATGTCTGTCTGTCCGTCTGTATGAACGCCTATATCTCCGAAACGAAAAAAGCTAGAGGCACAAAATTTGGTGACAACACTTATGTGAATCATACGCTGTAAAATTTTTATTAAAATTTGGGACACGCCTACTTCCGCCCCCCTAATCGATAAACCGTATAGCAAGCGCTATAATAAAGCTAGAGTATTCAGTTTAGGTGTGAATGATATCTATTACCACCTAAACGATCGCTGAAAATGTAGTTCCGATCGGATAATGAACATGTTATTCAACGTTTCATATAGATTTGCACTGCGCCCACTGCAAGCAAGCAAGCAGTGTTTTTTCCAAGCAGTGTGTTTTTCCAACTGCTTGGACTGCTTGGCGTGTAACTGAAAATTATATGTGTTGTTTATTATTTTTCTTTGAAAAACACGTTTACCAATAACAGTTTTCTAAATCTGAATTTTTTCATTACCATGAAAAAACCATGGTCTTATACAGTCAACACTTGACTGTAGCCGTTCTTACTTGTTTTCATAGAATAAGAGCGATGAGCGTCCAACATACCGGCCAATATCATTTTCATTGCAATCATCCTTGGCTAAATCTTCCGATAAGTTTGGTCTTGCCATTTCGGTCGAAGTGGCCGCAGCACCATTAGATATATCAACACCTAAGTCGGGAGCAGGCACAGCTGTCTTAATTTCGTTTTCCACTTTTTCGTCATCGTCGTTGTTATTACTTTCTGTACCTCATTCTTCACAAAGTTTTTCAGCAAAAAAGCCAACCAATTAAATATTTAAGAACTTTCTAAAATCAATCCCGCTATAGTAAAATAATACCGCCAAAACGCAAACATTGATTTCTGAGGTGAACTCATACCCGCGGCATGCACCATTTACTTACCATAATCAAGCCTGCCTTATATTAACGCTTTTACTCGTTTGTTGATGTATTGCTGTATACATACTTACCAAAAACTTTCTTATGTCCATTGCTTGTATGTGCTGGGCTTATACAACAAAATGTTTTTGTTTCCAGAAATCTTGTTACAATTGGCTTGATTTTCAAACTTTGTAAAAGTGCATAACACAAAACTTTAAGACTAGCTTCGCGCGCTGTTAACTCCACTTTTCCAGTCAACGCGCGCAAACTCAAAACCCAGTAGAAAATTTGCTGCAAATTCATCTACCAACACTGAAAGCTGCCCTGCCCTACCCGGGCGACGCCCTTGCTGCTGGACAACAAACAATTATTACATTTTGAGGGAGGATCAAAATGTCGGTGTAAAATAATAGGGCTTATAAGCTGGTTAGGAGGGCTTAAAATATTAAAATAGAGTGCGACAGTGAATAGGAGTGGAACATAGAAGGGAACTTAGTGAAGAACCGACAAAAATGTAGCGTGGAGGCAATCGGCTGTAGATGCATATGAGCTGTTCAAACCATTCAACGGCAGCTGCACGCATTACCAAACGGAAACGATCATTAAAAATAAATTGTTACAGCTAACCTAAGTTAGCCGGCGCGCCTGCAAGGGCTGAATTAATAGAGACCAAGGTGACAAAGGGGTTCTCAGCTACCCCGTATGCCTTAATAAAGTTAAAAAAAAAAAAAAAAAATTAAAAATAAAATCAGAGGCTCAGCTGGGGCAGTTCTAGTATCTCACAATATAGTGCTCGATTTCGACGTAATTATAGCCAGGTTAAATTACTCGTAAAAGTTCACTCCGTCTGTTAAGGCAAAACCTTGACATGGTAAGGCAAGGTGAGTTAAGTCTTTCGGAATATTACGATGAGGTCAACGAAAGTTGACCTTAGTTACAAACAAAACAAGTAAGAAAGCTACATTCGAGTGTGCTCGACTGTAATATACCCGCTACCCAGCTGCTCGTACATCATTTATTTGCGGAACAAAAAAAACGGCTACAATCATATTTTGACCGTAAAAGGCTATGGACTTACAATATTTATGCAAAGTCAAAATCTAAAATAAAAAAAAAACATTTTTGCACACATTAAATTTTTGATGCGGGCGGGACTCGAACCCGTAAATGCATAATAGTACTGTTCGTTTTGCAGTCCAAAACTTAACCCATTTCACCACCGTACACGCACACACGATTCGGCACAATGCTGCAAGCAGCGCTGCCGGCAGCGCCTGTTACATACATTTTCGGTTTGAACAAAGTTATAATACTCTTCTACTCGGAGCAGGCTATATACTCAATTTCTCGTTATTTCTGCGCTGGGAAATCTCGTTAAGGCAATGGTTTTTCCGGCATCTGCATCAGCGCTAGCCAGAGATGAAGAATGTAGCATCATATGCCAAAGCCAGGCATAGAGATCAGGCGAGGGATGACAAAACAATAGTTCGCCCTCAGGGCAAGGATAAAATTTAATAGAAATAAGTATGGAAGTGACAGAAATTATAATTTTTTCAAGAAGCAACAGGGCGAAAACCAAGCTAAGAATAACAAGTAAAGTAAGCTACAGTCGAGCGCACCCAACAGTAAGATACCACTCGCCCAGTTTCAAAACAAATTATAAAATATTTAATTCCGTCAAAAAAGTCTTCCCAAGAGTGTGGAGGTGGGTGTGGCATCAAATATTAAAAATAAACCCGATCTTCCTATGGTATACAGGAGCCTTCATGTGAAATTTGGTGTCCCTAGCTTTTGTAATAGTTTAGATCTGGGCGTTCAAACGGACAGACGGACATGCCTGTTACACACATTTGCACAAACTTAGCATACCATTTTTGACCATTTTTATACCCGCTACTCATAGAGTAGAAGGGTATTATAACTTTGTTCAAACCGAAAATGTATGTAACAGGCAGAAGGAGACACCTCCGACCCCATAAAGTATATATATTCTGGCTCAGGATCAACAGCCGAGTCAATATAGCCATGTCCGTCTGTCCGTCTGTCTGTCCGTGTGAAAATCTAGATCTCAGCTATTATAAGAGCTAGGACAACCAAATTTGGTGACAATATGTGTTATTATTGCACGCTGATCAAGTTTATTTTGGATTTTGGCCACGCCCCCTTCCGCCCCCGCAAATCGAAAAAAACATTGATAGCTGCCGGCAGCGCTGCTTGCAGCATTGTGCCGAATCGTGTGTGCGTGTACGGTGGTAAAAAGGGTTAAGTTTTGGACTGCAAAACGAACAGTACTATTATGCATTTACGGGTTCGAGTCCCGCCCGCATCAAAAATTAAATGTGTGCAAAAATGTTTTTTTTTTTTATTTTATATTTTGACTTTGCATAAATATTATAGGTCCATAGCCTTTTACGGTCAAAATATGATTGTAGCCGTTTTTTTGTTCCGCAAATAAGTTATGTACAAGCAGCTGGGTAGCGGGTATATTACAGTCGAGCACACTCGACTGTAGCTTTCTTACTTGTTAATAGTCGAATGGTGTAAAAGCTAAAAATTTAATTTTCGACGCAGTCCACCACTTACCCCATTTGACCACCGTACAAGTATGCGCTATTCCCAATGCTGCTGGCTGCACTCTCGGTAGCTATTGAAAACGTTGAGTTGAATAACGTCTGTGTTTATTATCTGATCGCTACCAAATTTTCTGAGATTATTTGGCTTGTTATAATAATCATATAGAGCAAAAAGAAAAGAAGTAAGAACGGCTACAGTCAAGTATTGACTGTATAAGATCATGGATTTTGAAAGATCATCATAAAAATCAGTTATTGGCAAACGCGTTTTTCAAAGAAAAAAAAAAATGAAAAACACATATATGATATTTTCAGTCCGACGCTCAGGGGATCTGAACCAACGACCCCATTAAACCATTTGTTTCGTAGTTCGCAACTTAATCACGGACGCACTTACGCGTTAGTTGTCAACATATCTAACATATCTAAGACACATACAGTGGCGAGCAAAAGTGAGTGTATAAGAAAACAAAGAAATAAATAATTTTTAATATTTTCTCCATAGCCCCTTATTATGAATTACTTAATTTACTCGAGATGGCCTACTCTCTACCAAGTTTTCAATAACTTCCTTGGGAATTCGGTTCCATTCATCTTGTACACGCTCCCAAAGATTGGTCATGTTTGTTGGGGCTGAGTCGTACTGCCCGTGCCTTCGTTTCACGATTGACCAAAGATTTTCAATCGGATTGAGGTCAGGATTTTGTGCTGGCCACTCCATCAACTTGAAATTTTGTTCACCAATCCATTCCTTGACAGTTTTCGCTGTGTGCTTCGGATCGCCGTCTTGTTAAAAAAAATTATCTTCTTCCGAATACGCACATTTCTCCATAAAATTGGGAAGACGGGTTTGCAAAATATGCAGATAGTCCTCCTTTCGCATGCCATCTATTAAATGCAGGGGGCCGACTTGCCATCATGTGAAGCATCCCCAGACCATTATATTTCCGCCGCCATGTTTAACCGTTTGCTTCACATGGGGTCTTTGAATCCGTTCTCCGGGTCTACGCCAGCAGTATTGTTTACCATCTGCCTGGAAACGGTTGAACTTGGACTTGGACCAGACAACACGTTTCCAATCTGTGGCCAATCTTTGTGCACTCTCGCAAATTTTAGACGCGCCTTAACATTTTTTTCGGATAATGCAGGTTTGTTTTTTTTTTTAACAGCCCCAGCATATCCAATGTTGCGCAGCGCTCTTCTGGCAGTCCACTTGCTAACGTTTCTGTTTATGGCCAAAGATGCTTCTTTAGGTGTTAGCAGCCTATTTTTCCTCATCTGGGATACCATTAGTCGGGCATCTGAGTCCGATAATAATTTTTCGACCTTTCTGTTGCGTTCTGGATGTCACATTTCAGCTGCAATCACTGCCGATTGGCTTTTACCGAGCTTTTTGGCAATGGCTCGTGAAGAGCAGCCCTTCTCGGTCAGACACACAACACTATTCTCAATTTCAATGCTAATTTTTTTTTTTGTCCTATTTGTTACAAATAGGATAGGTAAACAAAAATAAAAAAAATTATTGGATTACCTGCTTTAGTTTTGTTTTTATAGATGATGAAAGTCGAGAGTTATGACCATGTACTCACTTTTGCTACCCACTGTATGCATCAAAACCCAAGCACTTGGAAAAAACAATGCTTGGAAAAACACTGCTTGCTTGCTTACAGTGGGCGCAGTGCAAATCTATAGGAACCGTTGAATAACTTTTATGATCATTATCCGATCGGAACCACATTTTCAGCACTCGTTTGGGTGGTGATATTTATTATAACAAGTAAGAAAGCTACATTCGAGTGTGCTCGACTGTAATATACCCGCTACCCAGCTGCTCGTACATCCTAATTTTTTGCGGAACAATGAAGAACTGCTACAATCAAATTTTGAACGTAAAAGGCCATGGACTTACAATATTTATGCAAAGTCAAAATCTAAAATAAAAAAATAATTTTTTGCACACATTTAATATTTGATGCGGGTGGGACTCGAACCCATAAATATAAATGCATAATAGTACTTTTCGTTATGCAGTCCACAACTTAACCCATTTCACCACCGTACACGCGCACACTATTCGGCACAATGCTGCAAGCAGCGCTGCCGGCAAAAGGAGAAAAAAGTATTGAAAACATATAACTTTTATTCAGGTACCAAAAAAATCCAAGATTTATCACTTAAACAGTAAAAATAATAATTTTACGACAACAATGACAGGAAATCATATTCAGGATATGCGTTTATCTTGGGTGGCAGTGCATTCTCCTAGTCATCTTCGAAGCAAAGCGTGGTCACATAAAGCAGCACTGAAGTTGAGTATGTTGCATTGTCTACAGCTGCCAAAGAAGCCGTCCGTCCGTCCGCGCCAGCAGAGAAGCCGTTGGCAGAGATGTTGCTTTGTTCTTATGTACTTAGTTTAGGCAGCAAGAGCGCCTCTGTTTGAGAGAGTCATGTGCACATAACGATCGAGCAGTCGCGCATGGGAATTATCCAGACTCTGCACTTGAGATATGCTTGGGACATGGTAACAGTTCCTCGTTCACCAATTCGCTTTACTTCCATTCCTAGAAAGTATTTTAGGGGGCAGCTGTCATGTATTTCAAAATTATTTGCAATCTTCTCTTCCTTTTAATTTTATTGATTTTTTGCAAGAAAAGTTTTTGCCTCCCCTTTTGAGCTACCTTCATGAAACTTTGTATACATGTTTCTTATTGCTGCCCGCTGTAAATAAGTCGGAACGAGCCGGTACGGACCGATACATCGTATAGATGTCATAGAACCTATCGGTCGCTTTATTTTAACAACATTTTTAGACCATGGATTTAAAAAAAATACATGGTCTATTGTGTTTGTCGAAATGTGCGTAACAGGTAGAAGAAGGAATCTGCGACCCCATAAACTTTATATATTCTTGCTCAGGATCACTAGGCGAGTCGATTAAGCCATGTCTGTCTGTCCGTCTGTATGAACGTCGAGATCTCAGAAACTGAAAAAGCTGGAGGCACCAAATTTGGTGACAACACTTATGTGAACCATACGCTGTCAAATTTTTATTAAAATTCGGGCCACGCTTACTTCCGCCCCCGCAAATGGAAAAACCTTATTGCATGCGCTTATATCTTAAAAACTAAAAAAGCTAGAGCCACCAAATTAAGTGACAACACTTATGTAGCATATCTACCCTACCAATATAGTAAATGATTGGGTATAACTCTGCGACAATACATTGTGACACTGTCATAATACCCAAAAGGCCAACGACTACATAAGCATTCCAGCGCCCAAGTAATACGATTTAACGCTTATGCTAGAAGAAAAATGTCTGGTCGTGGTAAAAAGCTATAAAACCAGAACAAACTAATTGTCACCATAAGCGGACGGCTAAAGAAAGAAGAAGCCAACCGGCTAAAACTAAGTGAAAGATGCCTGTGCCCCAGCACCGGCCTCCCAACATTAGTCGAGTGTGCTCGACTGTAATATACTCGCTACCCAGCTGCTCGTACATTCTTTATTTGCGGAACAAAAAAAACGGCTACAATCATATTTTGACCGTAAAAGGCTATGGACTTACAATATTTATGCAAAGTCAAAATCTAAAATAAAAAAAAAACACTTTTGAACACATTTAATTTTTGATGCGGGCGGGACTCGAACCCTTAAATGCATAATAGTACTGTTCGTTTTGCAGTCCACAACTTAACCCATTTCACCACCGTACACGCACACACGATTCGGTACAATGCTGCAAGCAGCGCTGCTTACAGCTATGGAAAACAGGCTGAATAACTTCTGTGTTTATATACGAGGGTCGTTTGATAAGTCCGTGACTTTTTGAATAAAATATATTTTTTTCGTCAAAGAAGCGTTTTATTTCTCAACATAATCTCCTTTTAGCTCTATACATTTAGTCCAGCGTTTTTCCAATTTTTTTATTCCTTCCAAATAATAGGTTTTCTCAAGGCCCTCAAAATAGTCGTTTGTTTCTGTGATGACCTCTTCATTTGACCCGAATCTCTTACCGCCGAGCCATTTCTTCATGTTTGGAAACAAAAAATAGTCACAGGGGGCTAAATCTGGAGAATATGCTGGATGGGGTAGCAGTTCGTAGCCCAATTTATGAAATTTTGCCATGCTGACTACACACGTGTGCACCCGTGCATTGTCCTGATGGAACAGCACTTTTTTTCGCCAAATGCGGTCGTTTCTGCTTCAAATCAATATCGAATCTGTCCAAAAGCTCTGAATAATATTCGCCGGTGATCGTTTTACCCTTTTCAAGGTAATCGATGTGAATGATACCTTGTGCATCCCAAAAAACTGTGGCCATGACCTTGTTGGCCGACAGACCCACCTTGGCCTTCTTTGGTGCACGTTCACCCGGAGAAACCCACTGTCTTGATTGTTCTTTGGATTGCGGTTGAACATCGCCAAACACTCCTTTGAAATGGTCACACGGTTGCGCTTATGGTCGTGTGTGAGCAATCGCGGCACCCATCGCGCGGAAAGCTTTTTCATGTCCAAATATTCATGTAAAATGTGATGTACCCGTTCAGTTGAGATGCCTACAGCCTCAGCTACCTCACGCACTTTCATTCTCCGATCATCCAATATCATTCCATGGATTTTGTCGACGATTTCTGGCATGACGACCTCTTTTGGGCGACCTGAACGTTCGGCATCACTTGTACTGGTACGACCACAACGGAACTCAGTAAACCATTTCTTAACCATTGAAATTGATGGTGCAGAGTCCCCATAATATTTATCAAGTCTTTCCTTGGTTTCGGTGATGGATTTTTTACGCAAAAAATAATGCTTAATTAGCACACGAAATTCACTTTTTTCCATTTTCGTTAAAATTCACGAGATCGTCTGCTTTCAATGCCTATAAAACGCAAACCAAAAAACGCAGCTTTCTCAAAATTTTACAGTCAGCTGTTAATCGATAACTGCTGACAGGAGCAGTGTTGTATTTAGAGCAGGTGCGCGGCAAATACAAAAAGTCACGGTCTTATCAAACGACCCTCGTATATAATCTGGCTAGCTATAGATATCATGCAAACCGGAAATGAACAATATGGCATCAAAATTGCACTTGTAATCAATGTTTTTTCGACTTACGGGGGCGGAAAGGGGCCTGGCCAAAATCCAAAATAAACTTGATCAGCGTGCAATAATAACACATATTGTCACCAAATTTGGGAGTCCTAGCTCTTATAATAGCTGAGATCTTGATTTTCACACGGACAGACAGACGGACAGATAGACAGACGGACATGGCTGTATCGACTCGGCTGTTGATCCTGAGCCAGAATATATACTTTATGGGGTCGAAGGTGTTTCCTTCTGCCTGTTACATACATTTTCGGTTTGAGCAAAGTTATAATACCCTTCTACTCTATGAGTAGCGGGTATAATAAAAAAAAAAATATTTTTGCACACATTTAATTTTTGATGCAGGGAAACACTAATTTCTGTAAGGCTTTTTACTAACAATGTGGTTGGACAATTTTTTGTTTTTAATTGTAAACAAATATGTGAGCCAACCACATTTAATAACTAATATTTCCACGTCTCTGGCATTGAGTATAAATTATCATGAGTGGGTGATCCCGCGGTGTCCCAGTATCGTCTCACTGGGTGTTGCGCTGGATATAATCCCTCGATGGCACTGGCAGCGTGTCTGCGGGTGCTGGTTGTCGTCGTGGCGGCGGCGTCTGTCGCCGTCCAAGGTATTCTGCAGCAATACTGCAGTTAATTATTATATGACGATTATGTTGGGGAGGTTACTTCTCCCAATCACTGGCCTTGTGGCTCAGCGACTATATCGAATAATAATCAAAGGTTATTTGCGGCTTGTGCCGGAGCTGTATTTATTATCTGAGCGTTAGCTTCTAGATCTTTTTCCAAACTAAATACAAGAATATTAAAAGGCATAAGTCTACCCTAGCTTCAATGCATCACGCCATACAATCGTGGTCGGCAAGCCGACTCAGCATTCCATGCATCGCAATGCGGCACTCCAAATAAGCAGTGTCCGATTACCGCTGCTGGACGTTCTTAGCGCGGAGCGCTGAACTCATTTTGGGCGCCTCAGCATTGTTTGTGTAGAGCTACTTAGTTGCTAGGGTACGGTTTACGTAAAACTACTTAGTTGCTGATTCAAATACATTCAGTTGTTAACTAACCCCCCTGAGATTTATGAGCGTCCTCGGTTATATTAAAGTTGTTGATCGCTCACTGTATTTCGGCAGAGGCTCGTCTTCTCCTTAATGCCAGAAAAAGGATGACCGAACCAACCAGTCCAATGTTCAGGACCACTCCAGCCACGAACCAGAATTTGGGAGAGCCTGCAGCGTCGACCTCGTCTTTGAAACCCTGGATGAAGCGTAGGTTATCGTTGCTCATGCGGTGTAGCAAGGGCATACTTAGCACCGGGTCATGGCCGACAATGTTCAAAAGCGGCGATCTCACTACGCCAGGCTGCTTGTTCAACGTCTTTTTGAGATTCACGAATTCAGTGCCATTGATTGTCGCCGATCGGGCCGCCGTCCGTACTGATGCGAGCCGTCGCCTCGTTGATGATGATGATGCCGTCATCTATAGGCATCACTGCCCTCAAGTGGCTGGGTTGAGTGTGGCATTGGGCCGTGCTACCAGCATGGAGTGAGCGAGCGCAGGTCTCACGACGAGAGCGTTCGCAGAAGGTGTTGTGCGTGGTCTCAGTGCACTCGGTGACGGCGAAAGTATCTTCTGAGCATTCCGCCAACGTGTCATCATCAAGCCGTAGGATTACTTGTTGATGTGACACCGGGTAGACGGAGACCTTCTTACAGCGGATTTTTACCCTAGGATAAGCTATTAATATGTGAACTATGTCATCGGATTGGAGGATTCTAATTTTTGAAGCTTATAACAAACTAACTATAGGTGTGTTTTGTTCAATGAGTGATCCCAGATCGGCATGATCAAGAATCGTGGGGTTTACTATGTTGGCCTTTGCCAAAGTTATTGTAAGAATTAAATTTTGAATTTCTGTCGTTAACATTCTGTTTCTTGCTAGAAGAGCCTCATATAAATGTGGAGTGTCGACCAAATCATTTTTTCGGGCTTTGATAATTTTGTTGATTGTGTCCGTAAGTTTATTTATTTGATCCTGGGTCTTGGTGTTTATGGCGATCTGTCTAGAATTTGAATCTATCAAATGAGCCTCCGTCATCTTGATCTTCAGGAAATCTGAGGCATCCGGAGTTCCCGCAACCACCTTAAGGGCTGTCCCCAAGAAATCTAAGCTTCTCGCAATTCTATGGTGTATTCTGAGCACGGACAATAGGGTTCTGAGATGATCTGTATCAACGTCAAGTAATTTACGCATATGCGATAGCGGAAAAGTTTCGGACAATTTTTCTGTCTCATCTATCATACTACTAAATTCGGACAGATTGCTCGGCTGCCTCAAGCACACAAGCACATCTCCGTCTACGACTGGGATGTAGTTGGCCTGAGAAAAGTCGGTAATCCATGCATTTGCCACTGCTAGGGTGATGAGCGTCGTGAGGACGAACCTGCAATCCAAACGTAGAGTGAGACTACGGTGTTTTAACTTATCTCTAGTTACTATTTAAAACTCTAGTTACTATTTGATAATGTTACTTACTACAAATTATGAGTGGGGGCCTATTTGAGGTTATCCTTATGGACCACCCTCCCCTTAATGAGAACAGACGTTCCCAGGTCTTCCAGCACTTTTTGTTCCGTGCAAAGCGGGGTTAGTTTGTTCCCTAACCTTTTATTATTTTTGACAAAAACCTCTTCCCCTACTTCAAAAACGCGGTTTTGTCTAGCAGGGTTACATCTTTCGATGTTGTTCTGCTGGGCTTTTGTCAGCCTGTCTTTAATGACCAGGCAGCGATCGTTGGATTCGGTGCGAAGGATCTCGACCGGTTTCTCACGAGTGACCGAGTGCAGCGTCTTGTTATATTCTACCGTAGCCCTCAAGATCAGTTCTACGGTATCGCTGATTTTTTTTGTCTAGCTTAAAGCACCTGGCGATTTCCGTCAAGGTGCTGTGGAATCGTTCCACTTGACCGTTTGACGAGCTATAAAGCGGTGCCGCGTTCACAATGTCAATACGGTAGTTATTTCTCAGCAAGGAGGTGATAGTCTCGGAATTGAAGGCGGCCTCATTGTCGCAGTATATTGTTCTGATTTTAGGGAACAAATTTACGACTTGAAGCAAGGGCCCTGTGATGTCCACTATTGTTCTGGACTGCACTGGTTGTACCACTGCAAACTTCGAGAACTTGTTAACGCATGTTAGGAATTGCTTCCTATCGGTTGAGAAGATGTCAATGTGTAACATTTCGCCGGTATAGCTTGGTATGGGTGTTTCCCCGAGCTCTTGCTTTTTTGGGTGCATGTCGTATTTGGCTTTGGTGCATACTCTACAATTTGCAACCACTTCTTTCGCTAAGCTGCTCATTTTGGGAAAATAGTAGTCGCGGAGGACCTGCTTGACATTTTCCTGAGCCGCTCTGTGCGCGCGATTGTGTTCTGCAGTGACCACTTCTAACTGTTCGTTTCTATTGGTAACGTCCATAACGACATTCTTACAATAGCGAAACTGTGTGGCAGGGTAATGAGCAATTAAGTCATGTTGGAAGCTTGCCAAAGTAGGTAAGTCGCAGTGTATCGCATTTACGACGTCGGGGTTCACTACTTCTTTGAGCATTTTTAAAATGCCGCTCTTGTCGGCGAAATTAATCAAGTGGCGAGTTTTGCTACGAAACCACACTAAGCTTTGTTTTAGCTGGAAACGTGCTTCTTCTAGCACAATTTGATTTCTGAAGCAGTTCAATGGTTGGTCTATCGTTTCGACCGTGTAGGTCAGTGAAAGTTCACTGTGAATAGTCGCAGCGTCTGACTGAGGCTCATCTTGTAAAGCGTTAATATTCTGTCTGGAGAGCGCGTCGGCCACATGATTTTCTTTACCCGGTTTGTAATGGATTTTTGCGTTATGATCGTCAATATACGCTTTCCATCTTTTTATCTTCGGATTTGGATTCCGATCGGACACCGCAAATGTCAAAGGCTGGTGGTCTGTATAAATGTTTATATCTCGAGTGCCGTACAGATAGTGCTGTAACTTGCCTAGAGCCCACACTATGGCCAATAATTCTCTTTCATTCGTGGCATAGTGTGATTCGCATTCTTTAAGGGTCCTAGAGATCATCGTAATAGGTCTTTTTTCTTGCGACAGAACTGGGCCGATACCGTTCGCGGAAGCATCCGTTGTCAGATCGAATGGCTTTCTGAAATCAGGGTATCTGAGAATTACATCTTCGGAAGCTAAAACATTTCTCAGCCTCTCGAATGCATCTCTCTGCAAGTCACCGAAGTCAATAGGAGTTTTCCTAGATATGTGTTTGCTAATAGAGCCGTTCTCTCCTTTCAGCAGGCTTGTCAAAGGTCTCGCGATTGCCGCGAAGTCTTTAACGAAACATCGATAGTAACTAGCTAGACCCAAAATGACCTAAGCTCATACAGACTTGTCGGTTCTGGGTATTCTTTAATGGCTCTTACTTTTTCTGGGTCGGTTTTTGCACCATCATTGGTTACAATGAATCCCAGATATTCAACACTTTGCTTAAAAAAGTGTGTTTTTTCGTTGGAAACCTTCATGTTGGCATCACATAGGCTTTTTAAAACCCATTGGGTATTTATCAGCGATGGTCTTTTCGTTGAGCTTTCTAAAGTCAATAACCAAACGCTTATTCTTGTTACCCAGATCATCATGGCCTTTTTTGTCCACAACCCATGTTGGGTTGTTGTAAGGCGACTTTGGCGTTCTAATAATGCCTTTTTGCAATAAATCTGTGATTTCTCGCTTCACAAATTCAGATACGCCCATGGGGTGCGGGTATAGTTTAGAGTATACCGGCTTATCATCGCTTGTGCGAATTGTGGCAACAACAGAAGTGTTAAACGGCAGTGCCTCGTTAGAGGCTGAAAATGCCTTAGATCTGTTTTTGATCATGCTTTGAAATTCAACTTTTGCAGACTCTGGTACGACAATGTCATCCACGTTAGTGAAATTTACATTGTCGCAACTATGATGCTGTAGCTTCTCAGAAACAGAACCATAATTTATCGTACCTTTCTCTGCGTCCAGTTTCGCTCCTACTTGAGCTAGAAAGTCAAAACCAATGATGCCATCAAAGGGTGTCAGCGCGTCTAAAAGGAAGAAGGCAGCTGTTTTTCCAAAAATGTTCATTAGACATTTCTGGCGAACCCTGTTAGAACCATGAATGGAACTAACAGTGAAAGGGGAATTGACTGGCACTACATTTTTAAGCTCCTTTACGGGCTTGATGTAGTTTTTTGCCGCCCCTGTGTCGATTAAAATTTTTAGTTGCTTCCCTTGCAACTGTCGTTCAATGAACGGCAGCCGGGAGCGCTCCCTAAAAAATTGACCTGATCACTACCATCAGAGTCATTACCTATTTCGGTAACGGCCGCTGCGGCCGCGCTTTCATATTCGCTGTCATCTTTATTGTCAGCCTGTTGCATGGTATTTTTCACTCTCTGACGCCTTTGACCTGTCATGCGTGTGGAACCAGATCTTTTCTGACCCCAAATATTCTCGCTCTTGGCGTTTGCAGGCTGACCGCCTCCGAAAGAGGTCGGTTGTCTATGCTGAGTCATAGTGGAGCCTAACTCCATGGGCTCAGATGACTGGTTATGGTCAGAGTTTGTGTTATGGGACGCATTACTTTGTTGAGGCCTATTCTGTTTTTTATAAAAATGAAGGTTTTTTCCCTGGCCGTCTTCAGCCCTGCTATTTTTTTCCTGCGGCTCTTGCGAGCGGCTTTGATTTCTGCGCTGCTCATAGATGAGTGCCCTATCCTCTAGAGCCTTTGCGTATGTGGCAGCAAACGCATTGCGTTCTATGTTTGCCTCGGATTCCCTAGCAAAAGCTAAAGCTGAGGGCAAATCCTTGGGCTGAGCTGGCAAGACTATGGCTCTCAAGGGTTTCCTGAGACCTGCATCTTGTCGAACTTCATTATTGAAGAGAATAGCACTGTCGGGTTCGTGTGTCATAACAATTTTATTGGTTATTAGTGTTAACCGTTTCTCTACGTCGTCGTAGTACTCCATCAGGCTAAGTTCTCCTTGCCTGACTGCATCGAGTCCCTGCCGCAGGACACGCAGCGACGTTTTGTCAGCGTAGGTGCAGTCCAATCGAGCAATTATGGCATCGAAATTCAAGACTGTGTTATGGGCAACTAGTAGCCCTCTTGCAAATCCCCTTATCTTATTTCTGATAACCAAAACGGCTTGGTAGTGCGCCAAGCTGCCTTGATATGGTTTGAAGATCTCAAATGCGTCCACGGCTGACTGTCGCCACGACACATAGTCGTCCTGATCTCCCATAAAATCTGGCATGGGTTTTACAATGTCAAGCTTGACTTCACATTGAATATTTGGGTCTACTGTTATTCTCTTGTATGCTTCCACTTGCGGTGCTTTCAAATTCAAGCTCTGCTTCTGATTCTTAACTTCGTTTAACTGCGTTTGAAATTCCTGTTTCAGCCTAGCTTCTTGCTGGGCTAAGGCCTGGTTAATTATTGCCTGTAATTGAGCAGAGTCCATGTCTGTATTGTTGTTTGCCGTAGGTTGAAAGCCTTGTGTTTGTAAATCCCACCCGTCGTCACTATCGTATTCGACTTTAATATTTCTATACTCACGTGCCCAACTCATTGACTAATGGTTGGCACTACACAAATATATTTCTGCCGAGCACAATTGATCGGCTTTCGTAAGGCAACGAAATTTCGTTGCGCGAGAAATAGAATGAATGTTGACAATTTTATCTTAAAACAGGGTTATACAAACAATAACTTGGTTGATTTCAATTAAAAAATATTTTTTTTTTTTTTTTTTTTTTTTTTTTTTTTTGATATTATTGTTTATTAAGGCATACGGGGAAGTCTGGGTACCCCTTTGTGACCTTTGTCTCTATTAATTCAGCCCATTCGGGCGCGCCGGCTAACTATGGTATAGTTAGCTTTGTCTGGTTTAACAATAACTTTAACAATAATTACATAACAATCACAGATAACAATAAAATTTTTTGATAAGCATCAGCTTCTGCTGACCCTTGTCAAAGGAGATCTGGAGATGAGATCTCTCGGTTGCCTTCTGTTGAGCCTCCTTGGTGGGCGAGATCTGGTTAGGGCGCTGGCCAGCCGATTTTTATGGCGCTCCAACCTGTCATGGTATCGACTCGAGTGCTGATTTATCTCATCAAACACCGTCGCAAGTTTGAGGTCTCTGTGCAGGGTGGTGTTTCGCACAAACCACTCGCAGCCGGTGATGAGTCTTGTGACTTTATTCTGGATAGCCTGGATCCTTTTGATTTGGCTGTCACATGCCAATCCCCAGATTTGGCACCCGTACTTCCAGTTTGGTGCTATGATCTGTTTGTAGATTGTCAACTTGTTAGAGAGTGACAATTTACTGCGCGAACAGAGTAGCCAGTAGTGCTTCGCCACCTTAGCACGTAAGCGCGTTCTGATGGCAGTCACATGCTTGGCGAATGTGAGTCTGCGATCCAGCAGCACTCCAAGGTACTTTGCTGCGTTCGGCTGTGGTATGGGGGCTTCCTCGATGTAGGTGGTCGGTGGCGTTCGCCGCTTTAGGGTATAGCAGACGTTGGTAGATTTACTGCTATTTATGCCTATGTTCCAGCGCCTTGCCCATGCCGAGAACCGATCAGCAAAGTTCTGGATACCATCGGCTGCGTCGTGCTCGCATCGTGACCTGTATGTGACGCACACGTCATCGGCAAATGTGGCCAACATAGATTCCCTGTATAGGCTTAAATCTGGCTGCGGCATGTCATGGCTATATAGGCAGTAGAGCAGGGGGCCAAGGACACTACCTTGTGGAACTCCAGCTGCCACATTATGTTCGGTGGAAAGTGCTGAGTGGAAACGCACAGCGAATCGCCTTCCTTCCAGATATGATTTTAGTAGTCCGAAATATGGAGCAGGTAGCGTTTGTTTGATTTTAACTTGGAGTCCAATATGCCACACTCGATCAAACGCTTCTCGAATGTCCAAGAAGAGGCTGTTGCAATATTCCTTGTTGTCGTAAGCAGTCAGTATTTGCTCGACGACCCGATGGAGCTGCTCGACAGTGCAGTGGCCAGCACGAAAACCGAACTGGTGCTCAGGGGTAATCCCCTGGGCTTCCATGATCCTTACAATCCGGGCTGCAATCAGTCTCTCAAACACCTTCGAAACTGAAGGGAGAAGACTGATCGGGCGGTAGGAGGCGGGCTCCCTTTCCGGCTTGCCAGGTTTGTGGATCATGGAGATTATCCCGAGCTTCCACTGATGAGGGAACATAAGGTAACTTGGGGTATGCAACACAATTTATTTTCAACGAAAGTATGCAGCGGAAAAAATAAATCACACAAAGTATGCAATACTTTCTGCACTGTTCACTTTACTTTTTGTTGGATTTTCTTTGCATTAAAACTCTTGAGGGTATGCCGTTGAGTTCATTCATCAAACTTACATGTTTTGTTTAACTAGTCTGTTAAGATTGTTTGATGCGGTTGGGCGCCAATTATCATAAGTGGGTGATCCCGCGGTGTCCCAGTATCGTCTCACTGGGTGTTGCGCTGGATATAATCCTTCGATGGCACAGGCAGCGTGTCTGCGGGTGCTGGTTGTCGTCGTGGCGGCGGCGTCTGTCGCCGTCCAAGGTATTCTGCAGCAATACTGCAGTTAATTATTATATGACGATTATGTTGGGGAGGTTACTTCTCCCAATCACTGGCCTTGTGGTTCAGCGACTATATCGAATAATAATCAAAGGTTATTTGCGGCTTGTGCCGGAGCTGTATTTATTATCTGAGTGTTAGCTTCTAGATCTTTTTCCAAACTGAATACAAGAATATTAAAAGGCATAAGTCTACCCTAGCTTCAATGCATCACGCCATACAATCGTGGTCGGCAAGCCGACTCAGCATTCCATGCATCGCAATGCGGCACTCCAAATAAGCAGTGTCTGATTACCGCTGCTGGACGTTCTTAGCGCGGAGCGCTGAACTCATTTTGGGCGCGTCAGCATTGTTTGTGTAGAGCTACTTAGTTGCTAGGGTACTGTTTACGTAAAACTACTTAGTTGCTGATTCAAATACATTCAGTTGTTAACTTATATATATACTCAGCTGCAAACATTTTTTGTGAAATGACAATGAAAATATAACAATTCTTACCTTAATTCATTATAAAAACAATTTTACTTTTATCTTTGATTTTCAAGAAGAAATATTTTTCCTTCTTTCAACAAAAACTCACAGATAGAATATCTCACTTTTCTTTTAACGATACGTTTCATTGAATATATATAAAACCACATAATGGGATGGTTAACCGATTCTAGCGAGGCAAAAGATAATTCTGCCAACGTAGTAAATAATGTCAAAATACTAGATCACAGGGACGATATAAATTCGTTGTGGATCTTATTGATCATAACAATAGTGTTAGTTTTACAATTTTTGCTTACAATTTATGTTAAGCACAATAAAATTATTAAGAAGCGTTATATATGTAGAGCAAACCACTTAGACCATATTTAAAAAAAAAATCAATGAATAAGAAGAAAGCTTCATTCCAATACAAGAATGGAATGGAGTGAAATAGCGAAACGAATAGACGAATTTCGCTACAAGTTTGACAGATCATAAATATGCATAAATAAAGATGCAGTAATAAAAGAGGTGAACGAAATGAGTATAAGCCAGAAGCAATAACAATTTCAAAAATGGCACAGACATTGACAGATCTAGCCACATCTCTGATACCAGAGTTTGACGAACGAAAATTTACAAAGTTTTTTAGATGCTCTACGTCTATTAGATACCTTAAAAGGCACGCATGAGACGACAGCGATAAGCCTTATAAAAACTGAACTTAAAGGCCATGCAATCATTACCCAACTGTCAAGTGCAGTGAAAGGAGAATCGGTAGAAATTATATCTACCAAGCTTCTCAATCTGCAACAGAAAAATAAAACGGCCAACCAATGCACCCAAGAGGTGGAGAAACTGACAAAGGCCCTTGAAGGCGCCTATATCAGTGAAGGTCTCAGCCAATCCCTTGCAAATAAATACAGCACTACAACAGCTGTAAAAGCCATGACACAAAATTGCTCCATTGATAAGGTAAAACTTATAATGCAAGCAGGCACATTCATAAACATGAATGATGCCATCTCTAATTTATAACAAATAAGAAAGCTACAGTCGAGTGTGCTCGACTGTAATATACCCGCTACCCAGCTGCTTGTACAAAATTTATTTGCGGAACAAAAAAACGGCTACAATCATATTTTGACCGTAAAAGGCTATGGACTTATAATATTTATGCAAAGTCAAAATATAAAATAAAAAAAAAAAAAACATTTTTGCACACATTTAATTTTTGATGCGGGCGGGACTCGAACCCGTAAATGCATAATAGTACTGTTCGTTTTGCAGTCCACAACTTAACCCATTTCACCACCGTACACGCACACACGATTCGGCACAATGCTGCAAGCAGCGCTGCCGGCAGCGCTGCTTACAGCTGTGGAAAACGTTAAGCTGAATAACTTCTGTGTTTATTATCCGATAGTTACCAACTTTTCAGAGATAATCTGGCTAGCTATAGTTATCATATAAACCGAAAATGAACAATATGGCATCAAAATTGCACTTGTTAGCAATGTTTTTTCGATTTGCGGGGGCGGAAGGGGGCGTGGCCAAAATCCAAAATAAACTTGATCAGCGTGCAATAATAACACATATTGAGATCTAGATTTTCACACGGACAGACAGACGGACATGGCTATATCGACTCGGCTGTTGATCCTGAGCCAGAATATATATGCTTTATGGGGTCGGAGGTGTCTCCTTCTGCCTGTTACATACATTTTCGGTTTGAACAAAGTTATAATACCCTTCTACTCTATGAGTAGCGGGTATAAAAACTAACAGTTGCACGGAGATAACAGGTCAAAGTAACACTGTACTCTATTATCGACGAGATGCAAATAACAATAATAGATACTGGTCCAGATATCTCACTTTTAAAAGTAAATTCTGATAACTTTAAAATTCAGGATGAAAAAATAATAAACATCCAAGGCATTGGCCAAGGTGTAATAAAGTCTCAAGGAACAACCTCAATAGAACTTCAATCAACAAAATATATTATTAAACATGAATTTCATTTGGTAGACTCAAATTTTTCAATACCATGTGATGGAATAATAGGCATTGATTTTAAAAAAAAAATTCAATTGTCAACTAGATTTCAAACCAAGTGAAGACTGGTTTATAATTAGGCCTCAATATTTAAATTATCCAATATATGTTCCGATAACATATAGCGCTAGCTACAATACAGTTCTTCTGCCAGCCAGATCACAAGTTATTCGGAAAATAGACATTAATACCGTAAATGATTACATATTTGTTCCTAATCAGGAAATACAAAATTGAATTTATGTTACAAATACAATAGCAGCATCCAAACATGTATACATTCGACTTCTAAATACAAGTAATTTCGACCAATTGGTCAAAGTAAACAAAACCCAATATGAAAACCTAATAGAATATGACATTCATAACACCAATCCAGGATATAGAGGCGAACAAGCACTTTCATAACTAAAGAAAAATTTGCCAGAGCAATTTAAAAGTCAATTAACTGAATTATGCACAAAGTATAGTGATGTGTTCGGACTGGAAACCGAACCAATATCAACAAACATTTTTTTATAAACAAACATTAAGACTTAAAGATGAACCCATTTATATAAAAAACAAGTAAGAAAGCTGCATTTTTGCACACATTTAATTTTTGATGCGGGTGGGACTCGAATCCATAAATGGATAATGGTTTTGTTCGTTATGCAGTCCACAACTTAACCCATTTCACCACCGTACACACACTATTCGGCACAATGCTGCAAGCAGCGCTGCCGGCAAAAGGAGTAAAATGTATTGAAAACGTATAACTTTTATTCAGGTACCAAAAAAAATTCAAGATTTATCACTTAAACAGTAAAAATAATAATTCTACCTGTTAAAGACTATAAATCGAATACGTGCATGTAAAAAACGATATGTGCCCTTTTAATACCTCTTTATATACTTGAATGGAAAGTGTTGTAGAGCACTCTAACTTTTAATAAATTTTGTTAAAAAAAACGATCGATAGGTTCTATGGCATCTATACGATGTATCGGTCCGTACCGGCTCGTTCCGACTTATTTACAGCGGCCAGCAATAAGAAACATGTATACAAAGTTTCATTAAGGTAGCTCAAAAAGGGAGGCAAACACTTTTCTTTGCAAAAAGTAAGAAAAGTTTGATCTACCCCACCATGACACGCATGCATGCGGAATCGAACCTCGGACTCATTACCTAAGAGGTCCACCACTTCTCCATTCGGTCATAAGGCCATTACGTAAATTTTGCCAAAATTACATTATGAGACCATTCGAAGATTCTTGCACGACAAAAACAAAGTCTGAATGCATGATGCGTATTTTTGTTGATATTTATTCTCATAACTTAAACATACAATTAAATAAATAATACAATTAAAAAAATATAAGAAAAAGCTGCGCTCTAACAATGGCACACAGCTGATTTAAGAGACTGTCACTTCTCCACTTGTTAACAAAGTTCATTGTGAGAAATTAAAAAAATTTTAAATAAAATGCACGACCACTAATTAATGCATATTCAAAAATTAAAGTATTAGTTCTTAAAAAAAAAAAAGCTTAAGCGGCATCAATTGGGAATCGAACCACGGGCCTGTCGGTTCAGGAGTTCATCGCTTTTCCACAAAGCTACTGACGTTGTTATCCAACAACTGCAAAAATTTGCATTGTAAGGCATTCTAATTATTTCCTGTACAAATAAAGAATTTGCGCTGCCGGCAGCGCTGCTTACAGCTATGGAAAACGTTAAGCTGCATAACTTCTGTGTTTAACATGCCATTGTTACCAAATTTTCAGAGACCATCTGGCTAGCTATAGTTATCATGTAAACCGAAAATGAACAATATGGCATCAAAATTGCACTTGTTATCAATGGTTTTCGATTTGCGGGGGCGGAAGGGGGCGTGTCCAAAATCCAAAATAAACTTGATCAGCGTGCAATAATAACACATATTGTCACCAAATTTGGTTGTCCTAGCTCTTATAATAGCTGAGATCTAGATTTTCACACGGACAGACGGACATGGCTATATCGACTCGGCTGTTGATCCTGAGCCAGAATATATATACTTTATGGGGTCGGAGGTGTCTCCTTCTGCCTGTTACATACATTTTCGGTTTGAACAAAGTTATAATACCCTTCTACTCCATGAGTAGCGGGTATAACAAGTTGGGAAATTAATTAACGACAAAATCGTAGAACCGTCTGTATCTGAATACAACAGCCCACTCTTGTTAGTTCCGAAAAAATCATTACCGAATTAAGAACAAAAGAAATGGCGATTAGTAATTGACTATCGTCAAATCAATAAAAAACTACTTTCTGATAAATTTCCACTCCCAAGATTTGATGACATTTTGGATTAACTTGGTCGAGCTAAATACTTTTCATGCCTCGACTTGATGTCATGCTTTCATTAAATAGAACTTGAAGAAAACTTAAGAAATATAACATCTTTTTCAACGAGCAATGGCTCATATCGCTTCACGCGATTACCAATTGGTCTTAAAATAGCACCAAATTCATTTCAGAGAATGATGACTATATCATTCTCTGGTTTAGAACCTTCTGAGGCATTCCTTTATATGGATGACTTAATGGTGATAGGATGTTCGGAACAACACATGATTAACAAGTAAGAAAGCTACAGTCGTGTGTGCTCGACTGTAATATACCAGTTACCCAGCTGCTTGTACATAATTTATTTGCGGAACAAAAAAACGGCTACAATCATATTTTGACCGTAAAAGGCTATGGACTTATAATATTTATGCAAAGTCAAAATATAAAATAAAAAAAAAACATTTTTGCGCACATTTAATTTTTGATGAGGGCGGGACTTGAACTCGTAGCTAGCTATAGTTATCATGTAAACCGAAAATGAACAATATGGCATCAAAATTGCGCTTGTAATCCATGTTTTTTCGCTTTATGGGGGCGGAAGGGGGCGTGGCCAAAATCCAAAATAACTTGATCAGCGTGCAATAATAACACATATTGTCACCAAATTTGGTTGTCCTAGCTCTTATAATAGCTAAGATCTAGATTTTCACACGTACAGACAGACGGACAGACGGACATGGCTATATCGACTCGGCTGTTGATCCTGAGCCAGAATATATATACTTTATGGGGTCGGAGGTGTCTCCTTCTGCCTGTTACATTCATTTTCGGTTTGAACAAAGTTATAATACCCTTCTACTCTATGAGTAGCGGGTATAAAAATAATTTTTTGCACACATTTAATTTTTGATGCGGGTGGTGCTCGAACCCATAAATGCATAATAGTTCTGTTCGTTTTGCAGTCCACAACTTAACCCATTTCACCACCGTACACCGAACACCGCACACTATTCGGCACAATGCTGCAAGCAACACTGCCGCAAAAGGAGTAAAAAGTATTGAATACGTATAACTTTTATTCAGGTACCAAAAAAATCCAAGATTTATCACTTAAACAGTAAAAATAATAAATTTACCTGTTGAAGACTATAAATCGAATACGTGCATGTAAAAAACGATATGTGCCCTTTTAATACCTCTTTATATACTTGAATGGAAAGTGTTGTAGAGCACTCTAACTTTTAATAAATTTTGTTAAAAAAACGACCGATAGGTTCTATGGCATCTATACGATGTATCGGTCCGTACCGGCTCGTTCCGACTTATTTACAGCGGGCAGCAATAAGAAACATGTATACAAAGTTTCATGAAGGTAGCTCAAAAAGGGAGGCAAAAACTTTTTTTTGGAAAAAATAAGAAAAGTTCGATCTACCCCACCATGACATGCATGCATGCGGAATCGAACCTTGGACCCATTACCTAAGAGGTCCACCACTTCTTCATTCGGCCATTAAGCCATTACGGGAAATTTATCAAAGTTACACTATGAGACCATTCGGAAATTCTTGCACGACAAAAACAAAGTCTGAATGCATGATGCGTGTTGTTGTTGCTATTTATTCTCTTATTAAATAAAAAATAAAAATAAACAAATATAAGAAAAAGCTGCGCTCTAACAATCGCACACAGAAGATAATTTTGTAGCAAACGCACTTTTGCGTATAAAGTCCTGAAAGTCACTACCAGGCAACAAAGTAGACATGATAAAAACTGTACAGTAAAAATAAGGAACTATTGCCTAGGCAAAGTATCCAAAATGTATCAAAGCCCAAAGTACACGAAGTCATAACAAATGATGAGGTACGAAAAGTAGTGACCTTGCGAATAACTGATTTATATTTGTTAGAAATAAAGTTATTGCAAGAATCGATATTGACGATTTATATACCAATGGAATTCTAGATTTAGGTCAGTTCTTCCAAAGGCTTGAAATGCAAGCCGGTATGCTCAAACTCAGCCAACTCAAATCGGCACCAAGTGAAAAAATCTTTGAATCCATTTCAATAGATACTTTCAAAAATATGGGCAACAAGAAATTGAAATCATTAAGAGTAGCGCTTCTCCAGCCGGTGACCACTATACAAACTGAAAATGAGATACAATCAATACTGTCTACATTTCATGACGATCCAATTCAAGGAGGTCATACAGGCATTACAAGAACGCTAGCAAAAATAAAAGGACACTATTATTGGAAAAATATGACTCGTCATATAAAAGAGTACATACGTAGATGTCAAATGTCGAAAACAACGACACATACAACGACCCCAATGACTAAAACAGAAACCCCAACAAATGCTTTCGATATAGTGATAGTGGACACCGTTGGTCCACTACCGAAATCAGAATATGGCAATATCACACTAATATGTGATTTAACAAAATATCTAGTAGTCATACCAGTAGCAAACAAGAGCGCAAATACTGTCGCGAAAGCTATATTCGAAAATTTTATACTAAAGTACGGCCCAATGAAGACGTTCATTTCGGACATGGGCACCCAGTATAAAACCAAGGTAACTTTAGATATGTGTAAATATATAAAGATTGAAAATCTTACATCCACCGGATATCACCCCCAGACTTTAGGGATAATAGAACGAAGTAATAGAACATTCAATGAATACATTCGTCCATACATTTTTGAAGACAAAACTGATTGGGACGTTTGGTTACAATATTTTACTTATTGTTTCAACACAACACCATCAGTCATGCATGAATACTGTCCATATGAACTAGTCTTTGGTAGATTACCAAGACAGTTCGTAGATTTTAATAACATAGATAGAATAGAACCACTACATAATGTAGAAGATTACTCTAAGTAAATAAAATTTAGATTAGAAATAGCATATAACAGAGCTATGTTAGAGAAAGCTAATTCTTATAGGAAAGAAAATTACGATAAGAAAACTTCAGATTTTAAATTAAAAATAGGAGATAAAGTTGCACTAAGAAACGAAGCGGGTCATAAGATAGATCCAGTATATTAAGGTCCTTACACGGTAGAAACCATAGAAGACAGAGATAACATTATAATTAGAGATAACAAGTAAGAACGGCTACAGTCAAGTGTTGACCGTATAAAATGGATTTTTCAAGGTTATTTAAAAAAGAGATCAGCGATCGTTTAGGTGGTGATAGATATCATTCACACCAAAACTGAATACTCTAGCTTTATTATTGCGCCTGCTATACGTTTTATCGATTTGCGGGGGCGGAAGTAGGCGTGTCCCAAATTTTAATAAAAATTGTACAGCGTATGACTTACATAAGTGTTGTCATCAAATTTGGTGGCTCTAGCTTTTTTAGTTTCTGAGATATACGCGCTTGCAATACGGTTTTTCGATTTGTGGGGGCGGAAGAAGGCGTGGCCCAAATTTTAATAAAAATTTTACAGCGTATGATTCACATAAATAAAATGCACGACCACCAATTAATGGATATTCAAAAAAGTAAAAGTTCTTAAAAAAAAAAAATAAAAAAGAAAAAGCTTAAGCGGCATGAACTAGGAATCGAACCAGGGGCCTGTCGGTTCAGGAGCTCATCGCTTTTCCACTAAGATACTGACGCTGTTTTCCAACAACTGCAAAAATTTGCATTGTAAGGCATTCTTATTATTTCCTGCACAAATAAAGAATTTGCGCTGCCGGCAGCGCTGCTTACAGCTATGGAAAACGTTAAGCTGAATAACTTCTGTGTTTATTATCCGATTGTTACCAAATTTTCAGAGATCATCTGGCTAGCTATAGTTATCATATACAATAGTTATCAAATAAACAATATGGCATCATAATTGCGGGAATTGAAGGTAAATTTTTTATAATGCCGGAGAGAAAAAGACCAGACCTAGGTCGTCGCAGTCAGTCAAATGTGCAAAGAGCTTCGTCACGTGCTAAGCAGAGAGGGACAGATCGAGAAAATAGTCGTAATGCTATGTCATAATTGCGTTCTTTAGAGAGAGAAAAACATCAACACAGTTTAAAACTTTAAAAAGGGTCGAGACAACGTTCGCCGGGACCGCTAGATCGAAAAAATAGTCGTATTGCTATGTCACAATTGCGTCCTTTAAAGAGAGAGACAAACATCAACAGAGTTTAAAACTTTAAAAAGGGGCGAGACAACGTTTGCCGGGACCGCTAGTATGTATTAACATAAATTTATTCTTCAACTTATAATCAAATCGGACAATAAACACAGAAGTTATTCATCTAAACGTTCTCCATAGTTACACTGCGTGAGTTACCACATGCACCCTTCCCCCGGTCAGCATCGTACCTCCTCCCAAGCCGAAACGGGAGAACAACAAAGAGAGTAATACGACTGCAACTCTCAACGGCGGCACTTATATTTACTCTTAAACACTTACACACTAAAATGAAACTCAAATGTATACTTATATATAAGTGAACCCAGACCCAAGAGTACATTGCTCCAATTAAAATAAACAAACAGGAAAAGGGCCAGAATGCCGACTAGGCATTGTTGCAACATTGTAAATTCTTAGAAGCACAAAATATGTACTGAGTCGTTTTAAGTATCGAGTCGTGTTGAATAAAAAATCATTCTGTATCTATCATCCGAAACAAACGGACGTATTTTAATTCCAAAATCCTCCCTATATAAAAATAAAAAGCGAATAATACAGTTAAAATAAAAGTTAAAACTATTCAACGTCATCTCATCAATCGGAAAAAGAAGACCCCTTCCCCTTTTGTTCAGCAAACAAACCCTCTGGAACATCGTTGGATTCATAACTGGCGCAGCCGGACTTAAAGAACTATGCAGTGGGCTCCCATATATTGGCTATGCATGAAATTTTAGAAGACACCTTTACATCAACACACACCACAACACAACGGTTAAAATAAGTTAACTAAGAATAATATTAAGAGACACACACTATAAATTAAGAGAACAACACACATTAGAAACTAAGAGATCAACATACTATAAATTAAGATAACGACACACATTAGAAACTAAGATATCAACACATATTAAAAATTAAGGTAATAACACTTAAACACACATTGTTCCGAATCACACGCGATTAGATAGGAAGAGAAGAGTAATGGGAATTGACGGGACATAATTGAAACACTAAAATAGGCCCGATAGAATTTACAGTTGTATAAAGAGAGTTCATGTCGCATATCAAAAGGTTGTTTCCGAACACCAGAAGCAGAAGTAGAGCTGAAAGAGAAGAATTAGCATCAAGGTCTTTAGAGTCCATTGAAGAAGATTTTATCTTAGGTAGAGAAACAGTTCCGACAATAATGACTTCAAACACTCCACCACTTAACCAACCATTGCCACCTCCGGCAACAACCACCCCGAACGAAATTTTTAACACATTACGCATACCCGACGCAATTTGTTTTCTCCCAACATACGATGGTAATTTTAAAACGTTAAACGATTTTATTACCAATGTGGAGGAGATCCTGATGATGATCAGAGGGGCAGATCAGACTCCGTACGGTCATTTGTTAATGAGCACAATCAGAAATAAGATCGAAGGGAAAGCAAACGAAGTACTGATAGCAGAAGGCGTTCCCCTCAATTGGGACGTCATGAAAGCTACACTTCGAATTCATTTTACAGATAAGAGGGAAGAATCTTCCCTTATACAGGAGCTTCACCTTATAAACTTAAAAAATTTGTCCTTGACAAATTGATAAACCGTTAGAACAAGACATTATTAAGAACAGCTATTCCCCATGGAGCGCACCAGTTTGGCTGATTCCAAAGGAAATGGACGCTTCAGGCGAGCCGAAATGGAGAATGGTTGTGGATTTCCGTAAACTTAACGAAAAAACAGTTAAGGATAAATATCCAATGCCAACTATCAATGACGTATTAGATAAGATCGGCCATGCGAAGTATTTCTGCACAGGATCTGGCTAGCGGTTATCACCAGATAGAGATGGCAAGAAAAGATAGACCAAAAACAGCATTCACAGCTGTTGGAGGTCACAATGAGTTCACCAGAATGCCGTTCGGGCTAACTAACGCCCCGGCTACCTTTCATAGGGTTATGGACAACGTATTAAAGGAGCTAATCGGAAAATGCTGTTAAGTCTACCTTGATGATATTGTCGTGTTCTCTAGTTCTCTTCAGGAGCATATGACACACTTAAAGTTGGTTTTTCAAAAATTAGCTCAAGCTAATTTAAAGCTCCAAATAGAAAAGTCAGAATTCTTAAAAAAAGAAATAGAGTACTTAGGTCATATAGTGACAGCAGAGGGGATTAAACCTAGTCCTAAGAAAATTGAAGCAATTAAAAAATTTCCTATTCCCCAGACTAAAAAGGAAATAAAATCGTTCCTCGGACTGCTAGGTTATTATAGAAAGTTCATTAGGGATTTCGCAAGAATCACTTAGCCGTTGACGAGACAGCTAAAAGGCAAATTAAAAACAATAAAGATAGACGAAGAATTTACTGACACTTTTGAGACGTGTAAAACGCTCCTATGCAACGATCCAGTGTTGCAATACCCTGACTTCGACAGAGAATTCATTCTGACAACAGATGCCAGCAATGTGGCAATTGGGTCAGTTTTGTCGCAGGGTACATTAGGGAAAGATAAACCAGTTTCTTTCGCAAGTAGGACTCTTACAGATACGGAATTAAATTATTCCACGGTCGAAAAGGAAATGTTGGCCATAATCTGGGCCACGAAGTACTACAGACCATACTTATATGGACGAAAGTTCAAAATTATCACTGACCACAAACCATTAACTTGGCTAATGAGTTTTAAAGAACCTAACTCGAAACTTGTCCGGTGGAAATTACAACTACTGGAGTTCGATTTTGAAGTCATTTACAAAAAAGATTCTCAAAACGTAGTGGCAGATGCGTTGAGTAGGGTAAAAATAGATGTGAATGTCAACGATCACGAATCAATAGTGGCTTCAGCGGGGGACACCATACATTCCAGCCTAGAGGAGACTGATGAAAATCTGTTCATATCAGAAAAACCTATAAATGAATTTAAGATTCAACTTATGTTCGAAATAGGTCCGAATTCAAAAGTTAAGACGACGGCTCCCTTTAAGAACAAAATTAGGAAAATCATATACGAATCACAATTCACGGACGAAAATACAACTAAACTATTAAAAAATCTATTAAGACCTAATAAAATATGTGCAATCTTTGCGCCTGATTCGGTATTCCGAAAAATTCAGGAAATTTACGCCAAATATTTTGCTCACAGTAAAATTTATAAGGCGATAAGATGCACAGTATTTCTACAGGATAAGGTTAACACAGATGAACAAGAAAGGAAAATATTAGAACAACATCAAAATTCCCACAATAGGGGAATAGATGAAGTAACCGCCCAGCTGAAAAGAAAATATTATTTCCCTAATATGAAACAAATAATAAGAAAGACAATAAATAATTGTAACATATGCAAATTATTAAAGTATGACCGATCACCACCAAGAATTAAGTACTTGGACACAGAAACTCCCTCAGCCCCAATGCAAATATTACACACGGACTTGTATACTATTAACGGTAATTACGTAATGACTGTAATCGATAAGTTTTCTAAATTCGCTGCGGCATACACTATCCCCACCAGAAATAGTATAAATATTGTAAAATCAATGCAACAGTTCATACAATATTTCGGTATTCCTAAGAATATCGTTTGCGATCAAGGAGCGGAATATAATTCGAACTTGTTCAAAGATTTTTGCGTACAGTATGGAATAGAGTTGCACATGACTTCTTTTCAACAGTCATCTAGCAATGCACCAGTAGAGAGGTTGCACACAACATTAACGGAAATATACAGAATTATAATGGAAAAGAAAAAGACAGAAAACTTAAACATAGAACATGACAGTATATTGACCGAAACAATAATAACCTATAACAATGCCATTCATTCGGCAACAAAACTCACACTGTTCGAACTGTTCTCAGGTAGAACTCATCCTTTTAATAAGAATATCGAATTTAACGACCAACATGACTATCTCAAACAACTAAACGTCTTTAGGGAAAAACTCTACCCGGACGTAACTAAACAAATGAGTTTGATGAAGAGTCAGAATATAGAAAAGTTAAACGAAGGAAGAGAAGACCCACAACACTTAGAAACAGGAGCAATAATATTTAGAAAAGAAAATAGAAGGAATAAACTAACACAGAGGTTCACTAAACATAAAATGCTAGAAGACGGTGGGCATACCTTAGTATCAGATAGAAAACAAAAGTTACATAAGTCTAAGTTAAGGAAATCTACTAGAAGTAACAACACAAATTAATTATAAAACAATATCATTTAAAATAGTCCATGAAAATATTTACAGGTCTGCCCTAGCAGAGGGACAATTCGTTAACGTCCAATACTTGGAATCAGGAACACCGATGGTGAGACTAGAATTAGGGACAGCAAAAAATATTCACGATTATAGAATTATTGCGCATGTAATTTTCATCGAAGATTATAAGAAGAACAAAGTGCACTACAGGAAATGAAGACAGTAGAATTTTCGAGAGAAGCTATTAGAACACTAGAAGAAAAATTGAATCAAGTTAAAGAAAAGATAAATATCCTATCTCCAAAAAAGAGACAGAAAAGAGGAGTAATAAATGGATTAGGAAGTATAATTAAATCAGTAACAGGAAACATGGACTCAGAAGACTCCATTAGAATAAAGGATGAATTTCAGAACATACACGAAAATTTAGGCGAATTAACTTTACAAATGAATAATGAAAACGAAATCATTGTAAGATTTGAAAATATAACTAAGCATATAAACCAGGAACAAATTGTTATAAATAATTTTATAAAAAATTTTAAAAACGAAATTTTGAAGCACTTAACGGAAGAACACAATGAGATACATGCGTTACAGTACACTAACAGATTAGGCTACAATATTGATATATTATACAATCATATCTCTAACATATTGGAAAGCATTTTGCTAACTAAACTAAAAATAATACCTAAATTCATATTATCAATGGAGGAAATAGATAGGATCATGGAAATTTTTTTTGAACAAAATGTAACAATAGAATCTCAAGAACACTTGTATAGGCTATTGGAAATGGATACATTTATAAATAAAACAAATGTCATTTTTTATATAAGAATACCTATATTTGAGCAACAAAATTATAAACTCGCCCGTACTATTCCAATTCCATTAAACACAACAAAGTTCTTACTAATTCCGAATTATATTCTATTTAACAAAAACATTGTAAAATCCATAAAAGAAAGATGTGACCAAGTTCACGAAATATACATTTGTAAATCTAAGCTAGAGGTAACTCCCAATGGAGAAGAGAGGTGTATTCAAGCAATAGCCAATGCGGACCTGGCAGTATGCGACGCAATCGAGGTTGACGAACAGGAACGAATTCTGGAACCGGAAAAGGGAAACATTTTAGTGCTAAATGGAGTCCATACGCAAATAAATTCAAACTGCGTTAGACCATTTCAAGTAACGGGGAATGTCGTTATTACGTACAAAGACTGTAATATTACGATCAATGGATTCACCTATGGAAACGAAGCAATAAAGATGGATGATAAAATCAAACTCGTTATACCCTTGTTCAAAGGAGTGAAGATAAATAATACAATGGAGGACTTAAATTTACAGAAGTTAAACTGGGAAAATGTGAAAAGCCGAAATAAATTGGTCTACGTTCACAACGTGACGCAAACCCATTTTGCAGTCATTTACATCGGCCTGGCCTTATTAACAGTGATAGTCATATTTATAATGGCTATAAAAAGGAGAGCTGCCGTATTCACACCGTCGCCTCCACTGGTAGATTTCGTGCCGACACTTCCCTCGATGTGGCCGTCACTTCAATCCAGGGGGGGAGGAGTTACCACATGCACCCTTCCCCCGGTCAGCATCGTGCCTCCTCCTAAACCGAAACGGGAGAACAACAAAGAGAGTAATACGACTCCAACTCTCAACGGCGGCACTTATATTTACTCTTAAGCACTTACACACTAAAATGAAGCTCAAATGTATACTTATATATAAGTGAACCCAGACCCAAGAGTACATTGCTCCAATTAAAATAAACAAACAGGAAAAGGGCCAGAATGCCGACTAGGCATTGTTGCAACATTGTAAATTCTTAGAAGCACAAAATATGTACTGAGTCGTTTTAAGTATCGAGTCGTGTTGAATAAAAATCATTCTGTATCTATCATCCAAAACAAACGGACGTATTTAAATTCCAAAATCCTCCCTATATAAAAATAAAAGCGAATAATACAGTTAAAATAAAAGTTAAAACTATTCAACGTCATCTCACCAATCGGAAAAAAGAAGACCCCTTCCCCTTTTGTTCAGCAAACAAACCCTCTGGAACATCGTTGGATTCATAACTCGGGCAACAGAATACAGAATTCTCGAAGAAGTTTCGAGAGTCGGCAGAAGCAAAGTTGCTGCTTAAGTTGGCAGAAGCAGAATTGGTGCATACGTCGGCAGAGGCAAAGTTGCTGCTTAAGTTGGCAGAAGCAGAACTGGTGCATACGTCGGCAGAGGCAAAGTTGCTGCTTAAGTTGGTAGAAGCAGAGCTAGAGCGTGCGTCGACAGAGGCAAAGCTGCTGCTTAAGTTGGTAGAAGCAGAGCTGGAGCGTACGTCGACAGAGACGGATTTGTTGTTTGCAGCGATAGAAGCAGAGCTGCAGTGTGCCTCGTCAGAGGCAGAGCTTGGAGCGAACGTCGGCAGAGTCCGAACAGCTGCATTAAATCAAGGCAGAACTGGTGCGTACAGTCGACAGAGGCAGAGTTGCTGTATGCGTCGACAGAAGCAGTGTTTCTGTGTGAGTAGGCAGAGGCAGGACCTTGTGCGAACGTCGACAGAGGCAGAGCTTGATACGATTGTCGGAAGAGACAGCGCAGTTGCGTGAAACTACAGAGGCAAAGCTGATGCGAGCATTGACAGAGGCAGTACTAGTGTAAGGTTACGTTAAGTAACAGTAGTATTGTGTTGTATACTTTTACTTATTTGATTGTTTGCTAATCATTTCAAAATGCGACTTGACGAGATCTTGGTACTTCGCGTAGCAGATTTGAGGTTAAAGTTAGCAGAGTTGGCGCTACCAACAAGTGGAAAGAAACTAGAGGTGCAGAATAGATTGCTTACACATTTTGAATTTCAGGATGAAGAGGAAAGCGATTCAGATGAAGTTCAATCCGTGGTTACAGAGCGAAATTTAGCTGAAGATCTAAGAGTAGACAATGGCAGGTTATGGTTCACTCTCAAAGATGTAGAAGGCAGCGTATCTAGTTTCTCTGGAACAGGAAGTCCTGATATAGAACAATGGATCGATGAGTTAGAAAGTTGTTCAACTACTGTCCAGTTGAGTGATTTGCAGCTGTTTATCTATTCGAAACAGAAGCTTACAGGAGCGGCTAAACTGTTTATACGTAGTGAGGCGAATATTCGTGGTTGGACCGTCTTGAAAGCTAAGTTGAGGGAAGAGTTTTCAATCAAAGTGTCATCAGCAGAGGTTCATAGAAGATTGGACCAGCGTCAGCAGAGAAAAGACGAATCATTATTTGAATATTTGTATGCTCTGAAAGAAATCGCAAAGCCAGTTAATATTGATGAGCCAAGTTTAATTGACTATTACATAAAGGGTATTCCAGATTCGAAAGGGAATAAGATAAGGGGATAAGATATCAGGCCAGAAATATACAGGAACTGAAACATCAAATCGAGATATATCAGAAAGCTAGATCTGGCAAATCGAATCAATCAGCTGGAGAACGTCAGGAGCAAAAGAAAGATCAAGGCACAGGTCAGGTTAAGTCTGTATCATCCAGGAAATGTTTCAAATGTTACAAAAAGATTATATTTAAAGGTTTGGTTGACACGGGCGCTTCTTTGTGCTTAATGCGCAGACAAGTTTTCGTGAGTCTAGGAGCAGCAGAAGTAACTAGTAAAGGAAAGAGTTTGACGGGAATTGAAGAAAGTCGTATTTTAACATTTGGAAGTATTATTATATCCATTCTAATAGATGATATTCTAATGGAAGCAGAGTTTCGTGTTGTTCAAGATCAGGATATAGGTTTCGATGCTATTTTAGGAAGGACAATTTTGGACACTGTCGATATGTAGGTTACCAAAATTGGTACTCAATTTAATATCAGGATGAAAACTGAAGATGAAGGTAAAATTAGGAATACACAGATATTTGATCGTCAGGCGAATGATGAATTTCGAAGCATGTGTGTGGAAGAGCTTATAACAACTTCTAAAGTAGATTTATCTCATCTTAGTCAGCCTGAAGCTAAAACGATATTGGAGATGATCGAACAATATTGCCCAATCCGTAACACAAATGCCCCTGTCGAGATGAAAATTGTTTTGAAAGATGACATCCCAGTTTATCAGCATCCCAGGCGACAGTCGTATAGTGACAAAAACTTTGTAGATGAGCAGTTGCGGGAATGGTTAAAAGAAGGTATAATACAGCCAAGTACATCCGAGTATGCTTCGCCTGTAGTCCTGGTGGCTAACAAAAAAGCGTCTATCCTGCGACTATCGCAAATTAAATGAGAAAATTATTAGAGATAATTTTCCGATGGCACACATGGACAATGTCTTAGACAAACTTCAGAATGCGAAGATATATACAACATTGGATTTGACCAATGAGTTTTTCCATGTGCCCGTAGAAGTAGGTTCAAGAAAATACACTTCGTTCGTGACTCAAAGTGGGCAGCACGAATTTTTATTTGTACCGTTTGGCATTTCGAATTCGCCTGTAGTTTTTACTAGGTTTATAATGTCTGTTTTACGAGAGTTGCTCGCTAGTGGAATTGTAATACTTTACATGGATGATGTTATTGTGCCTAGTAACGATGTTGATGAGGGGTAAGAAAATTGAAGAATGGACTACGAATTAATTGGGGCACATGCCAGATATTACATCAGAGAGTTAATTTTTTGGGATATATCGTTCAAGATGAAACCACAATCCCAAGCAAAGAAAAGATACAGGCCGTTACAGAATTTCCGGAACCCAAAGATGAAAAGGGTATACAACGTTTTTTAGGAAATTCATAAAAGGATATGCAGCTATTGCTAAGCCATTATCAGATCTTTTAAGGCAAGATGCTAAGTTCGGATTCACAGAAGTTCAGCGGAAGGCATTTGAAGAACTAAAATTAGCTTTAGTTAGTGAGCCAGTATTAAAGCTGTATAACCCGATGTTGCGAACAGAGATTCACACAGATGCTTTGAAGTATGGGTATGGGGCAGTATTATTACAAAAAGATCCAGAGGATAATATGTTTTACCCTGTACAATTTATGAGTCGGAAAACTAAGCCATGTGAGGAGAATTACAGTTCGTATGAGCTAGAGGTTTTAGCAATAATATCAGCTTTAATGAAATGGCGCGAGTATGTTCTTGGCATGTCTTTTACCATGGTAACTGATTGTAACGCGTTCATGATGACCATGAAAAAGAAAGAGGTTCCTTTAAGAGTAGCACGTTGGGCATTATATTTGCAAGATTTTGATTATAAGATAGAACATCGTTCAGGGTCTAAGTTAAAGCATGCTGATGCTTTGAGCCGAGTGTCTTGTTATTTTATAACAGATACCGTGATCCATCGATTGAGAGAGGCCCAGCTGCAAGATGAGTGCATAAGAGGGGTTAGAGAATTGGTCGCTAAAGATTCATATGAAGATTTTTATATTCAAAATCAGGTACTATTTAAAGACCCAAATAAAGAACTCATAGTAGTCCCTGGTCAGATGGAAAACGAGATAATTGTTTCTACTCATAACCAAGGTCATTTCTCGGCAGCAAAAACACAAGATTTAGTGGAAAAATCGTATTATATTCCAAAATTGAAAGGAAAAGTTGCTCGTGTTGTTGATAGTTGTGTTCGTTGCATAATAGTAAACGCGAAATCTGGTAAAAAGGAAGGGTTTTTGACAGCAATCGATAAGGGTAATATACCGTTTGTTACATACCATATTGGCCCAATGGAACTAACTAAGAGGCCATATAATCACATTTTAGTCGTGGTAGATGGGTTTTCGAAATATGTTTGGTTGTATCCAACCCGTAGTACAGGTGTTGATGAGGTTATAGAGTGCTTGAAAAAACAAGCAGTTAATTTTGGGAACCCCTACAGAATTGTTTCTGACAGAGGTTCCGCATTTACCTCGAATTCCTTTAAAGAATATTGTGAAAATAAAAATATTCAACATTTGCTCATTGCCACCGGTGTACCTCGTGGAAATGGTCAGGTGGAACGGATGCGCAAGCTTGTAGTTCCAATGTTGTCTAAGTTAAGTAATGACAATCCAGGATTATGGTATAAGAATTTAGGACAAGTTCAGCAAATGATAAATAATACAGAGCCAAGAAGCACAAAAATAGCACCTTTTAAGTTCATGACTGGAGTAGATATGTTGCTGATTATAAGGAGCTAAAGGATTTAGTAAGCGAATTCATGATTAGAGGGTTAGAAGAAAAGCGTGAAAATTTGCGGCAAGAAGCTCGTGAAAACATTAGGGATATACAGGAAGAAAATAATAAAGCATTTAATTTAAAAAGAAAGCAACAGAAACAGTATAATATTAATGATTTGGTAGCCATAAAAAGGACTCAGTACGGAGTAGGGCTTAAGCTGAAAGGTAAATATTTAGGCCCATATAAAGTAGTTGAGATCAAAGATCATGGAAGATGTGAGGTTGAAAAGGTAGGAGACAATGAAGGTCCTATAAAAACAATTACAGTTGCAGACTATATGAAACCATGGCTTGATCCATTCGAGGCGAATGTCCTGTCAGGAGGGCCGATTGTGGGAATTGGTTCCAGTAAGAATACTCGCAGTGGTAATAAGTATTAGATCTTTCGATACTTTTACATTGCAGCCCTGAATAAAATGCAACCCAATACAAGAGCAAGCGATCGATAGAAAGGGAGTCGAGTGAAAAAGTTGCCAAGAGCGGTTGTTCCCAAAGCTACATAATTTCGTCATAAGTCTTAATAATTTAAAGTGAAATCCGTATAAGCTCTATTACTTGTTTAATAAAAACCATAAAAATAAAGAACTACATATATTCTTGCTCAGAATCACTAGCCGAGTCGATTAAGCCATGTCTATCTGTCCGTCTGTCCGTCCGTCCGTCTGTCTGTCTGTATGAACGCCTATATCTCAGAAACTAAAAAAGCTAGAGCCACCAAATTTGGTGACAACACTTATGTGAATCCTTCCCTGAAAAATTTTTATTAAAATTTGGGCCACGCCTTCTTCTGCCCCCGCAAATCGAATAACCGTATTGCAAGCCCCTATATCTCAGAAACTAAAAAAGCTAGAGCCACCAAAATTTGGTGACAATGCTTACGTGAATCATACGCTGTACAATTTTTATTAAAATTTGGGACACGCCTAGTTCCGCCCCTCAAATCGATAAACCGTATAGCAAACGCAATAATAAAGCTAGAGTATCGTGTTTCGGTGTGAATGATAACTATCACTACCTAAACGATCGCTGAAAATTTGGTTCCGATCGGATAGTGAACATAAAAGTTATTTAACGTTTCATATAGATTTGCACTTCGCCCACTGCAAGCAAGCAAGCAGTGTTTTTTCCAAGCAGTGTTTTTTCCAACTGCTTGGCGTCTAACTGAAAATTATATGTGTTGTTTATTATTTTTCTTTGAAAAACACGTTTACCAATAACAGTTTTCTCAATCGGATTTTTTTCATAACCTTGAAAAATCCATGGTCTTATACAGTCAACACTTGACTTGACTTGATACAGCGAATTTACGTATTATTAATTTATTAATTTAGTTACTTGTCTCGATATTTCGGTTTGTTGTGAATGAGGTGTTCTGTAGTTCTTAATATAACTTGGTTCATCATCTCTCAGTCTTATCTTTTGTTTGTAAAAATTATTTGTGGTGATTGGCTCTGTCTCCAGTCCACAAATATCAATATGTTGTGAGCACAGTTCCGTCAACATTTTCCTATGCGCAGATGGAAAGTTTTTCCTCAATCTGCTTATTATTGATTCGGCTCTAATAGAGTCGTTTAAGTCTGCTATTTTGTAATTGGCCAACGATTCGAAATTGATTTTGTTTACGTTTAAAATTGTATTGCTGTTAGTTGTATTCAATATTCGGATGTATGTGTTTTTATACCCGCTACTCATAGAGTAGAAGGGTATTATAACTTTGTTCAAACCGAAAATGTATGTAACAGGCAGAAGGAGACACCTCCGACCCCATAAAGTATATATATTCTGTCTCAGGATCAACAGCCGAGTCGATATAGCCATGTCCGTCCATCCGTCTGTCCGTCTGTCTGTCCGTGTGAAAATCTAGATCTCAGCTATTATAAGAGCTAGGACAACCAAATTTGGTGACAATATGTGTTATTATTGCACAATGATCAAGTTTATTTTGGATTTTGACCACGCCCCCTTCCGCCCCCGCAAATCGAAAAAACTTTGATAACAAGTGCAATTTTGATGCCATATTGTTCATTTTCGGTTTACATGATAACTATAGCTAGCCAGATGATCTCTGAAAATTTGGTAACAATCAGATAATAATCACAGAAGCTATTCAGCTTAACGTTTTCCATAGTTGTAAGCAGCGCTGCTTGCAGCGCTAATGTTTTTTTTTTTTTATACCCGCTACTCATAGAGTAGAAGGGTGTTATAACTTTGTTCAAACCGAAAATGTATGTGACAGGCAGAAGGAGACACCTCCGACCCCATAAAGTATATATATTCTGGCTCAGGATCAACAGCCGAGTCGATATAGCCATGTCCGTCTGTCCGTCTGTACGTCTAGATCTCAGCTATTACAAAAGGTAGAGACACCTAATTTCCTGTATACCATAGGTAGATCGAGTTTATTTTCAATTTTCGATGTCGCGCCCACCGCCCACGCAAAACGATAATTACGATTATTAGGAAAAGTATTGAAGTTATGGCTTTGTGCTTTGGTTTAAACATAGATAATTACAATATAAATCTATTTTCAAAATTAAAAATTCGATCGAACAATAAACACAGAAGATATTCATCTAAACGTTTTCCATAATTACACTCTTTGCGCCTTTGCAGCATATCGTGACGTCATCGGCAAATTTCCACATTTTTCCTAAATTTGCGTATTATTTAAAATTCATTAAGAATATTTAAAGCTTTTAAAAATGTTTTAAAAATATTAACTGTCAATTTTCTTAATTTCAAAATATTTAAAAATTTCTATAATTTATTAAAATTTTTTTTTTATGCTTCCCACTTTTCCAAAGTTCCATAATTTTTAAAATTGCTTATCAATGAAAAAAGGGATTAACTCTTTGTTTCCCTTTTGATTTTTTTGCCTTTCTTATCATTTCTAATATTCTAATATTCTATTCTAATATTCAGTTACCACTGTATTTAGTTAGTGGTTTCGGCACCTTTAGCAGTAAGAGATGTTGTGCCAGCGCTGACACTTTTGATTGAATTCCCAGCAGCATGCGTTGCAAGACTCCCCATACAGCGCCAACTGCCTGCGCCAACTACCTGTGCCTGCATCTGCGTGTACGTCGGCGTCGATTGTAATCAACACGCTGGGATCAATCAGCAAACTTTAAAACTGAACGCCACACAGCAGTCAGCTCGAATGAATCCATCAAACGTATCAATCATGATGACAGGTCACAGTGCGAGCACAGTATAACTGGAAAAGACCAGGCCAGACCAGACACAGGCAGGACCAGGCAACAGGCAGCAGGTCCAGTTTTAGCTTTTCCTAACATGTCTGTGAAACGTCTCAGTTGTTGTTTTTGTTGTAGTTGGCGTTGCCTCACTTGTGAAGTCTCCACGCGCGTTGCGCCCATTAAATTCGAATAATCTTAGTTGTTGTTGCTTTTTTTTCATCAATCTCCCCTCTCTGGACTCGAGTTGCAACTGTCGCATATAGCAGCTGGACACGGTGCTTGTGTGAGACGCTGCAGGCAGGCAGGCAGCATCAGCCCAACTGATTTGAAATTCTAAAGTGATTTTGATTACTTGAGGTATTGATATTTTGACTTGTACGTTGATTAGTTAGTTGAAGGCTTGTTAGATGCATGTCAGCAGCAGCAGCGGCCTCAGACCGGTCTCACTGGCTGCATGTCTTGGTCTTGGTCTCTACGTCTCCATTTTCGTCTGCATCTGCGTGATGCGCCTGGCTTGATGTTGATTATAATTTAATTATCAGCAATCTGTAACAAGTAAATGGCTTGCATGGTGCTCTCACTCCATGGCACTCCTGGTCATGGCGCATAATTTAGCAGGCAGGTGTGAAAAAGCTTCATTAGCTTAGACGTCTCAGTCCGAGCCCGCTGCATGACTAATAATAGTCATGGGCCGGTCACATTCTGCTCTCTTGCCACATTTGCCACCGGCACAAACCATACTTATTCTCAGTTTGCTTGGCTTGGGCAGCCACGATGTCTGCTAACGAAAGTTGCAGACATTTGAGTGACTGAAGCAAGGCAAAATGCTGTAGAAATTTCCCCTTGCGATTTGCGGCTAATCCCATGGAAAATAATATAGACAGAGAGGTATTCTCTCTTAAGACTTGCTGGCTTTATATGTAGAATTTGTAGCAAGGAGGTACCAAGCGATACAATTCTATTAAAACGATTCAAGTAGGCTGAGTTGCTTCTGTCTTAATTTCTGACTACGTAAGCTCTCAATGTGTTCGGATTTTCAGTCCGCTCTCAGCTCTCAATTGAGACTGGACTGGGTTTTTTTTTTCTCTGGGTGAGACTGGAATCTCTTTTTTTTTCAGGGTGGGGCTATATATTATTTGTTTCCTTGTTTGCTTTGTTTTCAATCTATAGTAATAATATATTTAATTTAATATCTTTTCTATAACGACTTTTAAATATATTTGGTAAAACTTTTAACTAAATTTTAAATATATATACAGTGGTGGCCTTTTATTTAGCACACTATTTGGCAGCACACTTCCACATGAATTTTTACCCATTGTATAGTGAATAGTTCACCAATTTTTTTCTGGTTGTTGCCTTATTAGTTGATAAGATGTACCGTTACTTTCAGCCTATTCCCTTTCGTCGTTTTTTTTTCTGCGTTGGTTTGAATGAATTAACTATGATTTTCAGCTGGACATGAGTTTAGCACACTTATACTTTTTTTTATTAATTTATTAAGTAGAATGAGAAAACATAAGAAAGGGGACTAATGTTTTGTTGGATATCCTTTGTTTTTGATAACTACATCCAATCTTCTGTGCTGACTCTCCACTAAAGCAGCGCATCTGTTCTGCGGAATACTGTACCACGCTTCTCGGATAACTATCCACAAATCATTCAAACTGCCCAGATTTTTGGTGCGAATGTGCTGCTCAACATCATTCTAGAGATTCTCTATCGGATTGAGGTCCGGTGACTGAGCTGGCCACTTCAGCGTAACAACTTGATGCTCCTAAAGGCAACTTTTCATAAGCCGTGAAGTGTGCTTAGGATCGTTGTCGTGCATAAAACGCCATGATAATGGCATATTGTCCTCGGAATATGGCACCATTATATCCTCTATAATTTCTTTATAGACGTATTGGTCCATACGAGTGTCTATCCGGTAAATCATTGATACATATTTTTTAATAACATTTAAATTTTTAATTAAAATAAATAGGTAATACTAAATATGCGAGTCCTTAAAAGAAAGAACAAAGAAAAAAAAAAAAAAGAAACGAAAAATAGAAAAAAAAGAAAGAAAATTTCTTTCTTTTCTAGAAAGAAAAAGAAAATTTGGTAACAATCGGATAATAAACACAGAAGTTATTCAGCTTAACGTTTTCCATAGCTGTAAGCAGCGCTGCCGGCAGCGCTGCTTGCAGCATTGTGCCGAATCGTGTGTGCGTGTACGGTGGTGAAATGGGTTAAGTTGTGGACTGAAAAACGAACAGTACTATTATGCATTTACGGGTTCGAGTCCCGCCCGCATCAAAAATTAAATGTGTGCAAAAATGTTTTTTTTTTTTATTTTATATTTTGACTGCATAAATATTATAAGTCCATAGCCTTTTACGGTCAAAATATGATTGTAGCCCATTTTTTGTTCCGCAAATAAATTATGTACAAGCAGCGGGGTAGCGGGTATATTACAGTCGAGCACACTCGACTGTAGCTTTCTTACTTGTTTGATTCTGAAATCGAATTTCCCACAAACACACCATCTTCTATTTACTGATTAGATATTAGAATTTGGTTGTCCACCGAATTTACGTTAATTTGTCTGATAACCACAACCACAACCACAACGAAATGGTATAGTTATCTCAGTGTCATCAATATCATGAAAAATTGGTATTTGTATTGATTGTTTAATATTATTTGGTCTTAGAATAAAAATTCACTATCTGTATTAAAATTTAATTGGCAATTAATCGGAAAATTGTCATTCACAAAATGAAAATTGTGCGGTACTATATAGTTACCGGTTCTCATCTCGAGAAATGACAAACCTATTGAATTTATCGAACCCTTTCCTATGCCTGAAATTTGCGTTATATTATTATGATCAACATTCATCTGAATTTTCTTTAATGGCCGATATATCGGCACCTGTGACTATTAGAAATATAAGTATCCTATCTGTGAGTTCATTTTGTACTTTAATGAAAATATTTAGATTGATGGTATGAACCTACTGTGTTACTGTTCTTGAGTACCCAAGGGAGCCTGCTGGTTTTCCGACGTACTCTGTGCATGTCTGACATTACCATTTTGGCTATAATTTGAGGAGTCGTGGTTTTGGTTATTGTAGTTACCACCACCTCTGTTCTGGCGGTTATTTCCTCTATATCCTCCACGTCCTCTGCCATTGCCGTTGTTATAATTGTTGTAGTTGCTGTGTTGGCCATTATTGTGGTAGTAATTATTTCTATTTTTACCACCTCGACCATTTCCTCGTCCTCGGTAGTTACCTCTGTTGTAACTTCTTTGTCCTTGGAAAACAAAACGGAACTCAGTGCTGCAATGAATGTATTTACTTATAGCTTTATCCATTGTCTTAAATGTTCCTGCCTCTAGTATTGTTTTTAGTTTTCTGTGATCGCAATTCTTTATCATTTTATTGATTGCTTCCTTTGTGCAAAATTTGATAGCATGTTCTGGTTTTAATCCTTTATCTAAGATTCGAGTGATTTGCGTAAGTTTTCAATCTCATTTGCAAATTGTGTGGCTGTTTTACCTGTTTGGTAAACATTTGCCAACTTTGCTTTTACAACATCCGATGTCTCTCCTACGACTACTTCAATGGCAACTTAATTTTGGATCCTATAGAATGGGCAGCTGCTTCGTCCACCATGACAGATTTTGTTTCTATATCATCTATATCTGACTAAGCCAATTCTTGTTCCCTCAATTCAGCTAGCGTTAATATAGCTGGAATTGTTAAATTGTTCAAATTTTCTTCTTCTATTTCTGTTTCTGGCTTGTAAGAGTCTTTTGTTGAATCTGTTTCCTCTGTTTCAGGTTGTTCGTCTATTTCTATTCTTATTCGTGAATTTAAAATGGTTGGTATTGATATATCCAAACCAAGTTTCAATTTTATAGAGAACAAGTTCGATCTAAGTTTTATGAGAACTTTCGATACTTGAGACCAATGCACAGTGGTTCCACTTGTACTTCGCGTTGAGATATCGTTATGAAATTTTCCCCAAAAATCTAAAGAAATTATTTGAACATGTAGTAAAAAATCATTGCAATGATCTGGATTTAGACTTTCCTTGTTTTCATACACTAGTATGTATTTGTTCTTCATTAAAAGATTTTACCAAAATAGTCGCATGTTTCTTTATAGTCGTTCCCTGAATAGGTCTGTTTTGTGACATTTATATGATCTTTAAAATTCATTCCTTATTTTAGATATGTCTATACCCGCTACTCATAGAGTAGAAGGGTATAATAACTTTGTTCAAACCGAAAATGTATGTAACAGGCAGAAGGAGACTCCTCCGACCCCATAAAGTATATATATTCTGGCTCAGGATCAACAGCCGAGTCGGTACAACCATGTCCGTCTGTCCGTCTGTCCGTCTGTCTGTCCGTGTGAAAATCTAGATCTCAGCTATTATAAGAGCTAGGACAACCAAATTTGGTGACAATATGTGTTATTATTGCACGCTGATCAAGTTTATTTTGGATTTTGGCCACGCCCCCTTCCGCCCCCGCAAATCGAAAAAACATTGATAACAAGTGCAATTTTGATGCCATATTGTTCATTTTCGGTTTACATGATAACTTATAAGTCCATAGCCTTTTACGGTCAAAATATGATTGTAGCCGTTTTTTTGTTCCGCAAATAAATTATGTACAAGCAGCTGGGTAACGGGTATATTACAGTCGAGCACACTCGACTGTAGCTTTCTTACTTGTTTTTTTTAGGAACTTATGCATTTACCGTTTTGAGTCCCGCCCGATTGTATAGTGAATAGTTCACCAATTTTTTTCTGGTTGTTGCCTTATTAGTTGATAAGATGTACCGTTACTTTCAGCCTATTCCCTTTCGTCGTTTTTTTTCTGCGTTGGTTTGAATGAATTAACTATGATTTTCAGCTGGACATGAGTTTAGCACACTTATACTTTTTTTTATTAATTTATTAAGTAGAATGAGAAAACATAAGAAAGGGGACTAATATTTTGTTGGATATCCTTTGTTTTTGATAACTACATCCAATCTTCTGTGCTGACTCTCCACTAAAGCAGCGCATCTGTTCTGCGGAATACTGTACCACGCTTCTCGGATAACTATCCACAAATCATTCAAACTGCCCAGATTTTTGGTGCGAATGTGCTGCTCAACATCATTCTAGAGATTCTCTATCGGATTGAGGTCCGGTGACTGAGCTGGCCACTTCAGCGTAACAACTTGATGCTCCTAAAGGCAACTTTTCATAAGCCGTGAAGTGTGCTTAGGATCGTTGTCGTGCATAAAACGCCATGATAATGGCATATTGTCCTCGGAATATGGCACCATTATATCCTCTATAATTTCTTTATAGACGTATTGGTCCATACGAGTGTCTATCCGGTAAATCATTGATACATATTTTTTAATAACATTTAAATTTTTAATTAAAATAAATAGGTAATACTAAATATGCGAGTCCTTAAAAGAAAGAACAAAGAAAATAAAAAAAGAAACGAAAAAATAGAAAAAAAGAAAGAAAATTTCTTTCTTTTCTAGAAAGAAAAAGAAAATTTGGTAACAATCGGATAATAAACACAGAAGTTATTCAGCTTAACGTTTTCCATAGCTGTAAGCAGCGCTGCCGGCAGCGCTGCTTGCAGCATTGTGCCGAATCGTGTGTGCGTGTACGGTGGTGAAATGGGTTAAGTTGTGGACTGAAAAACGAACAGTACTATTATGCATTTACGGGTTCGAGTCCCGCCCGCATCAAAAATTAAATGTGTGCAAAAATGTTTTTTTTTTTTATTTTATATTTTGACTGCATAAATATTATAAGTCCATAGCCTTTTACGGTCAAAATATGATTGTAGCCCATTTTTTGTTCCGCAAATAAATTATGTACAAGCAGCGGGGTAGCGGGTATATTACAGTCGAGCACACTCGACTGTAGCTTTCTTACTTGTTTGATTCTGAAATCGAATTTCCCACAAACACACCATCTTCTATTTACTGATTAGATATTAGAATTTGGTTGTCCACCGAATTTACGTTAATTTGTCTGATAACCACAACCACAACCACAACGAAATGGTATAGTTATCTCAGTGTCATCAATATCATGAAAAATTGGTATTTGTATTGATTGTTTAATATTATTTGGTCTTAGAATAAAAATTCACTATCTGTATTAAAATTTAATTGGCAGTTAATCGGAAAATTGTCATTCACAAAATGAAAATTGTGCGGTACTATATAGTTACCGGTTCTCATCTCGAGAAATGACAAACCTATTGAATTTATCGAACCCTTTCCTATTCCTGAAATTTGCGTTATATTATTATGATCAACATTCATCTGAATTTTCTTTAATGGCCGATATATCGGCACCTGTGTCTATTAGAAATATAAGTATCCTATCTGTGAGTTCATTTTGTACTTTAATGAAAATATTTAGATTGATGGGATGAACCTACTGTGTTACTGTTCTTGAGTACCCAAGGGAGCCTGGTTTTCCGACGTACTCTGTGCATGTCTGACATTACCATTTTGGCTATAATTTGAGGAGTCGTGGTTTTGGTTATTGTAGTTACCACCACCTCTGTTCTGGCGGTTATTTCCTCTATATCCTCCACGTCCTCTGCCATTGCCGTTGTTATAATTGTTGTAGTTGCTGTGTTGGCCATTATTGTGGTAGTAATTATTTCTATTTTTACCACCTCGACCATTTCCTCGTCCTCGGTAGTTACCTCTGTTGTAACTTCTTTGTCCTTGGAAAACAAAACGGAACTCAGTGCTGCAATGAATGTATTTACTTATAGTTTCATCCATTGTCTTAAATGTTCCTGCCTCTAGTATTGTTTTTAGTTTTCTGTGATCGCAATTCTTTATCATTTTATTGATTGCTTCCTTTGTGCAAAATTTGATAGCATGTTCTGGTTTTAATCCTTTATCTAAGATTCGAGTGATTTGCGTAAGTTTTCAATCTCATTTGCAAATTGTGTGGCTGTTTTACCTGTTTGGTAAACATTTGCCAACTTTGCTTTTACAACATCCGATGTCTCTCCTACGACTACTTCAATGGCAACTTAATTTTGGATCCTATAGAATGTCGTTCCGAAAATTTTTGATTTGATTTGATCACTTTAATGGCAATAGCTTCATGTGGCCCCTTAGTCAGGTTAACCAACTTGATTTCCGTGATAAATCTACGCAAATGGATCTTTTTCCCATTGAATTCTGGAATCGCCGTTGAAATATGACCTCTGGGCAGCTGCTTCGTCCACCATGACAGATTTTGTTTCTATATCATCTATATCTGACTAAGCCAATTCTTGTTCCCTCAATTCAGCTAGCGTTAATATAGCTGGAATTGTTAAATTGTTCAAATTTTCTTCTTCTATTTCTGTTTCTGGCTTGTAAGAGTCTTTTGTTGAATCTGTTTCCTCTGTTTCAGGTTGTTCGTCTATTTCTATTCTTATTCGTGAATTTAAAATGGTTGGTATTGATATATCCAAACCAAGTTTCAATTTTATAGAGAACAAGTTCGATCTAAGTTTTATGAGAACTTTCGATACTTGAGACCAATGCACAGTGGTTCCACTTGTACTTCGCGTTGAGATATCGTTATGAAATTTTCCCCAAAAATCTAAAGAAATTATTTGAACATGTAGTAAAAAATCATTGCAATGATCTGGATTTAGGCTTTCCTTGTTTTCATACACTAGTATGTATTTGTTCTTCATTAAAAGATTTTACCAAAATAGTCGCATGTTTCTTTATAGTCGTTCCCTGAATAAGTCTGTTTTGTGGCATTTATATGATCTTTAAAATTCATTCCTTATTTTAGATATGTTTATACCCGAGACTCATAGAGTAGAAGGGTATAATAACTTTGTTCAAACCGAAAATGTATGTAACAGACAGAAGGAGACTCCTCCGACCCCATAAAGTATATATATTCTGGCTCAGGATCAACAGCCGAGTCGGTACAGCCATGTCCGTCTGTCCGTCTGCCCGTCTGTCTGTCCGTGTGAAAATCTAGATCTCAGCTATTATAAGAGCTAGGACAACCAAATTTGGTGACAATATGTGTTATTATTGCACGCTGATCAAGTTTATTTTGGATTTTGGCCACGCCCCCTTCCGCCCCCGCAAATCGAAAAAACATTGATAACAAGTGCAATTTTGATGCCATATTGTTCATTTTCGGTTTACATGATAATTTATAAGTCCATAGCCTTTTACGGTCAAAATATGATTTAAGCCGTTTTTTTGTACTTACTACTAATTACTGTACTAATTATGTACAAGCAGCTGGGTAGCGGGTATATTACAGTCGAGCACACTCGACTGTAGCTTTCTTACTTGTTTTTTTTAGGAACTTATGCATTTACCGTTTTGAGTCCCGCCCGCATAAAAAATGAAAAGAGTGCAAAAGAGTTTTTTTTTTTTTACTTTAGATTTTGACTTTGCATAAATATTGTAAGTCCATGGCCTTTTACGGTCAAAATATGATTGTGTCCGTTTTTTATTGTTCCGCAAATAATTTTGATGTACGAGCAGCTGGGTAGCGGGTATATTACAGTCGATCACACTCGAATGTAGCTTTCTTACTTGTTTTACATAACTCATTTCATTCTGTTACTCCTGCGAATCCTATGCTGTTGACTACTTCGAGCTCTGTCGATTTCTCTATATTCCAAATTATTCCTACGTTGTCTCAAGATGATTCTCTCTTTCATGATCACCATAATTTGTGTCAGATCTACAGTTGCGGTGACAATAATATCACCATAAGCACATTTCGTGTTTGTCCCAGCGTTTCTGTATTTTCTGACACTTTTTCATCATTTTACTTACTAAACTTAAATACTACAATGATTTTCATTCGAAATAACAAAATTAGTAACAGATCTAATGAATATTTTAAAAATAATTGGTAAAACAAAAAAAAATCTTCAAATTTAGGCGGTAACAAAAATAGCACTGTTTCTCGTAGTTTGCTAAAACTAAATAAAATAATAAAAAAAAGAATTCAACAAATGGATTATATCTTAAGAACTATGTTTATGATGGATATTATATTGTATTTAATTTTTAGGTGACATTAAATATTATGGAATACAGAATAGAATAATAAAAAATTATTTAAGTCATTTAAAATATTTTTTTTTTATTATTATTACATGTGTTTTAAAAATAATAAAATTCCTAGAAATTCAATGCTTTAATACTTATTTACTAAATATATAAAATAATAAATACAACTTGCGATAAATAGAAGCACTCCTTATCAAAAGTCGCGAACACGAGCCGATACCGATTAAAACAAAATCGCTAACACACTAAAAAATCCAATTGATTCACATACAAAGGCTTTACATGTGCATGCATGTGAAAAAATACGTTACAATCAATGTAACGTCTTTTTCACCAAATTGCGCACAATCAGCTGGACGCAATCAAACATTCATACAATGCTCCTAGAAAAAACTAACACTCACATACACACGCGGTTAAAGTTAAGAACAGTTAGTGATTTGTAATTTACTAACTTGCATTACCTAGTTAATGCAATTGCATTAACTGTTCTCTGGTTGATGGTTAAAGTAAGAAATCGTTCGGTAATCGGCAATCGATGACGATGGATAAAAAGAGCACTGTAAGCGCCAATTGCAAGTTGTAAACTAATTTTGGCGTTACCATCCTCGTACTTTTTCGATATATTCCAAGGTATTTATTCCTCCATTTAGTTGGCGCGCGCCACTTTATATTTAAAATATACTTTAAAACCCTTAAAATGTATTATAAACTTGAAATTTTTAGCTAATTTATTTTTTGAGTGGTGTAAAAAAAGTAGAAAAAGGAAAAAAAAACAAAATTTTATTTGTGACGTCATAATTTAATTTTGTGATGTCAGAAATTAGCACGTATGTACACTAATGCATATATATGCATGTAAGTAAATATATTTGTGTTTTTATGGATGTCGTGGCTATGGCCTACAAATTGTATTTAGATTATATTTGAGCTTGTAAGTTTATTGAATAATAATCAATGTCTGCGTGGCGACGAGCGACGCGTTCGATGATCCAATTCGCTCTGCCCTTCTTTCTTAAACTCGCCTTTGATCCCAAGCCAAAAGCTCGACTCTTATCGTGAAAGCTTCAGGGCTTGCATAAGCCTCTCTTTGCTGCTGGTTAAATGTGTTACCTCCTCCCCTTCTAAGCGAAGGCTGTCCACAGACTTCTTGAGAAGGTTTATGTGTGGTGACGATAACATTGCCGGCTACCTCTTACAATGGCAAAAGCAGTGACCGTAGTCAGAGTGTTGCGTACGTAAAATTGAGCAGGAGATGGCATCAAGTTGCAAATAGATTTGTGTGGCAATCGTCAATCGGCAGAGTCTGGCTTCTGCAATTGGTTATGACCATTAAAAGTAACAGCGCGTCGATGCCTTATTGATTCTTTAGAAATTACAAACATTACAGACTAGTATAATTAGATATAATATAAATATATTAATGAACTATGCACAGCGCTAATTGGTTAAGTTTGTTGTTTTCTTTTCTTTTTTTTTGTTATTGAAAAATATTGGTAAAGACAATAGGTTTTTCCCAATTTCTGGATTCGAATTCTTTCCTATCTTCTAGGGAAGTGGACTTTCCAAACATTTAATTAATTAAATGATTGCCAAATCCTTATTTGCCTAACCTAAAAAGTTCTGTCTGACCTGGATTCGTTCATTCTTTTTAACTGTATCCCTGTCCTTTGTCAATTCTATTTGTTATTTCTTCTACAAGTTCGGGAGGCATTGCATGAATAATGTCGATCGGTCTTTTGTTAGTGACTGAATGAACTGTTTTATTATATTCAATGGCTGCCTGGAGTATGAGGTTGACCGTATCATCTAAGCCTCTTTCTAGTTTTAAACATCGTGCTATCTCTACCAATGTGTTGTGAAACCCTTCCACCTGTCCATTGTACAAGTACTATGGAGTGGCGGTGCATCCTCCACTGTTACATTGAATGGGTTTAATAAGAGTGACCTGATTGATTGAGAGTTCATTCATTAGCTGCATTATTGCAGGTTCTATATCAGCTATTGTTCGAGTCTATCGGTTGCACTATCGCGAATTTGGAGAACTTGTCGATGCTGGTCAGGAAATACTTTCTGTCTGTGGAGAAAATATCTATATGTAATGTCTCGCCAATTAGTGAGGGAATAGGTGTTTTCCCAAGGACTTGTTTTCGAGGATGACGGTCGTATTTCGAAATTTTCCTTCTCTGGCTTATAGAAAATGTTAGCGTTATGTTCGTCTATAAACGCCTTCCACCTTTTAATTTTTGCGTTTGGGTTTTTGTCTGAAACGGCAAACATTAGAGGCAGGTGATCAGTATAAATGTTCAGATTTTGAACGCCATACAGATAGTTCCTTAAACTCTTTAAGGCCCATACAATAGCTAGGAGTTCGCGTTCTTTTGTTGCGAAACTAAGCTCTTTATCCTTTAAAGTCCTAGATATCATTGTAATAGGCTTGCCGCCTTGAGATAAAACCGCTCCGAGTCCCAGTGCCGAGGCGTCCGTTGTCAAGTCGAAGGGCTTTTTATAGTCTGGATAAAGCAGCATTACGTTTTCGGATGCAAGGACATTCTTAAGTTTTTCAAGGGCAGAACGTTGCTTAGTGTCGAGGATAACCTGAATCTTTTTAGAGCGACTGGCTGAAACTTTGCCATTTTCACCTTTAAGAATGTCACTCAATGATCTGCCTATAGATGCAAAGTCCTTTATAAAACTGCGATAATAACTCCCAAAAAGGATCTCACGTTGAACAAATTTGTGGGTTCTTCATAGTTTTTAATAGCCTCTACCTTATTAGGATTGGTTGCAATACTGCCGCTGGATAATATGAATCCTAAATATTCGACGCTTTCTTTAAAAAATTGAGATTTTTCCCTAGACACTCTCATGTTAGCTTCGAACAATCTATCCAGTACCCACCGAATATAATCCACATGATCCTCTAGTCGTTCTGAAAAAATAATTACGTAATCCACGTAAACGTAGCATGACTTTCCTATTTCCTCCTTAAGTACATCGTCTATACTAGGTGCATTTTTTAAGCAGAAGGTAAGTCTGCAAAACACGTACTTGCCGTTTGCAATTGAAAAGGCTGTTTTCTCTCTATCCTTTTCGGCGAGTAGAATTTGATGGAATCCTAAATTTCAGGTCTAACGTGCTGAAAAACCTGGCTTTCCCCAAATTTGACAGTATGGATGTTATATTTGGTATCGGATATTTGTCGTCCACGGTCTTTAAGTTAAGCTTTCAAAAATCTATAACCATTCTTTTATGTCTACACCCCTGATAATCTGTGCCTTTTTTATCGACTACCCAAACCGGACTATTATATGGTGACCGTGAGGGTCGGATTATGCTGTCTTTTAATAATGATTTCGTCCCTTATTCACAAAATTTGCCACACCCATGGGGTAACGGTAAAGTCTCGTTTATATTGGTTGACCATCTTGGGTACGTATGGTGGCAACAATATTTGTATTGTAAGGCAGTGCTTTTTCCGGCTCTGCGAAGACACCCACTCTGTCTGCCAGCATAGTGTAAAATTGATCAGCAATTGGCTTAGGTACGATGATGTCCTTAATATCGGAGAAATTACCGCTGTTACACCTTACGAATTTAATTGGTTCAACTGTATTACCAGTTTTTAAAGTTTTATTTTTTAGGTCCAATATTGCATTTGTCTGTGTCAGTGTGTCAAATCCTATTATGGCGTCGAAGCTTGAGAGGTCTGGAAGAATGAAAAATGGAACGTCTTTAGCGAATATCTTAACTAGACATTTAAGTTTTATTGTGTTGTAACCGTGAAGCGATTTTACTTTAAATTCTTTTTGTACCGGCATTATATATTTTAGTTCTGCAAGAGTCTGTATGTAGTTTTTCGACGACCCGGTGTCAATCAAGAGTTTTATGGGACTTTAGTCTAAAAAATTAACACTATCATGAAATGCAAGTTCGTCCTCACATTCCTCCACAGCCACTTCTGCTTCCTGTACGTAATTTTCTGTATCAGCTAAATCTTCTTCGTAAGCTAGATTGTTAATTCTTTGTTGCTTTGGTGCTGTTAGCCTGCCAGTTCCACTATAGGGTCTTTTTTTTGCATCATAGCTAGCTTGCCCCTGCCCTTGCCGTGTGTTTTGTTGCTGAGCCGGCCAAGTGTTTTGATATAAGGGTACGCTTTCCTGATGCAAGGAAGGTGACTGCCTGAGTTGGTATTGACCCGTTCTAATAGTTCTCATGGGTACGTCAGTATCCATTAACTGATCATGTGCTAAGTGTCGTGTCTGACTTGCCTGATTGCCAGAGTTGGGCACTGGCTGCCGTTTACTAAAATGAGTTTTTGCCCTGTTGATGAACGTTCGTATGCCAATCCCTATCAGTTTGCTTTTTGTCAGCCTTCTGGCCTTCTCCTAAGCTTCTAGAATAGTTCAGTGCTAATTGGTAGCATTCGTGGTTTGATTCGACTTCTTGTGCTAGAGCGAGAGCTGTTGGTGAGGCTTTAGGTCCTTTTGCAAATAGAATATCGCTCAAAGACTTTTTTGTTCCCGTTATGAATACACGTAACGCGTCTGACCTGTATTTTTCGTTAAGTGACATCGCTAAAGTGGTATCGCATGTCATTATTGTCTTGTAAGGAGAGTAAGTTTTTTTCAACTTCGTCGTAAAACTCAGTCATTGTTATGTCGCCCTGTCTTTTCGCATTATGCCAAGTGCTTGACAGTATGTTGAACTGCCCTCGTAATTCTCGAAAACTTTAAAAGCGACATGGGCCGCTTTTTTCCACGACACATAGGTTTCACTTTTTCCGTCAAAATCTGGCAAAGACTTTACTATGTCTAATGGTTCAGTACATCTTACACCTGGTATAATTTCCGCATCTTTATAAGTTTCCACTTCTGGAGTGTTCACTGCAATTTTTTCTATACGCGCACTTATTTCTTGCAGCTGTTTATCAAATATATTTTTTTTTGACTAGCAATCGCACCAGCAATGGCACTCTCCACTATTTCTTTCAACTGATCTGCCGATAAGTTCATTTCGCAAGCTTTATTCTTCTTTGACCACCAATTTTTTCTCTCCCACTTCCCACACTTTGGTTTTGTAAATGCTCTCGCCACCTATTCAAACTTGACTCTACGTCGCCTAAAAATTAGTCACTTTCATGCGTCTATTTGTCATTAATAACCATCAATAACCTTTGTTAATGTAAAGGTCGTTATGAAAGTTAGAGATTTTATTAAGTAACCAATATGCGTTGTACTTATAGAAGTTAAGTTAATCCTTTTTTTTCCTAATTAATATTATTTAGTGTATTGATGTTGATTGTTGATGTTGAAAGAAAATCCGCAGTTGAAGTCGGTTGAACGGAGTTTTGTTGTCTCGGGAAATGTAGGTGCGTAAATAGTATGTTAGGCGCCAGTTAATAGATTTGTGTTTTTATGGATGCCGTGGCTATGGCATACGAATTATATTTAGATTATATTTGAGCTTGACAGTTTTTTGAATAATAATCAATGTCTGCGTGGCGACGACCGACGAGTTCGATGATCCAATTCGCTCTGCCCTTCTTTCTTAAGCTCGCCTTTGATCCTAAGCCAAAAGCTCGACTCTTACCGTGAAAGCTTCAGGGCTTGCATTGGCCTCTCTTTGCTGCTGGTTGAATGTGTTAACTTGTATATCATGTAAATACATATGTGTTGACAAAAGTCGTTTTAACATAAATAGTATAATATAATATACGAGGGTCGTTTGATAAGTCCGTGACTTTTTGAATAAAATATATTTTTTTCGTCAAAGAAGCGTTTTATTTCTCAACATAATCTCCTTTTAGCTCTATACATTTAGTCCAGCGTTTTTCCAATTTTTTTATTCCTTCCAAATAATAGGTTTTCTCAAGGCCCTCAAAATAGTCGTTTGTTTCTGTGATGACCTCTTCATTTGACCCGAATCTCTTACCGCCGAGCCATTTCTTCATGTTTGGAAACAAAAAATAGTCACAGGGGGCTAAATCTGGAGAATATGCTGGATGGGGTAGCAGTTCGTAGCCCAATTTATGAAATTTTGCCATGCTGACTACACACGTGTGCACCCGTGCATTGTCCTGATGGAACAGCACTTTTTTTCGCCAAATGCGGTCGTTTCTGCTTCAAATCAATATCGAATCTGTCCAAAAGCTCTGAATAATATTCGCCGGTGATCGTTTTACCCTTTTCAAGGTAATCGATGTGAATGATACCTTGTGCATCCCAAAAAACTGTGGCCATGACCTTGTTGGCCGACAGACCCACCTTGGCCTTCTTTGGTGCACGTTCACCCGGAGAAACCCACTGTCTTGATTGTTCTTTGGTCTCTGGTGTGGTGTGGTGGATCCATGTTTCGTCTACGGTAACGAAACGGCGCAAAAATTCGTTTGGATTGCGGTTGAACATCGCCAAACACTCCTTTGAAATGGTCACACGGTTGCGCTTATGGTCGTGTGTGAGCAATCGCGGCACCCATCGCGCGGAAAGCTTTTTCATGTCCAAATATTCATGTAAAATGTGATGTACCCGTTCAGTTGAGATGCCTACAGCCTCAGCTACCTCACGCACTTTCATTCTCCGATCATCCAATATCATTCCATGGATTTTGTCGACGATTTCTGGCATGACGACCTCTTTTGGGCGACCTGAACGTTCGGCATCACTTGTACTGGTACGACCACAACGGAACTCAGTAAACCATTTCTTAACCATTGAAATTGATGGTGCAGAGTCCCCATAATATTTATCAAGTCTTTCCTTGGTTTCGGTGATGGATTTTTTACGCAAAAAATAATGCTTAATTAGCACACGAAATTCACTTTTTTCCATTTTCGTTAAAATTCACGAGATCGTCTGCTTTCAATGCCTATAAAACGCAAACCAAAAAACGCAGCTTTCTCAAAATTTTACAGTCAGCTGTTAATCGATAACTGCTGACAGGAGCAGTGTTGTATTTAGAGCAGGTGCGCGGCGAATACAAAAAGTCATGGTCTTATCAAACGACCCTCGTAATTAGTTTCAATGTGTGTATTTATTGTAAAGAATTATATTTTTATACCCGCTACTCATAGAGTAGAAGGGTATTATAACTTTGTTCAAACCGAAAATGTATGTAACAGGCAGAAGGAGACACCTCCGACCCCATAAAGTATATATTCTGGCTCAGGATCAACAGCCGAGTCGATATAGCCATGTCCGTCTGTCTGTCCGTGTGAAAATCTAGATCTCAGCTATTATAAGAGCTAGGACAACCAAATTTGGTGACAATATGTGTTATTATTGCACGTTGATTAAGTTTATTTTGGATTTTGGCCACGCTCCCTTCCGCCTCCGTAAATCGTAAAGACATTGATTACAAGCGCAATTTTGATGCCATATTGTTCATTTTCGGATTACATGATAACTATAGCTAGCCAGATGATCTCTGACAACTTGGTAACAATCGGATAATAAACACAGAAGTTATTCAGCTTAACGTTTTCCATAGCTGTAAGCAGCGCTGCCAGCAGCGCTCCTTGCAGCATTGTGCCGAATAGTGTGTGCGTGTACGGTGGTGAAATGAGTTAAGTTGTGGACTGCAAAACGAACAGTACTATTATGCATTTACGGGTTCGAGTCCCGCCCGCATCAAAAATTAAATGTGTGCAAAAATGTTTATACCCGCCACTCATACAGTAGAAGGGTATTATAACTTTGTTCAAACCGAAAATGTATGTAACAGGCAGAAGGAGACACCTCCGACCCCATAAAGTATATATATTCTGGCTCAGGATCAACAGCCGAGTCGATATAGCCATGTCCGTCTGTCCGTCTGTCCGTCTGTCTGTCCGTGTGAAAATCTAGATCTCAGCTATTATAAGAGCTAGGACAACCAAATTTGGTGACAATATGTGTTATTATTGCACGCTGATCAAGTTGCTGCTTGCAGCATTGTGCCGAATCGTGTGTGCGTGTACGGTGGTGAAATGGGTTAAGTTGTGGACTGCAAAACGAACAGTACTATTATGCATTTACGGGTTCGAGTCCCGCCCGCATCAAAAATTAAATGTGTGCAAAAATGTTTATACCCGCCACTCATACAGTAGAAGGGTATTATAACTTTGTTCAAACCGAAAATGTATGTAACAGGCAGAAGGAGACACCTCCGACCCCATAAAGTATATATATTCTGGCTCAGGATCAACAGCCGAGTCGATATAGCCATGTCCGTCTGTCCGTCTGTCCGTCTGTCTGTCCGTGTGAAAATCTAGATCTCAGCTATTATAAGAGCTAGGACAACCAAATTTGGTGACAATATGTGTTATTATTGCACGCTGATCAAGTTGCTGCTTGCAGCATTGTGCCGAATCGTGTGTGCGTGTACGGTGGTGAAATGGGTTAAGTTGTGGACTGCAAAACGAACAGTACTATTATGCATTTACGGGTTCGAGTCCCGCCCGCATCAAAAATTAAATGTGTGCAAAAATGTTTATACCCGCCACTCATACAGTAGAAGGGTATTATAACTTTGTTCAAACCGAAAATGTATGTAACAGGCAGAAGGAGACACCTCCGACCCCATAAAGTATATATATTCTGGCTCAGGATCAACAGCCGAGTCGATATAGCCATGTCCGTCTGTCCGTCTGTCCGTCTGTCTGTCCGTGTGAAAATCTAGATCTCAGCTATTATAAGAGCTAGGACAACCAAATTTGGTGACAATATGTGTTATTATTGCACGCTGATCAAGTTGCTGCTTGCAGCATTGTGCCGAATCGTGTGTGCGTGTACGGTGGTGAAATGGGTTAAGTTGTGGACTGCAAAACGAACAGTACTATTATGCATTTACGGGTTCGAGTCCCGCCCGCATCAAAAATTAAATGTGTGCAAAAATTTTTTTTTTTTATTTTATATTTTGACTTTGCATAAATATTATAAGTCCATAGCCTTTTACGGTCAAAATATGATTGTAGCCGTTTTTTTGTTCCGCAAATAAATTATGTACAAGCAGCTGGGTAGCGGGTATATTACAGTCGAGCACACTCGACTGTAGCTTTCTTACTTGTTAATATTTATTTGTTCTTTATTTATATGATCTGTGATATTTTTAAATCTAATAAGAATTTTTGTTAAAATGCAATTGGTTCTGTGTTTTAGTTGTAGATCTTCTGAATCTTGTTTCAATATTTTTAAATTTTTTTGTATTCTTGGATCCTAACCCGTTAACTAGTCCTCTTTTTGAACTTCTCATTGGTGAAAGACTACTAAGGCGTTGCTGTAACTGTCGGATTTTTTGTTCTAAGACATGGGTCAATTCTTCTATGTTTCCTCCCTTTTAAGGAGGTTAAGAGAATTATTAAAACTCTCAATGCCGCGTTGATTGTCTGACAAATTAACAATGAGGTACATCCTTTTAAATGAGTGTATGATCCTAGACGTACTCAGTTGCATTGTCGCTATCGGTTGCTGTCGTAAGAACCTGTAAGACATTTTTGTGTTATTTAGTTTAGGTTTTTAGTTTTTTTTTTATATTTGATATTGGGTATCCTATTATTTGTTCCCTAATTGCGTTTTAATCTTAGACTTGTGTATTTTTTGTCTTTTGTGCGTCGTGAATGTGGCGCCCCATCCGTAAGTAGTTTGTTTAGAAAATCTAAAAAATTTGTTTCGCCTATTTTCTTTTCGAAATTCTACATCAAGAGTCTCTACCTGTATGGGGACTTTTCTTTCCTTATTCAATTTTTCAATGTCTTGCTCTTTATTCTGTTTTACTAAGTCTTTTACTTAAGGGTAAATAGTAGGATAATAAACACAGAAGTTATTCAGCTTAACGTTTTCCATAGCTGTAAGCAGCGCTGCCAGCAGCGCTCCTTGCAGCATTGTGCCGAATAGTGTGTGCGTGTACGGTGGTGAAATGAGTTAAATTGTGGACTGCAAAACGAACAGTACTATTATGCATTTACGGGTTCGAGTCCCGCCCGCATCAAAAATAAAATGTGTGCAATAATGTTTTTTTTTTTTTTTATTTTAGCTTAAGATAATTTACAATATTTATTTGTTCTTTATTTATTTTTATATTTGATATTGGGTATCCTATTATTTGTTCCCTAATTGCGTCTTAGACTCGTGTATTTTTTGTCTTTTGTGCGTCGTGAATGTGGGGCCCCATCCGTAAGTAGTTTGTTTAGAAAATCTAAAAAATTTGTTTCGCCTATTTTCTTTTCGAAATTCTACATCAGGAGTCTTTACCTGTATGGGGACTTTTCTTTCCTTATTCAATTTTTCAATGTCTTGCTCTTTATTTTGTTTTACTAAGTCTTTTACTTTAGTTCTCTGAAAGTCGTTCAGTTTTTGCAGATAATCATGTTCGTCCCTAAATTGAACAGTTTGTTGAAATGTTTGTGTACGATCCGCAAATAGCTCATAGGGAGTTAGTTTTATTGCCGAGTGAATTGCGTTATTATAAGTAATAAATGCTTCAGCTAGGACTTCCTCATGATCTATCTGTAAGTTCTTTTCTTTCTTTTCTTCCACAATAATACGATACAATGATATACTTCAGTGATGCAGTCTTTCGACCGGAGAATTGTTGGAAAGATGTAGCATGTCATTCTAACCGAACTTTATATTTAAATCATACAACATACAGCGCCATCTATTGAAAATTGACAGCATTAAAAAGATACATTCATCCTCTTTCAAACGCAACTAGCTTCATGTAAGTTGGATGACAGATGTAAAAGTGACAGCCATTTCAATAAAACAAAGTGTGCTAATAGTTCAAAAATAAAATAGAACAAAAAGCAAATATAAAACTTTGTGTCAAACTTGAAAAAAATACGAATTAATAAAAAATGTGATGATTGCATGAGTCGTACGCAAGTTTATACGTGGATTACACGATTTAAAAAGGGTCGTGAGGATTTAAATGACGACCCTAGAGCAGTGCGTTCAGAAACTAGTAATCGTGCTGAACTGGTGGAAAAAGTCCGTGAAATCATGGTATCGATGCAAATTTTACTACGAGAATGTTGGCTGAGGAATTGAATACAAGTAATAACACTATTTGGAGAATTTTAACTGAAGATTTGGGGAAAAGAAAGGTCTGTGTGCGATTTGTTCAACATGAATTAAATGACCAAAAAATCGCTCGCGTGGAGCATTGTAAAACCAATTGGAAATTGAAACTGCTGAAAACGTACCAGACTTCCTTGATTCGATCATAACTCTTGATGAGATGTGGTGCTTTAAATATGACCCTAAAACTAAGCGTCAATCTGCTTAATGGAAGTTCAAAGGCGAGCCAAACCCGAACAAATTGCGTTTCAGTAGTTTCGTATCAAGACAATGTTGATTACTTTTTATGATTCGAAGGGTATTGTCCACAAGGAATTTGCTCCAGAAGGTCAAACTGTTAATGGAGAATACTATTTAGGCGTTTAACATTGTTTGTGGAAAAGAATCTGTCGTGTTAGAGCAGGTTATCCAGCAGGAAAACAGCTGTTTTTATACCCGCTACTCATAGAGTAGAAGGGTATTATAACTTTGTTCAAACCGAAAATGTATGTAACAGGCAGAAGGACACACCTCCGACCCCATAAAAAATAGATATTCTGGCTCAGGATCAACAGCCGAGTGGATATAGCCATGTCCGTCTGTCTGTCTGTCTGTCCGTCTGTCTGTCCGTGTGAAAATCTAGATCTCAGCTATTATAAGAGCCAGAACTACCAAATTTGGTGACAGTATGTGTTATTATTCCACGCTGATCAAGTTTATTTTGGATTTTGGCCACGCCCCTTCCGCCCCTGTAAATAAAAAAAAATTGATTACAAGCGCAATTTTGATGCCATATTGTTCATTTTCGGTTTATATGATAACTGTAGCTAGCCAGATGATCTCTGCAAATTTAGTAACAAGCGGATAATAAACACAAAAGTTATTCAGCTTAACGTTTTCCATAGCTGTAAGCAGCGCTGCCGGCAGCACGAATTCTTTATTTGTATAGGAAATAATAAGAATGCCTTACAATGCGAATTCTAACAGCGTCAGTAGCTTAGTGGAAAAGCGATAAACTCCTGAACCGACAGGCCCGTGGTTCGATTCCCAGTTCATGCCGCTTAAGCTTTTTCTTTTTTACACCCGCTACTCATAGAGTAATAGGGTATTATAACTTTGTTCAAACCGAAAATGTATGTAACAGGCAGAAGGAGACACCTCCGACCCCATAAAGTATATATATTCTGGCTCAGGATTAACAGCCGAGTCGATATAGCCATGTCCGTCTGTCCGTCTGTCTGTCTGTCCGTCTGTCTGTCCGTGTGAAAATCTAGATCTCAGCTATTATAAAAGCTAGAACTACCAAATTTGGTGACAAAATGTGTTATTATTGCACGCTGATCAAGTTTATTTTGGATTTTGGCCATGCCCCCTTCCGCCCCTGTAAATCGAAAAAAGTTAATTACAAACGCAACTTTGATGCCATATTGTTAATTTTCGGATTACATTATAACTATAGCTAGCCAGATGATCTCTGCAAATTTGGTAACAATCGGATAATAAACACAGAAGTTATTCAGCTTAACGTTTTCCATAGCTGTAAGCAGCGCTGCCGGCAGCACGAATTCTTTATTTGTACAGGAAATAATAAGAATGCCTTACAATGCAAATTTTTGCAGTTGTTGGATAACAGCGTCAGTAGCTTAGTGGAAAAGCGATTAACTCCTGAACCGACAGGCTCGTGGTTCGATTCCCAGTTCATGCCGCTTAAGCTTTTTCTTTTTTACACCCGCTACTCATAGAGTAATAGGGTATTATAACTTTGTTCAAACCGAAAATGTATGTAACAGGCAGAAGGAGACACCTCCGACCCCATAAAGTATATATATTCTGGCTCAGGATTAACAGCCGAGTCGATATAGCCATGTCCGTCTGTCCGTCTGTCTGTCTGTCCGTCTGTCTGTCCGTGTGAAAATCTAGACCTCAGCTATTATAAGAGCTAGAACTACCAAATTTGGTGACAAAATGTGTTATTATTCCACGCTGATCAAGTTTATTTTGGATTTTGGCCATGCCCCCTTCCGCCCCTGTAAATCGAAAAAAATTAATTACAAACGCAACTTTGATGCCACATTGTTAATTTTCGGATTACATTATAACTATAGCTAGCCAGATGATCTCTGAAAATTTGGTAACAATCGGATAATAAACACATAAGTTATTCAGCTTAACGTTTTCCATAGCTGTAAGCAGCGCTGCCGGCAGTGCAAATTCTTTATTTGTACAGGAAATAATAAGAATGCCTTACAATGCAAATTTTTGCAGTTGTTGGATAAAAGCGTCAGTAGCTTAGTGGAAAAGCGATAAACTCCTGAACCGACAGGCCCGTGGTTCGATTCCCAGTTCACACCGCTTAAGCTTTTTGTTTTTTATACCCGCTACTCATAGAGTAAAAGGGTATTATAACTTTGTTCAAACCGAAAATGTATGTAACAGGCAGAAGGAGACACCTCCGACCCGATAAAGTATATATATTCTGGCTCAGGATCAACAGCCGAGTCTATATAGCCATATCCGTCTGTCTGTCCGTCTGTCTGTCCGTGTGAAAATCTAGATCTCAGCTACTATAAGAGCTAGAACTACCAAATTTGGTGACAGTATGTGTTATTATTCCACGCTGATCAAGTTTATTTTGGATTTTGGCCACGCCCCTTTCGCTCCTGTAAATAAAAAAAAAATGATTACAAGCGCAATTTTGATGTCATATTGTTCATTTATATGATAACTGTAGGTTTATATGATAACTGTATCTAGCCAGATGATCTCTGAAAATTTGGTAACAATCGGATAATAAACACATAAGTTATTCAGCTTAACGTTTTCCATAGCTGTAAGCAGCGCTGCCGGCAGTGCAAATTCTTTATTTGTACCGGAAATAATAAGAATGCCTTACAATGCAAATTTTTGCAGTTGTTGGATAACAGCGTCAGTAGCTTAGTGGAAAAGCGATAAACTCCTGAACCGACAGGCCCGTGGTTCGATTCCCAGTTCATGCCGCTTAACCTTTTTCTTTTTTATACCCGCTACTCATAGAGTAGAAGGGTATTATAACTTTGTTCAAACCGATAATGTATGTAACAGGCAGAAGGAGACACCTCCGACCCCATAAAGTATATATATTCTGGCTCAGGATCAACAGCCGAGTCGATATAGCCATGTCCGTCTGTCTGTCTGTCTGTCCGTTTGTCTGTCCGTGTGAAAATCTAGATCTCAGCTATTATAAGAGCTAGGACTACCAAATTTGGTGACAAAATGTGTTATTATTGCACGCTGATCAAGTTTATTTTGGATTTTGGCCACGCCCCTTCCGCCCCTGTAAATGAAAAAAAAATGATTACAAGTGCAATTTTGATGCCATATTGTTCATCTTCGGTTTATATGATAACTGTAGCTAGCCAGATGATCTCTGAAAATTTGGTAACCATCGGATAATAAACACAGAAGTTATTCAGCTTAACGTTTTCCATAGCTGTAAGCAGCGCTGCCGGAAGCACGAATTCTTTATTTGTACAGGAAATAATAAGAATGCTTTACAATGCAAATTTTTGCAAATGTTGGATAACAGCGTCAGTAGCTTAGTGGAAAAGCGACGAACTCCTGAACCGACAGGCCCGTAGTTCGATTACCAGTTCATGCCGCTTAAGCTTTTTATACCCGCTACTCATAGAGTAGAAGGGTATTATAACATGGTTCAAACCGAAAATGTATGAAACAGGCAGAAGGAGACACCTCCGACCCCATAAAGTATATATATTCTGGCTCAGGATCAACAGCCGAGTCGACGTAGCCATGTCCGTCTGTCTGTCTGTCTGTCCGTCTGTCTGTCCGTGTGAAAATCTAGATCTCAGCTACTATAAGAGCTAGAACTACCAAATTTGGTGACAGTATGTGTTATTATTCCACGCTGATCAAGTTTATTTTGGATTTTGGCCACGCCCCTTCCGCTCCTGTAAATAAAAAAAAATTGATTACAAGCGCAATTTTGATGCCATATTGTTCATTTTCGGTTTATATGATAACTGCAGCTAGCCAGATGATCTCTGAAAATTTGGTAACAATCGGATAATAAACACAGAAGTTATTCAGCTTAACGTTTTCCATAACGTTTTCTTTATTTGTACAGGAAATAATAAGAATGCCTTATAATGCAAATTTTTGCAGTTGTTGGATAATAGCGTCAGTAGCTTAGTGGAAAAGCGATGAACTCCTGAACCGACAGGCCCGTAGTTCGATTACCAGTTCATGCCGCTTAAGCTTTTTATGCCCGCTACTCATAGAGTAGAAGGGTATTATAACTTTGTTCAAACCGAAAATGTATGTAACAGGCAGAAAGAGACACCTCCGACCCCATAAAGTATATATATTCTGGCTCAGGATCAACAGCCGAGGCGATATAGCCATGTTCGTCTGTCCGTCTGTCTGTCTGTCCGTCTGTCTGTCTGTCCGTGTGAAAATATAGATCTCAGCTATTATAAGAGCTAGAACTACCAAATTTGGTCACAAATTGTGTTATTATTGCACGAGTTATGAATCCAACGATGTTCCAGAGGGTTTTTTTTGCTGAACAAAAGGGGAAGGGGTCTTCCTTTTCCGATTGATGAGATGACGTTGAATAGTTTTAACTTTTATTTTAACTGTATTATTCGCTTTTATTTTTATATAGGGAGGATTTTGGAATTTAAATACGTCTGTTTGTTTCGGATGATAGATACAGAATGATTTTTATTCAACACGACTCGATACTTAAAACGACTCAGAACATATTTTGTGCTTCTAAGAATTTACAATGTTGCAACAATGCCTAGTCGGCATTCTGGCCCTTTTCCTGTTTGTTTATTTTAATTGGAGCAATGTACTCTTGGGTCTGGGTTCACTTATATATAAGTATACATTTAAGTTTCATTTTAGTGTGTAAGTGTTTAAGAGTAAATATAAGTGCCGCCGTTGAGAGTTGGAGTCGTATTACTCTCTTTGTTGTTCTCCCGTTTCGGTTTAGGAGGAGGCACGATGCTGACCGGGGGAAGGGTGCATGTGGTAACTCCTCCCCCCCTGGATTGAAGTGACGGCCACATCGAGGGAAGTGTCGGCACGAAATCTACCAGTGGAGGCGACGGTGTGAATACGGCAGCTCTCATTTTTATAGCCATTATAAATATGACTATCACTGTTAAATGATGTAAATGACTGCAAAATGGGTTTGCGTCACGTTGTGAACGTAGACCAATTTATTTCGGCTTTTCACATTTTCCCAGTGTAACTTCTGTAAATTTAAGTCCTCCATTGTATTATTTATCTTCACTCCTTTGAACAAGGGTATGACGAGTTTGATTTTATCATCCATCGATTGATTCGTTTCCATAGGTGATCGTAATATTACAGTCTTTGTACGTAATAACGACATTCCCCGTTACTTGAAATGGTCTAACGCAGTTTGAATTTATTTGCGTATGGACTAAAATGTTTCCCTTTTCCGGTTCCAGAATTCGTTCCTGTTCGTCAACCTCGATTGCGTCGCATACTGCCAGGTCCGCATTGGCTATTGCTTGAATACACGTCTCTTCTCCATTAGGAGTTACCTCTAGCTTAGATTTACAAATGTATATTTCGTGAACTTGGTCACATCTTTCTTTTATGGATTTTACAATGTTTTTGTTAAATAGAATATAATTCGGAATTTGTAAGAACTTTGTTGTGTTTAATGGAATTGGAATAGTACGGGCGAGTTTATAATTTTGTTGCTCAAATATAGGTATTCTTATATAAAAAATGACATTTGTTTTATTTATAAATGTATCCATTTCTAATAGCCTATACAAGTGTTCTTGAGATTCTATTGTTACATTTTGTTCAGAAAAAATTTCCATGATCCTATCTATTTCCTCCATTGATAATATGAATTTAGGTATTATTTTTAGTTTAGTTAGCAAAATGCTTTCCAATATGTTAGAGATATGATTGTATAATATATCAATATTGTAGCCTAATCTGTTAGTGTACTGTAACGCATGTATCTCATTGTGTTCTTCCGTTAAGTGCTTCAAAATTTCGTTTTTAAAATTTTTTATAAAATTATTTATAACAATTTGTTCCTGGTTTATATGTTTAGTTATATTTTCAAATCTTACAATGATTTCGTTTTCATTATTCATTTGTAAATTTAATTCGCCTAAATTTTCGTGTATGTTCTGAAATTCATCCTTTATTCTAATGGAGTCATCTGAGTCCATGTTTCCTGTTACTGATTTAATTATACTTCCTAATCCATTTATTACTCCTCTTTTCTGTCTCTTTTTTGGAGATAGGATATTTATCTTTTCTTTAACTTGATTCAATTTTTCTTCTAGTGTTCTAATAGCTTCTCTCGAAAATTCTACTGTCTTCATTTCCTGTAGTGCACTTTGTAACTGTTCTATGTTCTTCTTATAATCTTCGATGCAAATTACATGCGCAATAATTCTATAATCGTGAATATTTTTTGCTGTCCCTAATTCTAGTCTCACCATCGGTGTTCCTGATTCCAAGTATTGTCCCTCTGCTAGGGCAGACCTGTAAATATTTTCATGGACTATTTTAAATCATATTGTTTTATAATTAATTTGTGTTGTTACTTCTAGTAGATTTCCTTAACTTAGACTTATGTAACTTTTGTTTTCTATCTGATACTAAGGTATGCCCACCGTCTTCTAGCACTTTATGTTTAGTGAACCTCTGTGTTAGTTTATTCCTTCTATTTTCTTTTCTAAATATTATTGCTCCTGTTTCTAAGTGTTGTGGGTCTTCTCTTCCTTCGTTTAACTTTTCTATATTCTGACTCTTCATCAAACTCATTTGTTTAGTTACGTCCGGGTAGAGTTTTTCCCTAAAGACGTTTAGTTGTTTGAGATAGTCATGTTGGTCGTTAAATTCGATATTCTTATTAAAAGGATGAGTTCTACCTGAGAACAGTTCGAACAGTGTGAGTTTTGTTGCCGAATGAATGGCATTGTTATAGGTTATTATAGTTTCGGTCAATATACTGTCATGTTCTATGTTTAAGTTTTCTGTCTTTTTCTTTTCCATTATAATTCTGTATATTTCCGTTAATGTTGAGTGCAACCTCTCTACTGGTGCATTGCTAGATGACTGTTGAAAAGAAGTCATGTGCAACTTTATTCCATACTGTACGCAAAAATCTTTGAACAAGTTCGAATTATATTCCGCTCCTTGATCGCAAACGATCTTCTTAGGAATACCGAAATATTGTATGAACTGTTGCATTGATTTTACAATATTTATACTATTTCTGGTAGGGATAGTGTATGCCGCAGTGAATTTAGAAAACTTATCGATTACAGTCATTACGTAATTACCGTTAATAGTATACAAGTCCGTGTGTAATATTTGCATTGGGGCTGAGGGAGTTTCTGTCTCCAAGTACTTAATTCTTGGTGGTGATTTCATTTTATTCATATCTTCATGTTTGTATGTAAATACACGTGTATGTACGTGCATACATACTTGCTTTAAACTTGCCACCAGAAGTACTACCTTTTCTTTAAGGTCATAAAAAAAATATATTAGAAACAAGTAAGAAAGCTACATTCGAGTGTGCTCGACTGTAATATACCCGCTACCCAGCTGCTCGTACATCATTTATTTGCGGAACAAAAAAACGGCTACAATCAAATTTTGACCGTAAAAGGCTATGGACTTATAATATAAAATAAAAAAAAAAAACATTTTTGCACACATTTAATTTTTGATGCGGGCGGGACTCGAACCCGTAAATACATAATAGCACTGTTCGTTTTGCAGTCCACAACTTAACCCATTTCACCACCGTACACGCACACACGATTCGGCAGCGCTGCTTACAGCTATGGAAAACGTTAAGCTGAATAACTTCTGTGTTTATTATCCGATTGTTACCAAATTTTCAGTAATCATCTGGCTAGCTATAGTTATCATGCAAACCGAAAATGAACAATATGGCATCAAAATTGCGCTTGTAATCAATATTTTTTTCGAATCACGGGGGCGGAAGGGGGCGTGGCCAAAATCCAAAATAAACTTGATCAGAGTGCAATAATAACACATATTGTCAGCAAATTTGGTAGTCTTAGCTCTTATAATAGCTGAGATCTAGATTTTCCCACGGACAGACAGACGGACAGACGGACAGACGGACATGGCTATATCGACTCGGCTGTTGATTCTGAGCCAGAATATATACACTTTATGGGGTCGGAGGTGTCTCCTTCTGCCTGTTACATATATTTTCGGTTTGAACAAAGTTATATAATACCCTTTTACTCTATGAGTAGCTTGTATAAAAACATTTTTGAACACATTTAATTTTTGATGCGGGCGGGACTCGAACCCGTAAATGCATAATAGTACTGTTCGTTTTGCAGTCCACAACTTAACCCATTTCACCACCGTACACGCACACACGATTCGGCACAATGCTGCAAGCAGCGCTACCGGCAGCGCTGCTTACAGCTATGGAAAACGTTAAGCTGAATAACTTCTGTGTTTATTATCCGATTGTTACCAAATTTTCAGAGATCATTTGGCTAGCTATAGTTATCATGTAAACTGAAAATGAACAATATGGCATCAAAATTGCACTTGTTATCAATGTTTTTTCGATTTGCGGGGGCGGAAGGGGGCGTGGCCAAAATCCAAAATAAACTTGATCAGCGTGCAATAATAACACATATTGTCACCAAATTGGTTGTCCTAGCTCTTATAATAGCTGAGATCTAGATTTTCACACGGACAGACAGACGGACAGACGGACATGGCTATATCGACTCGGCTGTTGATCCTGAGCCAGAATATATATACTTTATGGGGTCGGAGGTGTCTCCTTCTGCCTGTTACATACATTTTCGGTTTGAACAAAGTTATAATACCCTTCTACTCTATGAGTAGCGGGTATAAAAACCGTAAAACGATAAATCAAACAAAAGGATCACAAAAGTGATATAACTTATTCCAATTTTACGATTCCAAGGGACCCTCTAAAGTAAAAGGAAAAATCCAGCCTCTTGTCATAAAACTTATCAAAAACTTAAACACACACACACAATACACGAACAACGAATTATATTTAAGAAAACACAACATCTTACTAATCAACGTCAAAAATAATAAGAAATAAGCTCTATTTTTTGCTCCCTTGCCTCATCTAAAACTCGACCCATTCTTAACTCAGATTCACTTAGTGTTTTATGGCTAATATGAACAACCTAATCAGGCCCTCGATACTTACTGCAGAAGCTTGTAGACAACGCCTTAGACGACAGGAAGAACAAGAACTTAATAAAAGTATGATTGAAAATATAGATAGAGCTGCATTGGCAGCAGCAGTGAGCGAAATCCTAGCACAACAATTGCCGGGTTTGTTGAGACGTCACAATTTTTCAGAAGAATTTGCAAACGTAACAGACCAGGTAATTGCTTTAGAGCATACAGGGAACTTTGGTGACTTAGACAGAGTGCCGGATATAGTGAAAACTATCCGAGACTTTTCAGGAGATCCTTCAGAGTTCAGCTCATGGAAAAGGGGAGTAGACCGTATCTTAGAAGCATACAGTGCTTACCAGGGTACCCCAAAATACTATGGTATATTACATACAATACGTAAGAAGATTGTAGGACACGCTGACATGGCACTAGAGTCCTACAATACTCCATTGAAATGGTCAGCGATCTCTAAATATCTGACTCTGCATTACGCAGAGAAACGAGACATTAACACATTAGAATACCAAATGATAATTCCTCTACAGGGTGCTAACCAATCGGTGGAAGAGTTCCATCAAACGGTTTATAAACACCTATCCCTAATCCTTAACAAGATAGGTTGTATGGGGTTAGGAAGAAAAACAGAATTGTTAATGACCAAAATGTACAAAGACAAGGCTCTAGACACCTTTGTACGAAGATTACAAGGCGACTTGCCTCGACTACTGGGAATCAAAGAACCAGTAGACTTACTTAGAATGGTAAATTATATGAACAGACCTCGCTTCGAACCAGGCAAAAGACCACCCATCCAATACCAGATGGAATGAAGCGACAAAGAAACTTTAACATACAGACTACAACGGAAGGAAACGAAACGCGACTCACTGAGACTCCATTAACAATGACGGACTATGAGCAAGCTAAGGCAGAGTACGAGGATAACGAGGATAAATCCGACGCTGCCATAATCCTTACGACTACTGCGATGACGCTGCATTGCATTTTTAGAATAAAGAATTCCTCTCTTCCATATTTCGTATGCAAGATGAGGAATGGCAAATTTATTAAAATACTTATAGACACCGGTTCAAACAGAAACTACATCCAACCTAAATTCGTCAACACCCTATTCAGAACAAATCACCTTTCAATGCTGTCTCAGTAGGGGGTAGTACAGTAGTTACGCACCATAAAGTAGCGAATCTTTTCAATATTCAGGATGTTAAAGTTCAGTTTTTCCTGTTGCCCACATTGAAATCTTTTAATGCCATCTTGGGTAACGACAGTTTAAAAGAATTAGGGGCTAATATAAAAATCAGCAAAAATTTTATGACGTTAAAAAAACGGCATCTCGATCCCCATTACAGAAAAAACATTTAAAGCAGTCAACACAATTATTCCGAGAACGTCCCACTTGTGCGATACACAAAAAGCCAAGCTAAGCGAATTACTCAAGTCATTTCCAGACGCAGACCCAAATCAGAAACAGACCTACACAACTAATGTGAAGGCAGCGATCCGAAACTCGTCCGATACTCCGGTTTACTCGAAATTCTGTCAGTATCCAATGACGCTGAAAGATGAGGTAAACAAACAGATAAGAGAACTTTAAGAAGATGGTATAATTCAACCTTCAATTCAACAATAAAGTATTCTCTGTTTTAGATTTGAAAAGTGACTTCCATCAAATCTCTTTGAAAAATAGTGACATAGAAAAGACCGCCTTCTCCGTAAACGCTAACAAGAAATGTCAGCTAGACAAATGTGAGTTCATGAAAAACAAAGTCGAATTCCTTGGATTTGTTGTTTCCGAAAGGGGAATAGAAACAAACCCGAGTAAAGTGGCAGCGATAGCAAATTATCCCTGCCCTAAAACTTTGAGGGATCTAAGATCCTTCCTAGGGCTTTCCGGCTACTATAGAAGATTTATACAAAACTCTGCCAAACTGGCAAAGCCCCTAACTTCACTTTTAAGAGGGGAAGATGGACACGTGTCCAAAAGAATGTCATCAAAAAAATTTATTTCGCTAAACAATGAAGCTCTAGACTCTTTTAATTATTTCATTTACCTACTGATCCTTCAAATTTCGCGATCAGAGCAGTTCTATTGCAAGACAATCACCCTATATCATTTCTCTTTAGAACACTTTCCAAAGCCGAAGAGAATTATGCGGCCAACAAGAAAGAGATGCTAGCCATAATTTGGGCACTCAAGGCCCTCAAATATTACCTGTACGGTAAAGCAAAGGTTAAGACCTTTACAGACCATCAACCTTTGACACATTCTCTGAGTAGCTGGAATGGAAATGCCAGAATCAAGAGATGGAAGGCTTATCTAGAGGAATATGATTATGAAATATTCTATAAACCGAGAAGAAAAAATGTTGTTGCAGACGCACTCTCAAGAATACCTTTAGAGCAGATTAACTCTGTTGCCTCTACACAACATAGAGCCGAAAGTTTTAGCCATGACCTAATGTTTAGCGTCAAAGCCCCAATAAACGTTTTCAGAAATCAAATATTCTTTTACAAATCAGATAAATACGATTACAAGTTTACCATCCCAATTCAAAACTCGATTCCAAAACTCGATTCACCCAGTCTAGGGTAGAACCCTTGATAGACGAAACTGAACAGGAAGAAAGAATTCTTCAAATACATAGGAGAGCACATAAAAATGCACTAGAAAACGAAAAACAACTAGCAGAAACCTGTTACTTCCTAAGATTGAAACAAAAAATTATACATTTAATCAAGCAATGTAAAGTTTGCAAAGAAGCTAAATATGACACCCCCAAATCCCGAACTTCAAGAAACTCCTATTCCAGAATACCCCGGTCACATATTGCACATCGACATCTACTCTACCTAACGACACTTAGTACTCACTGGAATAGTTAAGTTCTCTAAACTAGCGCAAGCTAAAATTATAAATTCTAAAGCGATAGAGGACATCAGAACTCCTCTGCGTGGTATCATATTTTATTTCGGAGTCCCTAAACATATCGTTATGGACAACGAAAAAGCTTTCAATTCCCAATCAATTAAGTTCATGCTGGAACAGCTACACATAGTAGTTTACACCGCCCCACCATATACTTGTAAGAGTACCGTTAACAGTAAGATAGAACGCTTCCATTCAACACTTTCAGAAATAAAACAAAAAAAAAACGGCTACACGGCAGCTGCCGGCAGCGCTGCTTACAGCTGTGGAAAACGTTAAGCTGAATAACTTCTGTTTTTATTATCCGATTGTTACCAAATTTTCAGAGATCATCTGGCTAGCTATAGTTATCATGTAAACCGAAAATGAACAATATGGCATCAAAATTGCACTTGTTATCAATGTTTTTTCGATTTGCGGGGGCGGAAGGGGGCGTGGCCAAAATCCAAAATAAACTTGATCAGCGTGCAATAATAACACATATTGTCACCAAATTTGGTTGTCCTAGCTCTTATAATAGCTGAGATCTAGATTTTCACACGGACAGACAGACGGACAGACGGTCATGGCTATATCGACTCGGCTGTTGATCCTGAGCCGGAAATATATACACTTTATGGGGTCGGAGGTGTCTCCTTCTGCCTGTTACATACATTTTCGGTTTGAACAAAGTTATAATACCCTTCTACTCTATGAGTAGCGGGTATAAAAACTTTTAAGTTAAATACACGACCACCAATTAATGCATATTCAAAATTTGAAGTAAAAGTTCTTACAAAAAAAAAAAGAAAAAGCTTAAGCGGCATGAACTGGGAATCGAACCACGGGCCTGTCGGTTCAGGAGTTCATCGCTTTTCCACTAAGCTACTGACGCTGTTATCCAACAACTGCAAAAATTTGCATTGTAAGGCATTCTTATTATATCCTGTACAAATAAAGAACTTGCGCTGCCGGCAGCGCTGCTTACAGCTCTGGAAAACGTTAAGCTGAATAACTTCTGTGTTTATTATCCGATTGTTACCAAATTTTCAGAGATCATCTGGCTAGCTATAGTTATCATGTAAACCGAAAATGAACAATATGGCATCAAAATTGCACTTGTTATCAATGTTTTTCGATTTGCGCGGGGGCGGAAGGGGGCGTGGCCAAAATCCAAAATAAACTTGATCAGCGTGCAATAATAACACATATTGTCACCAAATTTGGTTGTCCTAGCTCTTATAATAGCTGAGATCTAGATTTTCACACGGACAGACAGACGGACAGACTGACATGGCTATATCGACTCGGCTGTTGATCCTGACCCAGAATATATACACTTTATGGGGTCGGAGGTGTCTCCTTCTGCCTGTTACATACATTTTCGGTTTGAACAAAGTTATAATACCCTTCTACTCTATGAGTAGCGGGTATAAAAACTTTTAAGTTAAATACACGACCACCAATTAATGCATATTCAAAATTTGAAGTAAAAGTTCTTACAAAAAAAAAAAAAGAAAAAGCTTAAGCGGCATGAACTGGGAATCGAAACACGGGCCTGTCGGTTCAGGAGTTCATCGCTTTTCCACTAAGCTACTGACGCTGTTATCCAACAACTGCAAAAATTTGCATTGTAAGGCGTTCTTATTATATCCTGTACAAATAAAGAACTTGCGCTGCCGGCAGCGCTGCTTACAGCTCTGGAAAACGTTAAGCTGAATAACTTCTGTGTTTATTATCCGATTGTTACCAAATTTTCAGAGATCATCTGGCTAGCTATAGTTATCATATAAACCGAAAATATGGCATCAAAATTGCCCTTGTAATTAATGTTTTTTCGATTTACTGGGGCGTAAGGGGGCGTGGCCAAAATCCAAAATAAACTTGATCAGCGTGCAATAATAACACATTTTGTCACCAAATTTGGTAGTCCTAGCTCTTATAATAGCTGAGATCTAGATTTTCACACGGACAGACAGACGGACAGACGGACATGGCTGTATCGACTCGGCTGATGATCCTGAGCCAGAATATATAAACTTTACGGGATCGGAGGTGTCTCCTTATGCCTGTTACATACGTTTTCGGTTTAAACAAAAGTAATAATACACTTCTACTCTATGAGTAGCGGGTATAAAAATATAAGAAAAAGCTGCGCCCTAACAACCGCACACAGCTGATTTAAGAGACTGTCACTTCTCCACTTTTTAACTAAGTTCATTGTGAGCAATTAAAAAAGTTGTAAGTTAAATACACGACCACCATTTAATGCATATTCAAAATTTTAAGTAAAAGTTCTTACAAAAAAAAAAGAAAAAGCTTAAGCGGCATGAACTGGGAGTCGAACTACGGGCCTGTCGGTTCAGGAGTTCATTGCTTTTCCACTAAGCAGACAGACGGACAGACGGACATGGCTATATCGACTCGGCTGTTGATCCTGAGCCAGAATATATATACCTTATGGGGTCGGAGGTGTCTCCTTCTGCCTGTTACATACATTTTCGGTTTGAACAAAGTTATAATACCCTTCTACTCTATGAGTAGCGGGTATAATGAGATAACATTGAAAGACTTAAAGATAAACAGAAAAGGGACCGTACAAACCACAATAAAAATGAAAAGGAAATACGTAATTATCAGCCTGGAGAAGAAATATTCGTTAAAGTAAACACTAGATTAGGTTTTAAGCTTTCCCCAAGATATAGAAAAGAAACAGTTAAAGAAAACAAGCACACTACAAAAAACAGTATATAAAAGCCATATTAAAATCTAAAACTTTTCAGGATATTACGAACGATGTCGGTGGGACAATGAACTTTACAAACTATACGAATACACAGATACTGACAATAACCAAAGGGATCGGAAAATTACAAACCTCAACGACCAAACTTATTCATCTCGTTAACCTAGACCAAATCCAGACCGCTTTAGACATTTTAAACAAACATACGGAAAACAGCCTTAAACACAGTCCACAATACTCTACCCTTCACCATGAGGTAAATACAACTATTCACACATTCCAGACAATTACAATCACTCCCAAAACTCGAAAAACTAGGTCCTTAAATTGGCTAGGTTCAGGTTGGAAGTACATAGCGGGTAGTCCAGATCATGATGACCTGGTTATGATTGAACAGAACTTAGATAAACTTATAGACATTAATAACCAACAGGTGATTGTTAACAAACAGTTAGAAGAAAGAATAAATAAACTCACTTCAGTATCTAACGCTTTCACAAACTCTATTCGTAAAAGTAGTTCAGTTAGTATCGAAATAGCTATTACAATAGTTTGCACAATCAGATTAGACTTCTAAAGGAAGAAATTGTTAACATTAGATATGCCATTCAGTGGGCACGACTTAACGTAGTTAACACACTTTTACTAAATGAAGATCAGTTAATGGAAATTGAAAAATTTTTTAAAAGAAACAACATGCCACCCCTTTCAATGGAAGAAATAATGGAGTTTTCCGATGTCTCAATTTTACATAATAAAACAACACTTTTGTATATTGTTAAAATTTTAGAAGAAACACAATACCAAGACATTATGATAAAACCCATGGTAAGAAAGAATTCAATTGTACACTTAAACGTTTAAGAAATCTTTGTTTTTGAAAATCTCACCCATACCATTCCCCAAAATTGTAAAACAATAGAATATATTAAAATATGCAATAAGAAAAAAATTGTTAATATAAGCAATTCAAATTGTATTCGAAAGCTAGTTCAGGGAAAGAAAGCGTTGTATAGTTTTAGCAATGCCGACCACGTATCCAAAATAGAAGTGGACGACGGAATCATCCTATTAAACGACTTCGATGGAAATATAACCTGGAGCAAAACTAAGCTTCACCTAGAGGGATCCTACCTTGTTCAGCTATCAAACAACTCGATTATTATCGACAACAAGCGGTTCAGCAATTTGGAACCTACAGTCCTTACCATTGGAGCACCTGTTATGCAGTTTACGGCTGAGGAAAAAGAAAGACTTAAAGTTCTATCACTTGAAGCACTGGAAGCATTGCACATAAATAACACTGGACAGCTGATGCACATAAAGGCCAATTCAATGGTCAACAGCATAACCCTGCTGACGCTCTTTGGCATTGCTCTGACTCTCATCCTGGGCTTGCACACCTATAACCAAAGGCAGAAGATCATAACATTGCAATTAGGACCCACGCCTGGAATGAAAACAAAAGTCACAGCGATCGTCGCACTATCAACCTGCGAGCAATCTTTGACTGAGGCACAGTATCAGTTACCTCAGTTCAACAACATTCCCTACTTCTAGAGCCGCTTGTGGACAAGCACAAATTGGGAGGGAAGAGTTAACAACAAAAATTTTACAATTTAGAATAATGAACTCCAGTACGCAAGTTCCAATCTGCAAGCTCAGCATCTGCATAATTTCCTGCACGCGCCGAGCTACCAAGCAGAATTCTAAGAATCTGTTTGGCAACCGCTCCCACCAATGCATGTGATTCCAAGAAGACTGCAGCAATTTGACCAACATAACATCAGCCGATTTTGTTGCCTATTGGAAACAGCGAAGCCGACGTCGATCCTCTGCCACCAAGGGCAGCGCAGCTCACAGCCAAGACTCACAGCTTGTTAGGGACAGCTTAGGGTAATCAGTTGCAAATTGGATTTAGACAAATAAAATCATTATTCTTAATTGAACTCAAAAATCTTTTTATTTTTTACTTTGCACCTTGCAAGTTATTAACTTACATAACATAAGACATATGTACTTCGATACGTATATGTCTTGCCGGCTAAGTCCGCATAACTTGGCAGCTGTCAGATATAAGCTTGAACATCCATTCTGTGAAAGATCATCAATAGGGACAGTCGTCTTTTACAAACAGAACTCCGCTGGCCACTTAAATACATGGCGACCATGACATGGTCACGCAGGAGTGTAATACAAAAATCCGGCATAAAAGCGGCATCAGAACAAATAAAAGCGACAATTTGGCGCAACATTCTTCATGTGTGTGTTAAAAGCCCTGCAAACACAACTACAACAACTTTAACTACGGTTCTACAGGCTAACAGTAAAATAACAAGTAAGAACGGCTACAGTCAAGTGATAACTGTATAAGAACATGGACTTTTTAAGATTATGAAAAAAATAAGATTGAGAAAACTGTTACTGCTAAACGTGTTTTTCAAAAAAAAAAAAATAATAATAAACTAAACATTTAAATTTCAGTTACACGCCAAGCACTTCAAACAGTTGAAAAAACACTGTTTTGAAAAACACTGCTTGCTTGCTTGCGGTGGGCACAGTGCAAATCTATATGAAACGTTAAATAACTTTTGTTCATTATTCGAACGGAACCAAATTTTAAGCGATCGTTTAGGTGGTGATAGTTATCATATACACAAAAACTGAATACTCTAGCTTTATTATTGCGCTTGACATACGGTCTATCGATTTGCGGTGGCGAAACTAGGCCCAAATTTTAATAAAAATTTTACAGCGTATGATTCACATAAGTGTTGTCACCAAATTTGGTGGCTCTAGCTTTTTTTAGTTTCTGGGAAATAGGAGATCATACAGACGGACAGACTGACATGGCTGAATCGACTCGGCTAGTGATCCTGAGCAAGAATATAAATACTTTATGGAGTCGCAGATGCCTCCTTCTGCCTGTTACGCGCATTTCGACAAACATAGACTATGTATTCTCTTAAAATCCATGGTCTTAGAACAAGAGAGATACCATTGCAGTTACTCCACATATTAAATCGGGCGATAGGTTCTCTGGTAGCTTAATGATATATCTGTCCGATTTTAAGAAAAATTGGAGAGCATTTAATGGACATGTGTAATTAGACATATATCAGGAGAGTTTCATAATAATATCTTATAAAATAACAACCTTCGTCCGACCTGGCTCGTTCCAACTTATTTACAGCGTGCAGCAATACGAAACATGCATACCAAGTTTTATCATGATAGCTCTAAAACTGAGAGACTACATAGTGTCCATTGCGACAGACGGACGGACGAACAGACGGGCGGACGGACAGACATGGCTCGTTCGACTCCCCTATTGATGCTGATTGAGAATATATATATATATATTTATAGGGTCGGAGTTGTCTCCAAAGGTGCGTTGCAGACTTCTAGGCAAAATTAATATACCATCCCCAATGCTAAAATCCCACCGCACAGTGCACAGTGGTTGCGTCCATAGGCCAAAAATCAAAAAATCCATCACAACAAAGTTTTGCAAAGTATTTGCCAACTGTCTCTAAAAAGTCCAAAGTTCTAAGTAGCAAACCGGTTTTTGCTAGATATGTAACGGGACTTTCAGAAAAATTCCTCAAAGTCGTGAACACGGCGGTTCATCGGCGCGACGCAACTGCAGTCTGTCAGCTATTTATACCCGCTACTCATAGAGTAGAAGGGTATTATAACTTTGTTCAAACCGAAAATGTATGTAACAGGCAGAAGGAGACACCTCCGACCCCATAAAGTGTATATATTCTGGCTCAAGATCAACAGCCGAGTCGATATAGCCATGTCCGTCTGTCCGTCTGTCCGTCCGTCCGTCTGTCTGTCCGTGTGAAAATCTAGATCTCAGCTATTATAAGAGCTAGGACTACCAAAATTTGGTTATAATATGTGTCATTATTGCACGCTGATCAAGTTTGTTTTGGATTTTGGCCAAATTTGGTAACAATCGAATAACAAACACAGAAGTTATTTAGCTTTACGTTTTCCTTAGCTGTAAGCAGCGCTGCTGGTTAGATCTTTTAGAAGGATATATAGGAAAGGTAAGGCATTTACAGGCTGAGCTAGATAATTTAAGCCCTTGTAATGATTCTAGAGGTCTAGAGAATTTATGTGTCGTCACAAGGTCATTTTTTCTAAATGCATCCAAGCCAACGACAGAGCCAAGACCTGAGCATAATTGCTCCGTAGTTTCGAGCCAGCGATCTTAGTTGCCGGAAATGCGTTTGCCAAAATTTAGTAGCAAACATTCGGAATACAGAAATTTGATGTGCTTATTCAAAAGTCTAGTCGATAATGACGATTCCTTGTCAAACGTCGAAAAGTTTAATTATTTAGTTTCGTGTTCATCAGAAGAAGCATTGGGGATAGTTAAGCCGTAACGGTCTGCAAATCGGAAACGCATAACATTTATTCTGGTCTGTCGTTTGATGCCATCTCAGTTATGCAGCGATTCGAATGCAAGCATCAAAATGTTCAAGGACTCACCATTCCTTGCTTCACAGGTATAATACACCTGTTCAAGATGAGACAACTTCTCTGCACTCGACCGCTTCAAAGGCATATTTGGGACATGTGCTCTATAATGAGCAAGTCGATCTTGCCACTGCTGTCGATAAGGTACGGGATAGATTCGGTCAGTTGCACCATGTCAGAGCCTTGCTCGATAGTGGCTCCCAAATAAATTTGATGCCTGAAAGCATGGCTCAAATGCTACGACTCTAGCGAGAGCCAACTTCCCTAGCTATCTCAATGGTTGGTGTTGCAACAGTAGATAGCAAAAGTAAAATATGCGTCTCTATCCAATCGCGTCTCAATTCACATGCCTTTTCCGCTGACTGTTGGGTTCTGAAATCTATTTCTACGGCTCAACCTGGGCAGTCAATTGCCATATCTAATTGGAAAATACCCAAGAATGCTAATCTGGCAGGTCCAGAGTTTTGTAGGCCATCTAAGGTGGATATTCTCTTTGGCGCAGAATTGTTCTATGAGTTGTTATGCGTTGGACAAATAAAATTACGTTCCGAACTCCCTGTTATGCAAAAAATGCTGCTGGGTTGGATAGTAGCGGGAAAATATTCTGAACAATACCTCGTCATCAGTTCAGTGGGAGTTCAGTAGCTCAAAATAATAATTGTTCTCTCGACTCCTTAGTCAGCCGTTTCGGAGAATTGGATCAATGTCCATTTGAGTCGAAAGCTGAACAACAGGCTTGTGAAATATTTTTCAAGAAGACTGTCAAACAGTTATCTTCCGGTCGATTTGAAGTCAAGCTTCCTCTCAAGATTCATCCAAAGGTTCTCGGTCTGTCCTTTCAAACTGCTGAAAGGCGTTTTCTACAACTTGAGCGCAAACTATCTAAGGATGCAATTCTTCCACACATGTACCATGACTTCATGAAAGAATATCTCGACTTAGGACACATGTCCCTCCTGAAGTCTGGTCCTGTGCAACAGCATTACTTTATTCCTCATCAAGGCGTTCTTTGACCTGAAAGCACCTCCACCAAGCTTCGGGTAGTTTTTGACGCTTCGAGTAAGACGTCAACAGCTGTTTCACTTAACGAAACACTAATGGTGGGGTCAACGATTCAGAGGGAGCTGTATTGAATCTTCATAAACTTTCGATTGAATAAATATGCTGTGACTGCTGACATTCCTGAAATGTACAGGCAGATAAATATTTCTGAAGTTAACAGAAAGTTGCAGCTGATTTTGTGGAGAGAAAACACTGCACAAAATATACAGGCATACAGGTTGAATACCGTTACGTATGGTACAGCATCCGCACCATCGTTGCCTGTTTGAGCTTGCCGACATACATGCACAATCACATCCTATTGAATCAGATGTGATCAAAAAGTATTTTTATGTAGATGATATGCAGGCAGGGGCAGACAGCGTAAAAGAACTGAACACCATGTGCAAGGAAGTTCGTGAAATTTTGGAATCAGGAGGGTTTCCCCTAGCCAAATGGGCATCCAACCATAGCATTCAGGTTTCTAACACTGACTCTAGCGAAGAAGTTACTGTCAAAATTGAGGAGCATAGTGTAGTGAAAACTCTTAGAATGCGTTGGGCACCTCATGAGGATCTATTTAAATACCATCTTGACGTGGATAGTTTCGCATCGCTAAAACCAACGAAGCGTAATATGTTATCCACAGCGTCTTGTTTGCTGTACCCACTTGGTTTGCTGTGTCCCGTTATACCAAAGGTTAAAATGTTATTACAAGAGTTAAGACAGATTGGGATGAGGCCATTACTATGGGTCTTCACAATGCATGGCAGAAGTTCACCATGACATTGCGTGACTTGCATAAGATCCCCATTCCTCGATATGTTTGTCTCTCATTTTATCAGCAAGTTCAAATCCATGATTTTGCAGAAGCTTTCAGTCACTCATATGGTTGCTGCATATGTGTACGAACTGCCAACAACCAAGACGTTTGCATTTCGTTACTTACAGCAAAGTCTAGGCTAGATTTACTAAATGTAAAAACAATATCTCGACTAGAGCTATTGCAGCATTTTTGCTAGCCGAACTGAGGCATCGAATCTCTCCAACCATGGAAAAATGAAATATAGAAAGTGTAAATTTCTGTTCAGACTTTCAGGTAACCCTATACTGGTTAAAGGGTGATTCTTGCACGTTGAGTACATTTGTGGGAAATAGAGTCGCTGAAATCCAGAAGTTGTCAAAAAGTGTTGTATGGGTTCATGTTCCGACAGACGCTAACCCTGCTGACTTGGTATCGAGAGGAACTAATATAAATGAACTTGTGAATTCTTTGTGGCTTAAGGGGCCAAGTTTTTTGATGCAAAAATAAGACCAATGGCCAAAGCTTCATCAGTTCCAGATAGCGTCGACCTTGAAAACTTCTGAAGGTAAAACAAGTAAATTCAGATTTAGAAAACTGTTATTGGTAAACGTGTTTTTCAAAGAAAAATAATAAACAACACTTATAGTTTTCAATTAGACGCCAAGCAGTCCAAGCAGTTGAAAAAAAACACTGATTGGAAAAAAACACTGCTTGATTGCTTGCAGTGGGCGCAGTGCAAATCTATATGAAACGTTGAATAACTTTTATGTTAATTATCCGATCGGAACTAAATTTTCAGCGATCGTTTAGGTAATGATAGTTATCATTCACACCTTAACTGAATACTCTAGCTTTATTATTGAGCTTGCTATACGGTTTATCGATTTGCGGGGCGAAAGTAGGCGTGTCCCTAATTTTAATAAAAAATTTACAGCGTATGATTTACATAAGTGTTGTCACTAAATTTGGTGGCTTTAGATTTTTTAGTTTTTAAGAAATAAGCGCTTGCAATAAGTAGGCGTGGCCCGAATTTTAATTAAAATTTTACAGCGTATGATTCACATAACTGTTGTCACCAAATTTGGTGCCTCTAGCTTTTTTAGTTTCTGAGATATAGGCGTTCATACAGATGGACAGATGGAAAGACAGACATGGCTTAATCGACTCGGCTAGTGATCCTGAGCAAGAATATATATACTTTATGGGGTCGCAGATGCCTCCTTCTACCTGTTACGCACATTTCAACAAACACAATAGACCATGTATTTCTTTAAAATCCATGGTCTAAAAAGTGTGATGGTTGGTACACTTGCGGCAGTTTCGCAAATTGTTTCATGGAGTTGATATTTCGTCACTTTAATTTTGCAAGACTAGTGCGAATAGTGGCATATATACTTCGTATTTGTTTCAAACGGATTCTCTTGTGGTATCAGTCTTAGAAAGAACAAGTAAGAAAGCTACAGTCGAGTGTGCTCGACTGTAATATACCCGCTACCCAGCTGCTGGTACATCATTTATTTGCGAAATTTCAGAGATCATATGGCTAGCTATAGTTATCATGTAAACCGAAAATGAACAATATGGCATCAAAATTGCGCTTGTAATCAATGTTTTTTTCGATTTACGGGGCGGAAGGGGGCGTGGCCAAAATCCAAAATAAACTTGATAAGCGTGCAATAATAACACATATTGTCACGAAATTTGGTAGTCCTAGCTCTTATAATAGCTGAGATCTAGATTTTCACACGGACAGACAGACGGACAGACGGACAGACGGACATGGCTATATCGACTCGGCTGTTGATCCTGAGCCAGAATATATATACTTTATGGGGTCGGAGGTGTCTCCTTCTGCCTGTTACATACATTTTCGATTTGAACAAAGTTATAATACCCTTCTACTCTATGAGTAGCGGGTATCAACATTTTTGCACACATTTAATTTTTGATGCGGGCGGGACTTGAACCCGTAAATGCATAATAGTACTGTTCGTTTTGCAGTCCACAACTTAACCCATTTCACCACCGTACATGCACACACGATTCGGCACAATGCTGCAAGCAGCGCTGCCGGCAGCGCTGCTTACAGCTATGGAAAACGTTAAGCTGAATAACTTCTGTGTTTATTATCCGATTGTTACCAAATTATCAAAGATCATTTGGCTAGCTATAGTTATCATGTAAACCGAAAATGGGCAATATGGCATCAAAATTGCGCTTGTAATCAATGTTTATTCGATTTGCGGGGGCGGAAGGGGGCGTGGCCAAAATCCAAAATAAACTTGATCAGCGTGCAATAATAACACATATTGTCACCAAATTTGGTAGTCCTAGCTCTTATAATAGCTAAGATCTAGATTTTCACACGGACAGACAGACGGACAGACGGACAGACGGACATGGCTATATCGACTTGGCTGTTGATCCTGAGCCAGAATATATGTACTTTATGGGGTCGGATGTGTCTCCTTCTGCCTGTTACATACATTTTCGGTTTGAACAAAGTTATAATACCCTTCTACTATATGAGTAGCGTGTATAATCTGCGGTTTTAGCACCAATGCTTCAATCATTAAATCCATTTATTGACAAATTTGAAAGGATCGGCCTAAAATTTGAACTCATTCGTGTAGGAGGTTCGCTAAATTTTCTTTTTTAATGACAAAGGATTCCGCGTTTGCACAACTTTTTATTAAACACACACACCACGCTGGTGCAAAGGTGCTAGTTGGGTTGTTGAGACAGCAAGTTTTGGTGGTGAGCGCACGTAGCTTATGTACGGCAGTTGTGAGATTTTGCTTACACTGTTTTAGGTACAAGCCATAATTGTTTGGCCAAATAATGGGTAATCTGCCAGCCGACCGTCTCCGAGAAGGCCAACCCTTCAGAGTATCTGGTGTAGATTTCTGCGGGCCGTTTTATGTCAGCTATAGGATTGGAGGGAGACAACCTGTAAAAACATATGTTTCCGTTTTTGTTTGTTTTGCATCAAAAGCAGTTCACTTGGAACTTGTAACGGACCTATCCACTGATGCTTTTTTAAATGTCTTCAAAAGGTTCATTGGGAGGCGCGGACTACCCGAGACGATGTTCAGCGACAATGCAACGAACTTCGTGGGAGCGAGCAACATGCTAAAGGAGCTGCAGACGGCATTTCTGGAGAGCAAGGAGCGGCAGACGGGGTACGCAGCGAAAGAGGGATGCACTGGAGGCTCATTCCCTCTGAAGCAGCGCACTTCGGAGGATTCTGGGAAGCAGCGGTAAAGGCAGCCAAGCACCGGTTGGTGCGAGGAGCGGGCAACGCAAATCTGACGCCGGACGAGTTGAGCACGCATCTGGTGGACGTAAAAGTGTTACTCAACTCAAGACCACTACTCGTCGACAGCACCGATCCCAACGATGGCGAGGTGATCACGCCAGGGCATCTACTCATCAAGCAGCCTTTGCTTACGCTGTCGCACGAATCAGGAGCAGGAGAGTCAAGCAACAAGCCGGGACCCGCGTACTTGAAGCGGTTGCAGCAGAAGTCGGCGCTCAGACTGCACTTTTGGAGCAAGTGGTCCAAAGACTATCTGCTCAGTCTACTGCAGCGAACGCAGTGGACCAAAGTCGAGCCCGATTTGGTGGAAGGGGCGGTAGTCATGGTGCACGACGACAACACACCACCGCTCATAATCGCAGGAGACGACGGCAAGGTTCGGGTAAAGAAGATAAAAACACCAGCAGGTGCCATTAGGCGCCCAATACACAAGCCGGCAGTGCTCTTAAATTGCTAAAGACCGGAGTTCTTCAACGAAGCCGGAATGTTGGAGCAATTCCACAAATAAGATATAATAGAAATAGTTATGAGAGAATAAGTAGTTAAGCTAGTAGTTAAGCTAGTAGTTAAGAAAGTGCATGAAGCGTCATAATTAGTCTTTTAATTTAAAACGATCGGCAATTGCTGACGGTGAATTCGGGGAGTGTGGTCGGACTGTGATATCTCTAAAAATTCATAGAGATTTTTCAGATGGCTGTATGAATCATTCAAGTGAAATTTGGTTTCTCTGGCATTTCTAATAGCTGAAATCTAGACGTTCAAACGGACAGACGCACACACGGATGGACAAACATATAGACGGACATGGCTCAATTGACTTGGCTAGTGGTCCTGAGCAAGAATATATATACTTTGTGGGGTCTGCCACGCCTCCTTCTGCCTGTTACATACATTTGCACAACCTTAGTATTCATTATACCCACTACTCATATAGTAGAAGGGTATTATAACTTTGTTCAAACCGAAAATGTATGTAACAGGCAGAAGGAGACACCTCCGACCCCATAAAGTATATATTCTGGCTCAGGATCAACAGCCGAGTCGATATAGCCATGTCCGTCTGTCCGTCTGTCTGTCCGTGTGAAAATCTAGATCTCAGCTATTATAAGAGCTAGGACTACCAAATTTGGTGACAATATGTGTTATTATTGCACGCTGATCAAGTTTATTACAAGTTTATTGATTACAAGCGCAATTTTGATGCCATATTGTTCATTTTCGGTTTACATGATAACTATAACCAGATGATCTCTGAAAAGTTGGTAACAATCGGATAATAAACACACAGTTATTCAGCTTAACGTGTGTGCGTGTACGGTGGTGAAATGGGTTAAGTTGTGGTCTGAAAAACGAACAGTACTATTATGCATTTACGGGTTCGAGTCCCGCCCGCATCAAAAATTAAATGTGTGCTGCTCGTACATCATTTATTTTCGGAACAAAAAAAAACGGCTACAATCATATTTTGACCGTAAAAGGCTGGATTTACAATATTTATGCAAAGTCAAAATCTAAAATAAAAAAAAAAAAACATTTTTGCACACATTTAAATTTTGATGCGGGCGGGACTCGAACCCGTAAATACATAAAAGTACTGTTCGTTTTGCAGTCCACAACTTAACCCATTTCACCACCGTACACGCACACACGATACGGCACAATGCTGCAAGCAGCGCTGCCGGCAGCGCTGCCGGCAGCGCTGCTTACAGCTATGGAAAACGTTAAGCTGAATAACTTCTGTGTTTATTATCCGATTGTTACCAAATTTTCAGAGATCATCTGGCTAGCTATAGTTATTATGTAAACCGAAAATGAACAATATGGCATCAAAATTGCGCTTGTAATCAATGTTTCTTCAATTTACGGGGGCGGAAGGGGGCGTGGCCAAAATCCAAAATAAACTTGATCAGCGTGCAATAATAACACATATTGTCACCAAATTTGGTAGTCCTAGCTCATATAATAGCTGAGATCTAGATTTTCACACGGACAGACAGACGGACAGACAGACATTGCTTAATCGACTCGGCTAGTGATCCTGACCAAGAATATATGTACTTTATGGGGTCGCAGATGCTTCCTTCGACCTGTTTCGCACATTTCGACAAACACAATAGACCATGAATTTTTTTAAAATCCATAATCTAATGAAAGTAGCATTAAAATATCAATCACAAAAAAAATTACATTAATGCCAAAATTTCCAGCCTTTACCCAAAGTGCACTGGTAGTCGACTACAGATATCCAAAGCTAAGCGTCAAGTATCGAGTGCCCTATTGAGAAGCGCATCCCTACCAAGAAAGAGTTCTTGAGCCCGATTGGATTTTTGACCTGGTTCATGAGACCGCCAAATTGTTAATGCGATAAATTTGGCGGAGAGGAGTCAAATGGGACCAACCGCTACGAGGCGAATTGGCCAAAGCGTTTGAGTACAAGTGGGTTCAGTCAGGCCGTGAAACGTGCTACAGTGCACCGAAGCCTATGATCGTTGGAGCGCAAGGGCTCCGCTGGACACCAAGGTAGTTCACGGCAGAGGAAGGTGGGTATGTTATGCATTTGGGAATCTGCATTCCATACCCACATGCAACTGCCCTGTTCGCACACAGATATTTGAAATACAAATCGTTATATCCTTGCAAAGGTAATAGCAATTTTTTCCACGAGTTTACAACGCATTTTAGGAGTCATCTCCGACCTCATATATAATAAATATATCTATATATAATCTTAGTTAGAATCAATAGCGGAGTCAAACTACCCATTTCCGACTGTGCGTCCGTCCATCTGTCCGACTGTACGTCTGTCCGTCCGTCTGTTTCAACCCAAACTAGAGCTATCTTGAAGAAACTTGACATACATTCTTTTCATTACGGCACGCTGTAAATAAGTCGGAACGATTCGGATCGATGTATCGTATAGCTGCCTTAGAGCCTATGAGACGCTTTTTCCCATTTTTGAAGATATTACTATGAAAACTTCTTAATATATGTCGAATTATATGCTTTTTTCAAAATCGGATCGATATATCGGAAAGCTGCCGTAGTGCCTATCGGACTTTGTTTGTCAATTTTCGAGATATCGCTATGAAACTTTTCTTCTATATGTCGAATTATATCTTTTGAAGAGTGTGCAAATTGCAGGGTTGCCTTGCCTTTCTGGCTAGAATCTTACTTTAATAGGATATTCTTGGTATTTTCCCAGATAAGCTCAGTTTTAATCATATTCAAAGCGTGTGGGCTTTACTAATGATTTTATTTTGAATATCTCTTAAAGGAAGAAAGGGAGTTTGGGGAGTGCAATTTATAGGCGTTATTATTCTTTGACCGTTTTTTATGAAATTTTTAAATTGTTCTGGGCTGCTAGTTCTTTTATAAAGTCAAGAATATCTTTGGTGTTAATTATTGTTTGTGTGTGAATCACGTACAGGATTTGTGAAGAAGACTTGGTTACTATATATTCCCCTTTTATGGCAATCATCTAGTCTTCTTTTCTCTCTCTCTCGCCAATATTCAGCTGTCCAGCCAAAGCAGTGTTTTAATTTTTATTCCATTCGACCATTGAAAATGGTCAAAAATGGTATACTAAGTTTGTGCAAAAGTATGTAACAGGCAGAAGGAGACATGGCATAAAGTATATATATTCTGGCTCAGAATCAACAGCCGAGTCGATTGAGCCATGTCCATCTGTCTGTCTGTCTGTCCGTCTGTCTGTATGAACGTCGAGATCTCAACTATTACAAAAGCTAGGGACACCAAATTTGACATGATGGTTCCTGTATATCATACGCAGATCAAGTTTATTTCAAATATGGAGTGCCACGCCCACCGCCCACGCAAATCGATAATTTACGAATATTAAGGAAAGTATTACAGTTTCAGACCCCGAATTTTGCATGATGGTTCTTATTAAACATGCGCAGATGAAATTTATTTCAAATTTGTGGTGCCACGCCCACCGCCCACGCATATCGATAATTTACGAATACTAAGGAAATTATTTAGGTTACAGATTTCTGTTTTAGAACACGTAAATATGCTGATAATATACTCCCAATCCCAAAATAACCCGATCGGCCAATAAATACAGAAGTTATTAAAGAAAACGATTTTCATAGCTCCGTTGCCCGCGTCATTACAGCATATCGTCTGCATCGTTTTAGCCTTTGTGTGTGTGTCTGTATGTGTGTGTGAGAGCGAGTTAATACTAGTTAGTGCAACTACGAAGTTGGTCGAATGGTATCTTACGACTGTAGCTTTCCTTACTTGTTATAGTTCATAAGTTGCATGTTAATTGATTTTGGTTATTTAATAATTTTTTTCTACCGTTTGATAGGATCTTGAGTGTGCTGTCACTTGAGGTGCAATTTAAAAATTTTTTCCAATTTATTTGCCTAAACCCTTAGTCGGTCATGCAATGACTGTTGCCCCACAAAATTTATTTTGCTACTGTCAAAGAGGGAGAGAGAGGGAGAATCGTATTTTGACACAGCGTTTTAAGAAGTGGGCCGTTTGGTGAATTTCGATAATTAAATAAAAGAGCAAAACATGAGTGAACATATCTATTGCGACGCAGAGTATTTGTGAAGTTCCTCTGTTGAGCATATATTGGAAAATTATGATAAAACAATAATTTCATATTAAAAACAAACAAGTAAGAAAGCTACAGTCGAGAGTGCTCAACTGTAATATACCCGCTACCCAGCTGCTCATACATCATTTACTTGCGGAACAAAAAAAACGGCTACAATCATATTTTGACCGTAAAAGGCTATGGACTTACAATATTTATGCAAAGTCAAAATCTAAAATAAAAAAAAAACATTTTTGCACACATTTAATTTTTGATGCGGGCGGGACTCGAACCCGTAAATGCATTATAGTACTGTTCGTTTTGCAGTCAACAACTTAACCCATTTCACCACCGTACACGCACACCACTCGGCACAATGCTGCCGGCAGCGCTGCTTAAAGCTATGGAAAACGTTAAGCTGAATAACTTCTGTGTTTGTTATTCGATTGTTACAAAATTTTTAGAGATCATCTGACTAGCTATAGTTATCATATAAACCGAAAATGAACAATATGGCATCGAAATTGCGCTTGTAATCAATTTTTTTCGATTACATGGGCGGAAGGGGGCGTGGCCAAAATCCAAAATAAACTTGATCAGCGTGCAATAATAACACATACTGTTACCAAATTTGGTAGTTCTAGCTCTTATAATAGCTGAGATCTAGATTTTCACACGGACAGACAGACGGACAGACGGACATGGCTATATCGACTCGGCTGTTGATCCTGAGCCAGAATATATATAGTTTATGGGGTCGGAGGTGTCTCCTTCTGCCTGTTACATACATTTTCGGTTTGAACAAAGTTATAATACCCTTCTACTCTATGAGTAGCGGGTATAAACATTTTTGCACACATTTAATTTTTGATGCGGGCGGGACTCGAACCCGTAAATACATAATAGTACTGTTCGTTTTGCAGTCCACAACTTAACCCATTTCACCACCGTACACGCACACACGATTCGGCACAATGCTGCAAGCAGCGCTGCTGGCAGCGCTCCTTACAGCTATGGTAAACGTTAAGCTGAATAACTTCTGTGTTTATTATCCGATTGTTACCAGATCATCTGGCTAGCTATAGTTATCATGTAAACCGAAAATGAACAATATGGCATCAAAATTGCGCTTGTAATCAATGTTTCTTCAATTTACGGGGGCGGAAGGGGGCGTGGCCAAAATCCAAAATAAACTTGATCAGCGTGCAATAATAACACATATTGTCACCAAATTTGGTAGTCCTAGCTCTTATAATAGCTGAGATCTAGATTTTCACACGGACAGACAGACGGACAGACGACAGACGGACAGACGGACATAGCTATATCGACTCGGCTGTTGATCCTGAGCCAGAATATATATTAATATTAATATATATAAAATTTCCACCATTGAAAATGTTAATAAATGGTATACTAATTTGGTGCAAATGTATTTAACAGGCAAAGGGAGGGGTGGCAGACCCCACAAAGTGTATTCTTGCTCACTAACCGAGTCGATTGAGCCCTGTCCGTCACGCGTCGGTGTAAACACGCAGATCTCAGCTATTATAAAATCTAGAGACACTAAATTTGTTATGAAGGTGTATAAACATCACAAGCTGGAGGTATTTCAAATTTGAGGTGCCACGAACACCGCCTGTAAAAATTGTTAAATAAACTTTTGAGTTAGCTTTATGACGAAAGTATTACATATATAGATTTACACTATATGCATATATATTCAAAATTTCATCGATCGTACTTTAAACACAAAAGTTATTTAATTAAACGTTTTCCGTAGTTCCGCTGCTTGCGCCTTGCCAGTATGTCATGACGTCATCGTCGCGTTGCTTCGATTCAGCCATAGCGTATGTAAAGCTGATTACAATAACGTTTTTATATGAAGAAGGTGCTATTCAAAGATAGATCTAATTTTAACAATACTGAATAAGAACTTGTGCAGAGGAAATAAAAGTCTGTTAATTTCCTTCGAAACTGGGCGAATACTACAATAAATTACTGTCGGGTGCGCTCGACTGTAGCTTTCCTTACTTGTTTTAGCTTCTTAAAATTTTTCGTGTAATTTCGTGAAAATGATCAACGACTGCTGTTGTACCAATTTAATTATATACACATGTGTATATTTATGTGGATTAATTAAAACATATGTGCAGTATTTTTTGAAAGCAGTGTTTTTTGGATTTGACGCATGTGTGTCTTAGATATGTTAGATATGTTGACAACTAACGCAAAAGTGCGTCCGTGGTTAAGTTGCGGACTGCGAAACTAATGCCTTAATGGGGTCGTTAGTTCAAATTCCGTCTAACTGAAAATCACGTTTTGTTTTTCTTTTTTCTTTGAAAAACACGTTTACCAATATCAGTTTTCTCAATCTGATTTTGTTCATGACCTTCAAAAATCTATGGACTTATACAGTCAAAACTTGACTGTAGCCGTTTTTTGAGGATCATTGATTGATTTAATTTTATTTATATCTTCATGTTTGTATGTAAATACACGTGTATGTACGTGCATACATACGAGGGTCGTTTGATAAGTCCGTGACTTTTTGAATAAAATATATTTTTTTCGTCAAAGAAGCGTTTTATTTCTCAACATAATCTCCTTTTAGCTCTATACATTTAGTCCAGCGTTTTTCCAATTTTTTTATTCCTTCCAAATAATAGGTTTTCTCAAGGCCCTCAAAATAGTCGTTTGTTTCTGTGATGACCTCTTCATTTGACCCGAATCTCTTACCGCCGAGCCATTTCTTCATGTTTGGAAACAAAAAATAGTCACAGGGGGCTAAATCTGGAGAATATGCTGAATGGGGTAGCAGTTCGTAGCCCAATTTATGAAATTTTGCCATGCTGACTACACACGTGTGCACCCGTGCATTGTCCTGATGGAACAGCACTTTTTTTCGCCAAATGCGGTCGTTTCTGCTTCAAATCAATATCGAATCTGTCCAAAAGCTCTGAATAATATTCGCCGGTGATCGTTTTACCCTTTTCAAGGTAATCGATGTGAATGATACCTTGTGCATCCCAAAAAACTGTGGCCATGACCTTGTTGGCCGACAGACCCACCTTGGCCTTCTTTGGTGCACGTTCACCCGGAGAAACCCACTGTCTTGATTGTTCTTTGGTCTCTGGTGTGGTGTGGTGGATCCATGTTTCGTCTACGGTAACGAAACGGCGCAAAAATTCGTTTGGATTGCGGTTGAACATCGCCAAACACTCCTTTGAAATGGTCACACGGTTGCGCTTATGGTCGTGTGTGAGCAATCGCGGCACCCATCGCGCGGAAAGCTTTTTCATGTCCAAATATTCATGTAAAATGTGATGTACCCGTTCAGTTGAGATGCCTACAGCCTCAGCTACCTCACGCACTTTCATTCTCCGATCATCCAATATCATTCCATGGATTTTGTCGACGATTTCTGGCATGACGACCTCTTTTGGGCGACCTGAACGTTCGGCATCACTTGTACTGGTACGACCACAACGGAACTCAGTAAACCATTTCTTAACCATTGAAATTGATGGTGCAGAGTCCCCATAATATTTATCAAGTCTTTCCTTGGTTTCGGTGATGGATTTTTTACGCAAAAAATAATGCTTAATTAGCACACGAAATTCACTTTTTTCCATTTTCGTTAAAATTCACGAGATCGTCTGCTTTCAATGCCTATAAAACGCAAACCAAAAAACGCAGCTTTCTCAAAATTTTACAGTCAGCTGTTAATCGATAACTGCTGACAGGAGCAGTGTTGTATTTAGAGCAGGTGCGCGGCAAATACAAAAAGTCACGGTCTTATCAAACGACCCTCGTACTTGCTTTAAACTTGCCACCAGAAGTACTACCTTTTCTTTAAGGTCATAAAAAAAATATATTAGAAACAAGTAAGAAAGCTACATTCGAGTGTGCTCGACTGTAATATACCCGCTACCCAGCTGCTTGTACATCATTTATTTGCGAAACAAAAAAAAAAAACGGCTACAATCATATTTTGACCGTAAAAGGCTATGGACTTACAATATTTATGCAAAGTCAAAATCTAAAATAAAACAGGTAAGAAAGCTACATTAGAGTTTGCTCGACTGTAATATACCCGCTACCCAGCTGCTCGTACATCATTTATTTGCGGAACAAAAAAAAAACGGCTACAATCATTTTTTGACCGTAAAAGGCTATGGACTTACAATATTTATGCAAAGTCAAAATCTAAAATAAAAAAAAAACAAGTAAGAAAGCTACAGTCGAGTGTGCTCGACTGTAACATACCCGCTACCCAGCTGCTTGTACATAATTTATTTGCGGTACATAGTTATATAGTTATCATGTAAACCGAAAATGAACAATATGGCATCAAAATTGCGCTTGTAATCAATGTTTTTTCGATTTACGGGGGCGGAAGGGGGCGTGGCCAAAATCCAAAATAAACTTGATCAGCGTGCAATAATAACACATATTGTCAACAAATTTGGTAGTCCTAGCTCTTATAATAGCTGAGATCTAGATTTTCACACGGACAGACAGACGGACAGACGGACAGACGGACATGGCTACATCGACTCGGCTGTTGATCCTGAGTTAGAATATATATACTTTATGGGGTCGGAGGTGTCTCCTTCTGCATGTTACATACATTTTCGGTTTGAACAAAGCTATAATACCCTTCTACTCTATGAGTAGCGGGTATAAGAGCTAGGACTACCAAATTTGGTGACAATATGTGTTAGTATTGCACGCTGATGAAGTTTATTTTGGATTTTGGCCACGCCGGCAGCGCTGCTTGCAGCATTGTGTCGAATCGTGAATATGATTGTAGACGTTTTTTTGTTCCGCAAATAAATTATGTACAAGCAGCTGGGTAGCGGGTATATTACAGTCGAGCACCCTCGACTGTAGCTTTCTTACTTGTTTTTGACCTTTGTCAATGGTCTCATGGTATAAAAATATTGAACAAAGGGTATGCAAACAAATTTTGGGTTTCGAACCAAATTTGGTGTGAGGAGTGCATGTATTCGAGCATGTATTTTCTTGGAATGTATGGTCTAAAAACGTATGTGTGAACAAGTTAGGGATTGCATGTTCTTTGATGGATGTTGTGCCAAGACGAATTTTGTGGGCGTGCGTTGCAAGTAGAGCTCTATGCCAAAATTGATCACAATCGACGAGAAAAAAGACGACGGTTGTTGAGCGGTATGTTCTGCGGGGTTGTGCGTGCTTCCAAGTGGGTTCAGTCCTGCAGTCAAACGTGGTACAGTGCACCGAAGCGTATGGTTGTTGGAGCATTAGGGCTCCGCTGGACACCAACGAAGTTCACTGCAGACGAAGGTGGGTATGTTTATGCGTTTTGGAATCTGCATTCCACACTCACATGCAACTCCCCTGTTCGCACACACTAATATGAATTGCAAATCGTTCTACCCTTGCGGAGGAGACATTTCCGACCCTATAAGGCATAAATATTTTTAATCAGTATCAATAAACGAGTCAAACTACTCATGTCCATCCATCCGTCCGTCCGTCTGTCTAAACACAAACTAGTCTCTCAGTTTTAGAACCAACTTGATGAAACTTGGTATACATGCTTCTCATTACTGCACTGTACTGTAAATAAGTCGAAACAAAATGCTGTAAATAAGTCGAAACGAGCCCATATATCGTATAGCTGCAATAGAGTCTAAAAGCCGATTTTTAGTAAAAAAAAATATCTAGTTTCACACATATTTCTTTATAATAATAACACATTTTCTTAATAGTTTCATACATATGCTTTAATTAATCTATTTTCGCCTTGTTTGATATGAATTTAATTAAACCCGCTACTCATAGAGTAGAAGGGTATTATAACTTTGTTCAAACCGAAAATGTATGTAACAGGCAGAAGGAGACACCTCCGACCCCATAAAGTATATATATTCTGGCTCAGGATCAACAGCCGAGTCGATTTAGCCATGTCCGTCTGTCTGTCTGTCTATCCGTGTGAAAATCTAGATCTCAGCTGTTATAAGAGCTAGGACTACCAAATTTGGTGACAATATGTGTTATTATTGCACGCTGATCAAGTTTATTACAAGTTTAGTACAAACGCAATTTTGATGCCATATTGTTCATTTTCGGTTTACATGATAACTATAACCAGATGATCTCTGAAAAGTTGGTAACAATCGGATAATAAACACAGAAGTTATTCAGCTTAACGTTTTCCATAGCTGTAAGCAGCGCTGCCGGCAGCATTGTGCCGAATCGTGTGTGCGTGTACGGTGGTGCAATGGGCTAAGTTGTGGACTGAAAAACGAACAGTACTATTATGCATTTACGGGTTCGAGTCCCGCCCGCATCAAAAATTAAATTAAATGTTTTAATCATATTCAAAGAGTGCCACGCCCACCGCCCACGCAAATCGATAATTTACGAATATTAAGGAAAGTATTACAGTTTCAGACCCCGAATTTTGCATGATGGTTCTTATTAAACATGCGCAGATGAAATTTATTTCAAATTTGTGGTGCCACGCCCACCGCCCACGCATATCGATAATTTACGAATACTAAGGAAATTATTTAGGTTACAGATTTCTGTTTTAGAACACGTAAATATGCTGATAATATACTCCCAATCCCAAAATAACCCGATCGGCCAATAAATACAGAAGTTATTAAGGAAAACGTTTTTCATAGCTCCGTTGCCCGCGTCATTACAGCATATCGTCTGCATCGTTTTAGCCTTTGTGTGTGTGTCTGTATGTGTGTGTGAGAGCGAGTTAATACTAGTTAGTGCAACTACGAAGTTGGTCGAATGGAATCTTACGGTCGGGCGCGCTGGACTGTAGCTTTCCTTACTTGTTATAGTTCATAAGTTGCATGTTAATTGAATTTGGTTATTTAATAATTTTTTTCTACCGTTTGATAGGATCTTGAGTGTGCTGTCACTTGAGGTGCAATTTAAAAATTGTATCCAATTTATTTGCCTAAACCCTTAGCCGGTCATGCAATGACTGTTGCCACGCCCCCTTCCGCCCCTGTAAATCGAAAAAAAAAATTGATTACAAGAGCAATTTTGATGGCATATTGTTCATTTTCGGTTTAAATGATAACTATATCCAGCCAGATGATCTCTAAAAATTTGGTAACAATCGAATAACAAACACAGAAGTTATTTAGCTTTACGTTTTCCTTAGCTGTAAGCAGCGCTGCTGGTTAGATCTTTTAGAAGGATATATAGGAAAGGTAAGGCATTTACAGGCTGAGCTAGATAATTTAAGCCCTTGTAATGATTCTAGAGGTCTAGAGAATTTATGTGTCGTCACAAGGTCATTTTTTCTAAATGCATCCAAGCCTACGACAGAGCCAAGACCTGAGCATAATTGCTCCGTAGTTTCGAGCCAGCGATCTTAGTTGCCGGAAATGCGTTTGCCAAAATTTAGTAGCAAGCATTCGGAATACAGAAATTTGATGTGCTTATTCAAAAGTCTAGTCGATAATGACGATTCCTTGTCAAACGTCGAAAAGTTTAATTATTTAGTTTCGTGTTCATCAGAAGAAGCATTGGGGATAGTTAAGCCGTAACGGTCTGCAAATCGGAAACGCATAACATTTATTCTAGTCTGTCGTTTGATGCCATCTCAGTTATGCAGCGATTCGAATGCAAGCATCAAAATGTTCAAAGACTCACCATTCCTTGCTTCACAGGTATAATACACCTGTTCAAGATGAGACAACTTCTCTGCACTCGACCGCTTCAAAGGCATATTTGGGACATGTGCTCTATAATGAGCAAGTCGATCTTGCCACTGCTGTCGTTAAGGTACGGGATAGATTCGGTCAGTTGCACCATGTCAGAGCCTTGCTTGATAGTGGCTCCCAAATAAATTTGATGCCTGAAAGCATGGCTCAAATGCTACGACTCTAGCGAGAGCCAACTTCCCTAGCTATCTCAATGGTTGGTGTTGCAACAGTAGATAGCAAAAGTAAGATATGCGTCTCTATCCAATCGCGTCTCAATTCACATGCCTTTTCCGCTGACTGTTGGGTTCTGAAATCTATTTCTACGGCTCAACCTGGGCAGTCAATTGCCATATCTAATTGGAAAATACCCAAGAATGTTAATCTGGCAGGTCCAGAGTTTTGTAGGCCATCTAAGGTGGATATTCTCTTTGGCGCAGAATTGTTCTATGAGTTGTTATGCGTTGGACAAATAAAATTATGTTCCGAACTCCCTGTTATGCAAAAAACGCTGCTGGGTTGGATAGTAGCGGGAAAATATTCTGAACAATATCTCGTCATCAGTTCAGTGGGAGTTCAGTAGCTCAAAATAATAATTGTTCTCTCGACTCCTTAGTCAGCCGTTTCGGAGAATTAGATCAATGTCCATTTGAGTCGAAGGCTGAACAACAGGCTTGTGAAATATTTTTCAAGAAGACTGTCAAACAGTTATCTTCCGGTCGATTTGAAGTCAAGCTTCCTCTCAAGATTCATCCAAAGGTTCTCGGTCTGTCCTTTCAAACTGCTGAAAGGCGTTTTCTACAACTTGAGCGCAAATTATCTAAGGATGCAATTCTTCCACACATGTACCATGACTTCATGAAAGAATATCTCGACTTAGGACACATGTCCATCCTGAAGTCTGCTCCTGTGCAACAGCATTACTTTATTCGTCATCAAGGCGTTCTTAGACCTGAAAGCACCTCCACCAAGCTTCGGGTAGTTTTTAACGCTTCGAGTAAGACGTCAACAGCTGTTTCACTTAACGAAACACTAATAGTGGGGTCAACGATTCAGAGGGAGCTGTATTGAATCTTCATAAACTTTCGATTGAATAAATATGCTGTGACTGCTGACATTCCTAAAATGTACAGGCAGATAAATATTTCTGAAGCTGACAGAAAGTTTCAGCTAATTTTGTGGAGAGAAAACACTGCACAAAATATACAGGCATACAGGTTGAATACCGTTACGTATGGTACAGCATCCGCACCATCGTTGCCTGTTTGAGCTTGCCGACATACATGCACAATCACATCCTATTGAATCAGATGTGATCAAAAAGTATTTGTATATAGATGATATGCAGGCAGGGGCAGACAGCATAAAAGAGCTGAACACCATGTGCAAGGAAGTTCGCGAAATTTTGGAATCAGGAGGGTTTCCTCTAGCCAAATGGGCATCCAACCATAGCATTCAGGTTTCTAACACTGACTCTAGCGAAGAAGTTACTGTCAAAATTGAGGAGCATAGTGCAGTGAAAACTCTTAGAATGCATTGGGCACCTCATGAGGATCTATTTAAATACCATCTTGACGTGGATAGTTTCGCATCGCTAAAACCAACGAAGCGTAATATGTTATCCACAGCGTCTCGTTTGCTGTACCCACTTGGTTTGCTGTGTCCCGTTATACCAAAGGTTAAAATGTTATTACAAGAGTTAAGACAGATTGGGATGAGGCCATTCCTATGGGTCTTCACAATGCAAGTTCAAATCCATGATTTTGCAGAAGCTTTTAGTCACGCATATGGTTGCTGCATATGTGTACGAACTGCCAACAACCAAGTTCGTATGAACGGCTACAGTCAAGTGTTGACCGTATGAGACCATGGTTTTTTCATAGTTATGAAAAAATTCAGATTTAGAAAACTGTTATTGGTAAACGTGTTTTTCAAAGAAAAATAATAAACAACACTTATAATTTTCAGTTAGACGCCAAGCAGTCCAAGTAGTTGGAAAAAAACACTGCTTGGAAAAAAACACTGCTTGATTGCTTGCAGTGGGCGCAGTGCAAATCTATATGAAAAGTTGAATAACTTTTATGTTCATTATCCGATCGGAACTAAATTTTCAGCGATCGTTTAGGTGATGATAGTTATCATTCGCACCTTAACTGAATACTCTAGCTTTATTATTGAGCTTGCTATACGGTTTATCGATTTGCGGGGCGGAAGTAGGCGTGTCCCAAATTTTAATACAAATTTTACAGCGTATGATTTACATAAGTGTTGTCACTAAATTTGGTGGCTTTTGATTTTTTAGTTTTTAAGAAATAAGCGCTTGCAATAAGTAGGCGTGGCCCGAATTTTAATTAAAATTTTACAGCGTATGATTCACATAACTGTTGTCACCAAATTTGGTGCCTCTAGCTCTTTAGTTTCTGAGATATAGGCGTTCATACAGATGGACAGACGGACAGACAGACATGGCTTAGTCGACTCGGCTAGTGATCCTGAGCAAGAATATATATACTTTATGGGGTCGCAGATGCCTCCTTCTACCTGTTACGCACATTTCAACAAACACAATAGACCATGTATTTTTTTAAAATCCATGGTCTAAAAAGTGTGATGGTTGGTACACTTGCGGAAGTTTAGCAAATTGTTTCATGGAGTTGATACATCGTCACTTTAATTTTGCAAGACTAGTGCGAATAGTGGCATATATACTTCGTATTTGTTTCAAACGGCTCAAAATGGATTCTCTTGTGGTATCAGTTTAAGAAAGAAAAATTTCATTACAGTACAGAGCACCACATTTAGAAAAGAATTGAAATTAATGGAAAAACAGGTAAGAAAGCTACAGTTGAGTGTGCTCGACTGTAATATACCCGCTACCCAGCTGCTTGTACATAATTTATTTGCGGAACAAAAAAACGGCTACAATCATATTTTGACCGTAAAAGGCTATGGACTTACAATATTTATGCAAAGTCAAAATATAAAATAAAAATAACAACATTTTTGCACACATTTAATTTTTGATGCGGGCGGGACTCGAACCCGTAAATGCATAATACGATAGTACTGTTCGTTTTGCAGTCCACAACTTAACCCATTACACGCACACACGATTCGGCACAATGCTGCAAGCAGCGCTGCCGGCAGCGCTGCTTACAGCTATGGAAAACGTTAAGCTGAATAACTTCTGTGTTTATTATCCGATTGTTACCAAATTCTCAGAGATCATCTGGCTAGCTATAGTTATCACGTAAACCGGAAATGAACAATATGGCATCAAAATGCCGCTTGTAATCAATATTTGTTCGATTTACAGGGGCGGAAGGGGGCGTGGCCAAAATCCAAAATAAACTTGATCAGCGTGCAATAATAACACATATTGTCACCAAATTTGGTAGTCCTAGCTCTTATAATAGCTGAGATCTAGATTTTCACACGGACAGACAGACGGAAAGACGGACAGACGGACATGGCTATATCGACTCGGCTGTTGATCCTGAGCCAGAATATATATACTTTATGGGGTCGGAGGTGTCTCCTTCTGCCTGTTACATACATTTTCGGTTTGAACAAAGTTATAATACCCTTCTTCTCTATGAGTAGCGGGTATAAAAATTAAAGTTATGTTTAAAAAAAAATGGAATCATTATATGCATAAATGGCCGAGCCATTTGAGTTCAAATTTTAAAAATGAAAAATTGGAAATTCTAAGAACGCAATACGAAAGCTTCCTGCATATGCATACCTACTTAATATACATACACAACATTACATACCTAATTTCAAATTACAATCAGTAAATTAAAGTTAAGTTTAAAACAAGTAAAAAAGCTAAAAAAGCTGCCGGCAGCGCTACTTACAGCTATGGAAAACGTTAAGCTGAATATCTTCTGTGTTTATTATCCGATTGTTACCAAATTTTCAGAGATCATCTGGCTAGCTATAGCTATGAACTATATGAACAATATGGCATCAAAATTGCGCTTGTAATCAATGTTTTTTCGATTTACGGGGGCGGAAGGGGGCGTGGCCAAAATCCAAAATAAACTTGATCAGCGTGCAATAATAACACATATTGTCACCAAATTTGGTAGTCTTAGGTCTTATAATAGGTGAGATCTAGATTTTCACACGGACAGACAGACGGACAGACGGACATGGCTATATCGACTCGGCTGTTGATCCTGAGCCAGAATATATATACTTTATGGGGTCGGAGGTGTCTCCTTCTGCCTGTTACATACATTTTCGGTTTGAACAAAGTTATAATACCCTTCTACTCTATGAGTAGCGGGTATAAACATTTTTGCACACATTTAATTTTTGATGCGGGCGGGACTCGACCCGTAAATACATAATAGTACTGTTCGTTTTGCAGTCCACAGCTTAACCCATTTCACCACCGTTCACGCACACACGATTCGGCACAATGCTGCAAGCAGCGCTGCCGGCAGCGCTGCTTACAGCTATGGAAAACGTTAAGCTGAATAACTTCAGTGTTTATTATCCAATTGTTACCAGATCATCTGGCTAGCTATAGTTATCATGTAAACCGAAAATGAACAATATGGCATCTAAATTGCGCTTGTAATCAATGTTTCTTCGATTTACGGGGGCGGAAGGGGGCGTGGCCAAAATCCAAAATAAACTTGATTAGCGTGCAATAATAACACATATTGTCACCAAATTTGGTAGTCCTAGCTCTTATAATAGCTGAGATCTAGATTTTTACACGGACAGACAGACGGACAGACGACAGACGGACAGACGGACATGGCTATATCGACTCGGCTGTTGATCCTGAGCCAGAATATATATTAATATTAATTTATATAAAATTTTCACCATTAAAAATGTTAATAAATGGTATACTAATTTGGTGCAAATGTATTTAACAGGCAAAGGGAGGGGTGGCAGACCCCACAAAGTATATTCTTGCTCACTAACCGAGTCGATTGAGCCCTGTCCGTCACGCGTCGGTGTAAACACACAGATCTCAGCTATTATAAAATCTAGAGACACTAAATTTGTTATGAAGGTGTATAAACATCACAAGCTGGAGGTATTTCAAATTTGAGGTGCCACGAACACCCCCTGTAAAAATTGTTAAATAAACTTTTGAGTTAGCTTTGTGACGAAAGTATTAAAGTTTTAACGTTTTGCTTAAACACACATATAGATTTACACTATATGCATATATATTCAAAATTTCATCGATCGTACTTTAAACACAAAAGTTATTTAATTAAACGTTTTCCGTAGTTCCGCTGCTTGCGCCTTGCCAGCATGTCGTGACGTCATCGTCGCGTTGCTTCGATTCAGCCATAGCGTGTGTAAAGCTGATTACAATGACGTTTTTATATGAAGAAGGTGCTATTCAAAGATAGATCTAATTTTAACAATACTGAATAAGAACTTGTGCAGAGGAAATAAAAGTCTGTTAATTTCCTTCGAAACTGGGCGAATACTACAATATATTACTGTCGGGTGCGCTCGACTGTAGCTTTCCTTACTTGTTTTAGCTTCTTAAAATTTTTCGTGTAATTTCGTGAAAATGATCAACGACTGCTGTTGTACCAATTTAATTATATACACATGTGTATATTTATGTGGATTAATTAAAACATATGTGCAGTATTTTTTGAAAGCAGTGTTTTTTGGATTTGACGCATGTGTGTCTTAGATATGTTAGATATGTTGACAACTAACGCAAAAGTGCGTCCGTGGTTAAGTTGCGGACTGCGAAACTAATGCCTTAATGGGGTCGTTAGTTCAAATTCCGTCTAACTGAAAATCACGTTTTGTTTTTCTTTTTCTTTGAAAAACACGTTTACCAATATCAGTTTTCTCAATCTGATTTTGTTCATGACCTTCAAAAATCTATGGACTTATACAGTCAAAACTTGACTGTAGCCGTTTTTTGAGGATCATTGATTGATTTAATTTTATTTATATCTTCATGTTTGTATGTAAATACACGTGTATGTACGTGCATACATACTTGCTTTAAACTTGCCACCAGAAGTACTACCTTTTCTTTAAGGTCATAAAAAAAATATATTAGAAACAAGTAAGAAAGCTACATTCGAGTGTGCTCGACTGTAATATACCCGCTACCCAGCTGCTTGTACATCATTTATTTGCGAAACAAAAAAAAAAACGGCTACAATCATATTTTGACCGTAAAAGGCTATGGACTTACAATATTTATGCAAAGTCAAAATCTAAAATAAAACAGGTAAGAAAGCTACATTAGAGTTTGCTCGACTGTAATATACCCGCTACCCAGCTGCTCGTACATCATTTATTTGCGGAACAAAAAAAAACGGCTACAATCATTTTTTGACCGTAAAAGGCTATGGACTTACAATATTTATGCAAAGTCAAAATCTAAAAAAAAAAAAACAAGTAAGAAAGCTACAGTCGAGTGTGCTCGACTGTAACATACCCGCTACCCAGCTGCTTGTACATAATTTATTTGCGGTACATAGTTATATAGTTATCATGTAAACCGAAAATGAACAATATGGCATCAAAATTGCGCTTGTAATCAATGTTTTTTCGATTTACGGGGGCGGAAGGGGGCGTGGCCAAAATCCAAAATAAACTTGATCAGCGTGCAATAATAACACATATTGTCACCAAATTTGGTAGTCCTAGCTCTTATAATAGCTGAGATCTAGATTTTCACACGGACAGACAGACGGACAGACGGACATGGCTATATCGACTCGGCTGTTGATCCTGAGCCAGAATATATATACTTTATGGGGTCGGAGGTGTCTCCTTCTGCATGTTACATACATTTTCGGTTTGAACAAAGCTATAATACCCTTCTACTCTTGTTTCATTCCGCAAATAAATGATGTACGAGCAGCTGGGTAGCGGGTATATTACAGTCGAGCACACTCGACTGTAACTTTCTTACTTGTTTTGAGATATTCTCCTTCAAATGCACCAGCAAGTCAATATAACTGTTGATCGATTTACCTTTTTCGAGGTAGTTAATGAAAATCACGCCATGCGTATCCCATAAAACTGACACAATGACTTTGCAAGTTGACTGCTGCCTTTTCGGAAGATTCGGACGCCCTTCGCCAGCTGGGACTGCCAGCTGTGACTAATTCAGATGACTGCCGCTCCGACTCTGGAGTGTAGTGACGAATCCATGTTTAGCGATAAACAGAGCTTTCTAAAACATCGACTCGTTGCTGTTTTTGTTCCATCTGAAGGAATTGCGGCCCCCACTTGGACAAAACCTTTTTATGCTCAATTTTTCATGATAGTAAATACACTTGCATATGGTATCTGTGTCATCTCAGCAATCTCATGGAGCTTCACTTTACGATCTTTTTGTCACTTCTCTCACATTTTCCGGTATTCACAAGTCTACCCGAGCGTTCCGCGTCATTTGTATCGGTACGACCACGTTTAAACTCTGCAAACCACCGACAAATTGTTGCTTTTGATGTACAAGAGTTCGATTAACATTTTCAATCCATTGTTTCACTTGCATGGTGTTTTTACCCATTAAAAAACAATAATTTATCAAAACACTAAACTCGGTTTTTTCCATTTTTCAAAACGGATTTACTCCAAGCTCGATTGTTTCTGGTCCTATCGACTTAAAATTTTGACACGTTTCAAGCAAAGGTTAGTACTCTAGAAAGACTGTTACTGTGGTTACTGGTTTACTACGAGCAAAACAAATTATCCCACATTTAATTTAATTAAAAAACTCTGCACAAGTTCGTGCGCCACCTATTGTTTAAATTAGATCTATTTTTGAATAGCGCCATCTACATGTGAAAACGTCATAGCAATCAGCTTTACACACGCTACGGCTAAAACGAAGCATCGACGATGCTGCAAAGGCGCACGAGTTATGAATCCAACGATGTTCCAGAGGGTTTGTTTGCTGAACAAACGGGGAAGGGGTCTTCTTTTTCCGATTGATGAGATGACGTTGAATAGTTTTAACTTTTATTTTAACTGTATTATTCGCTTTTTATTTTTATATATGGAGGATTTTGGAATTAAAATACGTCCGTTTGTTTCGGATGATAGATACAGAATGATTTTTATTCAACACGACTCGATACTTAAAACGACTCAGTACATATTTTGTGCTTCTAAGAATTTACAATGTTGCAACAATGCCTAGTCGGCATTCTGGCCCTTTTCCTGTTTGTTTATTTTAATTGGTGCAATGTACTCTTGGGTCTGGGTTCACTTATATATAAGTATACATTTGAGTTTCATTTTAGTGTGTAAGTGTTTAAGAGTAAATATAAGTGCCGCCGTTGAGAGTTGGAGTCGTATTACTCTCTTTGTTGTTCTCCCGTTTCGGCTTAGGAGGAGGTACGATGCTGACCGGGGGAAGGGTGCATGTGGTAACTCCTCCCCCCTGGATTGAAGTGACGGCCACATCGAGGGAAGTGTCGGCACGAAATCTACCAGTGGAGGCGACGGTGTGAATACGGCAGCTCTCCTTTTTATAGCCATTATAAATATGACTATCACTGTTAAATGATGTAAATGACTGCAAAATGGGTTTGCGTCACGTTGTGAACGTAGACCAATTAATTTCGGCTTTTCACATTTTCCCAGTGTAACTTCTGTAAATTTAAGTCCTCCATTGTATTATTTATCTTCACTCCTTTGAACAAGGGTATGACGAGTTTGATTTTATCATCCATCTTTATTGCTTCGTTTCCATAGGTGAATCCATTGATCGTAATATTACAGTCTTTGTACGTAATAACGACATTCCCCGTTACTTGAAATGGTCTAACGCAGTTTGAATTTATTTGCGTATGGACTCCATTTAGCACTAAAATGTTTCCCTTTTCCGGTTCCAGAATTCGTTCCTGTTCGGCAACCTCGATTGCGTCGCATACTGCCAGGTCCGCATTGGCTATTGCTTGAATACACCTCTCTTCTCCATTGGGAGTTACCTCTAGCTTAGATTTACAAATGTATATTTCGTGAACTTGGTCACATCTTTCTTTTATGGATTTTACAATGTTTTTGTTAAATAGAATATAATTCGGAATTTGTAAGAACTTTGTTGTGTTTAATGGAATTGGAATAGTACGGGCGAGTTTATAATTTTGTTGCTCAAATATAGGTATTCTTATATAAAAAATGACATTTGTTTTATTTATAAATGTATCCATTTCTAATAGCCTATACAAGTGTTCTTGAGATTCTATTGTAACATTTTGTTCAGAAAAATTTCCATGATCCTATCTATTTCCTCCATTGATAATATGAATTTAGGTATTATTTTTAGTTTAGTTAGCAAAATGTTTTCTAATATGTTAGAGATATGATTGTATAATATATCAGCATTGTAGCCTAATCTGTTAGTGTACTGTAACGCATGTATCTCATTGTGTTCTTCCGTTAAGTGCTTAAAAACTTCGTTTTTAAAACGATTCGGCACAATGCTGCAAGCAGCGCTGCCGGCAGCGCTGCTTACAGCTATGGAAAACGTTAAGCTGAATAACTTCTGTGTTTATTATCCGATTGTTACCAGATCATCTGGCTAGCTATAGTTATCATGTAAACCGAAAATGAACAATATGGCATCAAAATTGCGCTTGTAATCAATGTTTCTTCGATTTACGGGGGCGGAAGGGGGCGTGCCCAAAATCCAAAATAAACTTGATCAGCGTGCAATAATAACACATATTGTCACCAAATTTGGTAGTCCTAGCTCTTATAATAGCTGAGATCTAGATTTTCACACGGACAGACAGACGGACAGACGACAGACGGACAGACGGACATGGCTATATCGACTCGGCTGTTGATCCTGAGCCAGAATATATATTAATATTAATATATATAAAATTTCCACCATTGAAAATGTTAATAAATGGTATACTAATTTGGTGCAAATGTATTTAACAGGCAAAGGGAGGGGTGGCAGACCCCACAAAGTGTATTCTTGCTCACTAACCGAGTCGATTGAGCCCTGTCCGTCACGCGTCGGTGTAAACACACAGATCTCAGCTATTATAAAATCTAGAGACACTAAATTTGTTATGAAGGTGTATAAACATCACAAGCTGGAGGTATTTCAAATTTGAGGTGCCATGAACACCCCCTGTAAAAATTGTTAAATAAACTTTTGAGTTAGCTTTGTGACGAAAGTATTAAAGTTTTAACGTTTTGCTTAAACACACATATAGATTTACACTATATGCATATATATTCAAAATTTCATCGATCGTACTTTAAACACAAAAGTTATTTAATTAAACGTTTTCCGTAGTTCCGCTGCTTGCGCCTTGCCAGCATGTCGTGACGTCATCGTCGCGTTGCTTCGATTCAGCCATAGCGTGTGTAAAGCTGATTACAATGACGTTTTTATATGAAGAAGGTGCTATTCAAAGATAGATCTTATTTTAACAATACTGAATAAGAACTTGTGCAGAGGAAATAAAAGTCTGTTAATTTCCTTCGAAACTGGGCGAATACTACAATAAATTACTGTCGGGTGCGCTCGACTGTAGCTTTCCTTACTTGTTTTAGCTTCTTAAAATTTTTCGTGTAATTTCGTGAAAATGATCAACGACTGCTGTTGTACCAATTTAATTATATACACATGTGTATATTTATGTGGATTAATTAAAACATATGTGCAGTATTTTTTGAAAGCAGTGTTTTTTGGATTTGACGCATGTGTGTCTTAGATATGTTAGATATGTTGACAACTAACGCAAAAGTGCGTCCGTGGTTAAGTTGCGGACTGCGAAACTAATGCCTTAATGGGGTCGTTAGTTCAAATTCCGTCTAACTGAAAATCACGTTTTGTTTTTCTTTTTTCTTTGAAAAACACGTTTACCAATATCAGTTTTCTCAATCTGATTTTGTTCATGACCTTCAAAAATCTATGGACTTATACAGTCAAAACTTGACTGTAGCCGTTTTTTGAGGATCATTGATTGATTTAATTTTATTTATATCTTCATGTTTGTATGTAAATACACGTGTATGTACGTGCATACATACTTGCTTTAAACTTGCCACCAGAAGTACTACCTTTTCTTTAAGGTCATAAAAAAAATATATTAGAAACAAGTAAGAAAGCTACATTCGAGTGTGCTCGACTGTAATATACCCGCTACCCAGCTGCTTGTACATCATTTATTTGCGAAACAAAAAAAAAAACGGCTACAATCATATTTTGACCGTAAAAGGCTATGGACTTACAATATTTATGCAAAGTCAAAATCTAAAATAAAACAGGTAAGAAAGCTACATTAGAGTTTGCTCGACTGTAATATACCCGCTACCCAGCTGCTCGTACATCATTTATTTGCGGAACAAAAAAAAACAGCTACAATCATATTTTGACCGTAAAAGGCTATGGACTTACAATATTTATGCAAAGTCAAAATCTAAAATAAAAAAAAACAAGTAAGAAAGCTACAGTCGAGTGTGCTCGACTGTAACATACCCGCTACCCAGCTGCTTGTACATAATTTATTTGCGGTACATAGTTATAAAGTTATCATGTAAACCGAAAATGAACAATATGGCATCAAAATTGCGCTTGTAATCAATGTTTTTTCGATTTACGGGGGCGGAAGGGGGCGTGGCCAAAATCCAAAATAAACTTGATCAGCGTGCAATAATAACACATATTGTCACCAAATTTGGTAGTCCTAGCTCTTATAATAGCTGAGATCTAGATTTTCACACGGACAGACAGACGGACAGACGGACATGGCTATATCGACTCGGCTGTTGATCCTGAGCCAGAATATATATACTTTATGGGGTCGGAGGTGTCTCCTTCTGCATGTTACATACATTTTCGGTTTGAACAAAGCTATAATACCCTTCTACTCTTGTTTCATTCCGCAAATAAATGATGTACGAGCAGCTGGGTAGCGGGTATATTACAGTCGAGCACACTCGACTGTAACTTTCTTACTTGTTTTGAGATATTCTCCTTCAAATGCACCAGCAAGTCAATATAACTGTTGATCGATTTACCTTTTTCGAGGTAGTTAATGAAAATCACGCCATGCGTATCCCATAAAACTGACACAATGACTTTGCAAGTTGACTGCTGCCTTTTCGGAAGATTCGGACGCCCTTCGCCAGCTGGGACTGCCAGCTGTGACTAATTCAGATGACTGCCGCTCCGACTCTGGAGTGTAGTGACGTATCCATGTTTAGCGATAAACAGAGCTTTCTAAAACATCGACTCGTTGCTGTTTTTGTTCCATTTGAAGGAATTGCGGCCCCCACTTGGACAAAACCTTTTTATGCTCAATTTTTCATGATAATAAATACACTTGCATATGGTATCTGTGTCATCTCAGCAATCTCATGGAGCTTCACTTTACGATCTTTTTGTCACTTCTCTCACATTTTCCGGTATTCACAAGTCTACCCGAGCGTTCCGCGTCATTTGTATCGGTACGACCACGTTTAAACTCTGCAAACCACCGACAAATTGTTGCTTTTGATGTACAAGAGTTCGATTAACATTTTCAATCCATTGTTTCACTTGCATGGTGTTTTTACCCATTAAAAAACAATAATTTATCAAAACACTAAACTCGGTTTTTTCCATTTTCCAAAACGGATTTACTCCAAGCTCGATTGTTTCTGGTCCTATCGACTTAAAATTTTGACACGTTTCAAGCAAAGGTTAGTACTCTGGAAAGACTGTTACTGTGGTTACTGGTTTACTACGAGCAAAACAAATTATCCCACATTTAATTTAATTAAAAAACTCTGCACAAGTTCGTCCGCCACCTATTGTTTAAATTAGATCTATTTTTGAATAGCGCCATCTACATGTGAAAACGTCATAGCAATCAGCTTTACACACGCTACGGCTAAAACGAAGCATCGACGATGCTGCAAAGGCGCACGAGTTATGAATCTAACGATGTTCCAGAGGGTTTGTTTGCTGAACAAACGGGGAAGGGGTCTTCTTTTTCCGATTGATGAGATGACGTTGAATAGTTTTAACTTTTATTTTAACTGTATTATTCGCTTTTTATTTTTATATAGGGAGGATTTTGGAATTAAAATACGTCCGTTTGTTTCGGATGATAGATACAGAATGATTTTTATTCAACACGACTCGATACTTAAAACGACTCAGTACATATTTTGTGCTTCTAAGAATTTACAATGTTGCAACAATGCCTAGTCGGCATTCTGGCCCTTTTCCTGTTTGTTTATTTTAATTGGAGCAATGTACTCTTGGGTCTGGGTTCACTTATATATAAGTATACATTTGAGTTTCATTTTAGTGTGTAAGTGTTTAAGAGTAAATATAAGTGTCGCCGTTGAGAGTTGGAGTCGTATTACTCTCTTTGTTGTTCTCCCGTTTCGGCTTAGGAGGAGGTACGATGCTGACCGGGGGAAGGGTGCATGTGGTAACTCCTCCCCCCCTGGATTGAAGTGACGGCCACATCGAGGGAAGTGTCGGCACGAAATCTACCAGTGGAGGCGACGGTGTTAATACGGCAGCTCTCATTTTTATAGCCATTATAAATATGACTATCACTGTTAATATGGCCAGGCCGATGTAAATGACTGCAAAATGGGTTTGCGTCACGTTGTGAACGTTGAACGTTGTGAACCAATTTATTTCGGCTTTTCACATTTTTCCAGTGTAACTTCTGTAAATTTAAGTCCTCCATTGTATTATTTATCTTCACTCCTTTGAACAAGGGTATGACGAGTTTGATTTTATCATCCATCTTTATTGATTCGTTTCCATAGGTGAATCCATTGATCGTAATATTACAGTCTTTGTACGTAATAACGACATTCCCCGTTACTTGAAATGGTCTAACGCAGTTTGAATTTATTTGCGTATGGACTCCATTTAGCACTAAAATATTTCCCTTTTCCGGTTCCAGAATTCGTTCCTGTTCGTCAACCTCGATTGCGTCGCATACTGCCAGGTCCGCATTGGCTATTGCTTGAATACACCTCTCTTCTCCATTGGGAGTTACCTCTAGCTTAGATTTACAAATGTATATTTCGTGAGCTTGGTCACATCTTTCTTTTATGGATTTTACAATGTTTTTGTTAAATAGAATATAATTCGGAATTTGTAAGAACTTTGTTGTGTTTAATGGAATTAAAATAGTACGGGCGAGTTTATAATTTTGTTGCTCAAATATAGGTATTCTTATATAAAATATGACATTTGTTTTATTTATAAATGTATCCATTTCTAATAGCCTATACAAGAGTTCTTGAGATTCTATTGTTACATTTTGTTCAGAAAAATTTCCATGATCCAATCTATTTCCTCCATTGATAATATGAATTTAGGTATTATTTTTAGTTTAGTTAGCAAAATGTTTTCTAATATGTTAGAGATATGATTGTATAATATATCAATATTGTAGCCTAATCTGTTAGTGTACTGTAACGCATGTATCTCATTGTGTTCTTCCGTTAAGTGCTTAAAAATTTCGTTTTTAAAACGATTCGGCACAATGCTGCAAGCAGCGCTGTCGGCAGCGCTGCTTACAGCTATGGAAAACGTTAAGCTGAATAACTTCTGTGTTTATTATCCGATTGTTACCAGATCATCTGGCTAGCTATAGTTATCATGTAAACCGAAAATGAACAATATGGCATCAAAATTGCGCTTGCAATCAATGTTTCTTCGATTTACGGGGGCGGAAGGGGGCGTGGCCAAAATCCAAAATAAACTTGATCAGCGTGCAATAATAACACATATTGTCACCAAATTTGGTAGTCCTAGCTCTTATAATAGCTGAGATCTAGATTTTCACACGGACAGACAGACGGACAGACAGACAGACAGACGGACATGGCTATATCGACTCGGCTGTTGATCCTGAGCCAGAATATATATACTTTATGGGGTCGGAGGTGTCTCCTTCTGCATGTTACATACATTTTCGGTTTGAACAAAGCTATAATACCCTTCTACTCTATGAGTAGCGAGAAACAAAAAAAAATTTCTTTGGCTTAACGGCGACAAGGGACTTAGTTATGTTTGGAGGCATAACTACAGAAGAGCTGCAACCAGTGTTATTTACTATTCTCGTAGACACAGGCGAAGTAGGAGAAGTGACGACCACAATAGGTGGATCAATCAAACTAACCGTGGAGGCTTGGGGCAAAATAGGCGAGACAGCGAGAGGAGTGTTTGCATGAGATAACGGAGTTAAAGGAGTTGATGGAAGAACTGAGACAAGCGGAGGGTCCTCTAGAGAATTAAGGTTATTCAGTTGGGAATTAAGTTCAATGAACTCCGAATGCAACTTAGAAAACGAAGCCCGCAAACGAGCAACGTTCAACTTGGTCTGCCTCAGGGTCTTACGTAGGTTAAGTTCACCTACGCGACAACCTTCACACGACCACTTAAGGCCAATTTTGCGATTAATAGCATATTTTATACGTCCCGTAAGGCACTTAACGTGAAAAACGTTATCGCAGAGCCAGCAATCAATAAAATCAGACTTAGACTCAGCAGAGGATTTGCAGTTTCTAGCCGAGCACGACAACATATTCATAAAAGTGAATGTACCTCAAAAAACTTAGGGAACACCAAAAAAAAAATTTAAAGTAGGAAAGAAATTTCAAAAATAACAAGTAAGAAAGCTACAGTCGAGAGTGCTCGACTGTAATATACCCGCTACTCATAGAGTAGAAGGGTATTATAACTTAGTTCAAACCGAAAATGTATGTAACAGGCAGAAGGAGACACCTCCGACCCCATAAAGTATATATATTCTGGCTCAGGATCAACAGCTGAGTCGATATAGCCATGTCCGTCTGTCCGTCTGTCTGTCCGTGTGAAAATCTAGATCTCAGCTATTATAAGAGCTAGGACAACCAAATTTGGTGACAATATGTGTTATTATTGCACGCTGATCAAGTTAATTTTGGATTTTGGCCACGCCCCCTTCCGCCCCCGCAAATCGAAAAAACATTGATAACAAGTGCAATTTTGATGCCATATTTTTCATTTTAGGTTTACATGATAACTATTGCTAGCCAGATGATCTCTTGGTAACAATCGGATAATAAACACAGAAGTTATTCAGCTTAACGTTTTCCATAGCTGTAAGCAGCGCTGCCGGCAGCGAACAGTACTATTATGCATTTACGGGTTCGAGTCCCGCCCGCATCAAAAATTAAATGAGTGCAATAATGTTTTTTTTTTTTATTTTATATTTTGACTTTGCATAAATATTATAAGTCCATAGCCTTTTACGATCAAAATATAATTGTAGCCGTTTTTTTGTTCCGCAAAGAAATTATGTACAAGCAGCTGGGTAGCGGGTATATTACAGTTGAGCACACTCGACTGTAGCTTTCTTACTTGTTTTTTATTTTAGATTTTGACTTTGCATAAATATTGTAAGTCCATAGCCTTTTACGGTCAAAATATGATTGTAGCCGTTTTTTTTTTTGTTCTGCAAATAAATGATGTACGAGCAGCTGGGTAGCGGGTATATTACAGTTGAGCAAACTCGAATGTAGCTTTCTTACTTGTTTTATTCCGCAAATAAATGATGTACGAGCAGCTGGGTAGCGGGTATATTACAGTCGAGCACACTCGACTGTAGCTTTCTTACTTGTTTTGAGATATTCTCCTTCAAATGCACCAGCAAGTCAATATAACTGTTGATCGATTTACCTTTTTCGAGGTAGTTAATGAAAATCACGCCATGCGTATCCCATAAAACTGACACAATGACTTTGCAAGTTGACTGCTGCCTTTTCGGAAGATTCGGACGCCCTTCGCCAGCTGGGACTGCCAGCTGTGACTAATTCAGATGACTGCCGCTCCGACTCTGGAGTGTAGTGACGAATCCATGTTTAGCGATAAACAGAGCTTTCTAAAACATCGACTCGTTGCTGTTTTTGTTCCATCTGAAGGAATTGCGGCCCCCACTTGGACAAAACCTTTTTATGCTCAATTTTTCATGATAATAAATACACTTGCATATGGTATCTGTGTCATCTCAGCAATCTCATGGAGCTTCACTTTACGATCTTTTTGTCACTTCTCTCACATTTTCCGGTATTCACAAGTCTACCCGAGCGTTCCGCGTCATTTGTATCGGTACGACCACGTTTAAACTCTGCAAACCACCGACAAATTGTTGCTTTTGATGTACAAGAGTTCGATTAACATTTTCAATCCATTGTTTCACTTGCATGGTGTTTTTACCCATTAAAAAACAATAATTTATCAAAACACTAAACTCGGTTTTTTCCATTTTCCAAAACGGATTTACTCCAAGCTCGATTGTTTCTGGTCCTATCGACTTAAAATTTTGACACGTTTCAAGCAAAGGTTAGTACTCTAGAAAGACTGTTACTGTGGTTACTGGTTTACTACGAGCAAAACAAATTATCCCACATTTAATTTAATTAAAAAACTCTGCACAAGTTCGTCCGCCACCTATTGTTTAAATTAGATCTATTTTTGAATAGCGCCATCTACATGTGAAAACATCATAGCAATCAGCTTTACACACGCTACGGCTAAAACGAAGCATCGACGATGCTGCAAAGGCGCACGAGTTATGAATCCAACGATGTTCCAGAGGGTTTGTTTGCTGAACAAACGGGGAAGGGGTCTTCTTTTTCCGATTGATGAGATGACGTTGAATAGTTTTAACTTTTATTTTAACTGTATTATTCGCTTTTTATTTTTATATAGGGAGGATTTTAGAATTAAAATACGTCCGTTTGTTTCGGATGATAGATACAGAATGATTTTTATTCAACACGACTCGATACTTAAAACGACTCAGTACATATTTTGTGCTTCTAAGAATTTACAATGTTGCAACAATGCCTAGTCGGCATTCTGGCCCTTTTCCTGTTTGTTTATTTTAATTGGAGCAATGTACTCTTGGGTCTGGGTTCACTTATATATAAGTATACATTTGAGTTTCATTTTAGTGTGTAAGTGTTTAAGAGTAAATATAAGTGCCGCCGTTGAGAGTTGGAGTCGTATTACTTTCTTTGTTGTTCTCCCGTTTCGGCTTAGGAGGAGGTACGATGCTGACCGGGGGAAGGGTGCATGTGGTAATTCCTCCCCCCCCTGGATTGAAGTGACGGCCACATCGAGGGAAGTGTCGGCACGAACTCTACCAGTGGAGGCGACGGTGTGAATACGGCAGCTCTCCTTTTTATAGCCATTATAAATATGACTATCAGTGTTAAATGATGTAAATGACTGCAAAATGGGTTTGCGTCACGTTGTGAACGTAGACCAATTTATTTCGGCTTTTCACATTTTCCCAGTGTAACTTCTGTAAATTTAAGTCCTCCATTGTATTATTTATCTTCACTCCTTTGAACAAGGGTATGACGAGTTTGATTTTATCATCCATCTTTATTGCTTCGTTTCCATAGGTGAATCCACTGATCGTAATATTACAGTCTTTGTACGTAATAACGACATTCCCCGTTACTTGAAATGGTCTAACGCAGTTTGAATTTATTTGCGTATGGACTCCATTTAGCACTAAAATATTTCCCTTTTCCGGTTCCAGAATTCGTTCCTGTTCGTCAACCTCGATTGCGTCGCATACTGCCAGGTCCGCATTGGCTATTGCTTGAATACACCTCTATTCTCCATTGGGAGTTACCTCTAGCTTAGATTTACAAATGTATATTTCGTGAACTTGGTCACATCTTTCTTTTATGGATTTTACAATGTTTTTGTTAAATAGAATATAATTCGGAATTTGTAAGAACTTTGTTGTGTTTAATGGAATTGGAATAGTACGGGCGAGTTTATAATTTTGTTGCTCAAATATAGGTATTCTTATATAAAAAATGACATTTGTTTTATTTATAAATGTATCCATTTCTAATAGCCTATACAAGTGTTCTTGAGATTCTATTGTAACATTTTGTTCAGAAAAATTTCCATGATCCTATCTATTTCCTCCATTGATAATATGAATTTAGGTATTATTTTTAGTTTAGTTAGCAAAATGTTTTCTAATATGTTAGAGATATGATTGTATAATATATCAATATTGTAGCCTAATCTGTTAGTGTACTGTAACGCATGTATCTCATTGTGTTCTTCCGTTAAGTGCTTCAAAATTTCGTTTTTAAAATTTTTTATAAAATTATTTATAACAATTTGTTCCTGGTTTATATGTTTAGTTATATTTTCATCCTTTATTCTAATGGAGTCTTCTGAGTTCATGTTTCCTGTTACTGATTTAATTATACTTCCTAATCTATTTATTACTCCTCTTTTCTGTTTCTTTTTTGGAGATAGGATATTTATCTTTTCCTTAACTTGATTCACTTTTTCTTCTAGTGTTCTCCCGAAAATTCTACTGTCTTCATTTCCTGTAGTGCACTTTGCAACTGTTCTATGTTCTTCTTATAATCTACGATGCAAATTACATGCGCAATAATTCTATAATCGTGAATATTTTTTGCTGTCCCTAATTCTAGTCTCACCATCGGTGTTCCTGATTCCAAGTATTGGACGTTAACGAATTGTCCCTCTGCTAGGGCAGACCTGTAAATATTTTCATGGACTATTTTAAATCATATTGTTTTATAATTAATTTGTGTTGTTACTTCTAGTAGATTTCCTTAACTTAGACTTATGTAACTTTTGTTTTCTATCTGATACTAAGGTATGCCCACCGTCTTCTAGCACTTTATGATTAGTGAACCTCTGTGTTAGTTTATTCCTTCTATTTTCTTTTCTAAATATTATTGCTCCTGTTTCTAAGTGTTGTGGGTCTTCTCTTCCTTCGTTTAACTTTTCTATATTCTGACTCTTCATCAAACTCATTTGTTTAGTTACGTCCGGGTAGAGTTTTTCCCTAAAGACGTTTAGTTGTTTGAGATAGTCATGTTGGTCGTTAAATTCGATATTCTTATTAAAAGAATGAGTTCTACCTGAGAACAGTTCGAACGGTCTGAGTTTTGTTGCCGAATGAATGACATTGTTATAGGTTATTATAGTTTCGGTCAATATACTGTCATGTTCTATGTTTAAGTTTTCTGTCTTTTTCTTTTCCATTATAATTCTGTATATTTCCGTTAATGTTGAGTGCAACCTCTCTACTGGTGCATTGCTAGATGACTGTTGAAAAGAAGTCATGTGCAACTCTATTCCATACTGTACGCAAAAATCTTTGAACAAGTTCGAATTATATTCCGCTCCTTGATCGCAAACGATCTTCTTAGGAATACCGAAATATTGTATGAACTGTTGCATTGATTTTACAATATTTATACTATTTCTGGTGGGGATATTGTATGCCGCAGCGAATTTAGAAAACTTATCGATTACAGTCATTACGTAATTACCGTTAATAGTATACAAGTCCGTGTGTAATATTTGCATTGGGACTGAGGGAGTTTCTGTTTCCAAGTACTTAATTCTTGGTGGTGATCGGTCATACTTTAATAATTTGCATATGTTACAGTTATTTATTGTCTTTCTTATTATTTTTTTCATATTAGGGAAATAATATTTTCTTTTCAGCTGGGCGGTTACTTCATCTATTCCCCTATGGTGGGAATTTTGATGTTGTTCTAATATTTTCCTTTCTATATCCTGTAGAAATACTGTGCATCTTACCGCCTTATAAATTTTACTGTGAGCAAAATATTTGGCGTAAATTTCCTGAATTTTTCGGAATACCGAATCAGGCGCAAAGATTGTACATATTTTATTAGGTCTTAATAGATTTTTTAATAGTTTAGTTGTATTTTCGTCCGTGAATTGTGATTCGTATATGATTTTCCTAATTTTGTTCTTAAAGGGAGCCGTCGTCTTAACTTTTGAATTCGGACCTATTTCGAACATAAGTTGAATCTTAAATTCATTTATAGGTTTTTCTGATATGAACAGATTTTCATCAGTCTCCTCTAGGCTGGAATGTATGGTGTCCCCGCTGAAGCCACTATTGATTCGTGATCGTTGACATTCACATCTATTTTTTACCCTACTCAACGCATCTGCCACTACGTTTTGAGAATCTTTTTGTAAATGACTTCAAAATCGAACTCCAGTAGTTGTAATTTCCACCGGACAAGTTTCGAGTTAGGTTCTTTAAAACTCATTAGCCAAGTTAATGGTTTGTGGTCAGTGATAATTTTGAACTTTCGTCCATATAAGTATGGTCTGTAGTACTTCGTGGCCCAGATTATGGCCAACATTTCCTTTTCGACCGTGGAATAATTTAATTCCGTATCTGTAAGAGTCCTACTTGCGAAAGAAACTGGTTTATCTTTCCCTAATGTACCCTGCGACAAAAGTGACCCATTTGCCACATTGCTGGCATCTGTTGTCAGAATGAATTCTATGTCGAAGTCAGGGTATTGCAACACTGGATCGTTGCATAGGAGCGTTTTAGTAAATTGTCAGTAAATTCTTCGTCTATCTTTATTGTTTTTAATTAGGATTAGGTTTAATCCCCCCTGCTGTCACTATATGACCTAAGTACTCTATTTCTTTTTTTAAGAATTCTGACTTTTCTATTTGGAGCTTTAAATTAGCTGGAGCTAATTTCTGAAATACCAACTTTAAGTGTGTCATATGCTCCTGAAGAGATCTAGAAAACACGACAATATCATCAAGGTAGACTAAACAGCATTTTCCGATTAGCTCCTTTAATACGTTGTCCATAACCCTTTGAAAGGTAGCCGGGGCGTTAGTTAGCCCGAACGGCGTTCCGGTGAACTCATAGTGACCTTCAACAGCTGTGAATGCTGTTTTTGGTCTATCTTTTCTTGTCATCTCTATCTGGTGATAACCGCTAGCCAGATCCAGTGCAGAAATACTTCGCATGGCCGATCTTATCTACGATCTTATCTATCTTATCTCGTAATACGTCATTGATAGTTGGCATTGGATATTTATCCTTAACTGTTTTTTCGTTAAGTTTACGGAAATCCACAACCATTCTCCATTTCGGCTCGCCTGAAGCGTCCATTTCCTTTGGAATCAGCCAAACTGGTGCGCTCCATGGGGAATAGCTGTTCTTAATAATGTCTTGTTCTAACGGTTTATCAATTTGTCAAGGACAAATTTTTTAAGTTTATAAGGTGAAGCTCCTGTATAAGGGAAGATTCTTCCCTCTTATCTGTAAAATGAATTCGAAGTGTAGCTTTCATGACGTCCCAATTGAGGGGAACGCCTTCTGCTATCAGTACTTCGTTTGCTTTCCCTTCGATCTTATTTCTGATTGTGCTCATTAACAAATGACCGTACGGAGTCTGATCTGCCCCTCTGATCATCATCAGGATCTCCTCCACATTGGTAATAAAATCGTTTAACGTTTTAAAATTACCATCGTATGTTGGGAGAAAACAAATTGCGTCGGGTATGCGTAATGTGTTAAAAATTTCGTTCGGGGTGGTTGTTGCCGGAGGTGGCAATGGTTGGTTAAGTGGTGGAGTGTTTGAAGTCATTATTGTCGGAACTGTTTCTCTACCTAAGATAAAATCTTCTTCAATGGACTCTAAAGACCTTGATGATAATTCTTCTCTTTCAGCTCTACTTCTGCTTCTGGTGTTCGGAAACAACCTTTTGATATGCGACATGAACTCTCTTTATACAACTGTAAATTCTATCGGGCCTATTTTAGTGTTTCAATTATGTCCCGTCAATTCCCATTACTCTTCTCTTCCTATCTAATCGCGTGTGATTCGGAACAATGTGTGTTTAAGTGTTATTACCTTAATTTTTAATATGTGTTGATATCTTAGTTTCTAATGTGTGTCGTTATCTTAATTTATAGTATGTTGATCTCTTAGTTTCTAATGTGTGTTGTTCTCTTAATTTATAGTGTGTGTCTCTTAATATTATTCTTAGTTAACTTATTTTAACCGTTGTGTTGTGGTGTGTGTTGATGTAAAGGTGTCTTCTAAAATTTCATGCATAGCCAATATATGGGAGCCCACTGCATAGTTCTTTAAGTCCGGCTGCGCCAGTTATGAATCCAACGATGTTCCAGAGGGTTTGTTTGCTGAACAAAAGGGGAAGGGGTCTTCTTTTTCCGATTGATGAGATGACGTTGAATAGTTTTAACTTTTATTTTAACTGTATTATTCGCTTTTTATTTTTATATAGGGAGGATTTTGGAATTAAAATACGTCCGTTTGTTTCGGATGATAGATACAGAATGATTTTTATTCAACACGACTCGATACTTAAAACGACTCAGTACATATTTTGTGCTTCTAAGAATTTACAATGTTGCAACAATGCCTAGTCGGCATTCTGGCCCTTTTCCTGTTTGTTTATTTTAATTGGAGCAATGTACTCTTGGGTCTGGGTTCACTTATATATAAGTATACATTTGAGTTTCATTTTAGTGTGTAAGTGTTTAAGAGTAAATATAAGTGCCGCCGTTGAGAGTTGGAGTCGTATTACTCTCTTTGTTGTTCTCCCGTTTCGGCTTGGGAGGAGGTACGATGCTGACCGGGGGAAGGGTGCATGTGGTAACTCACGCAGTGTAACTATGGAGAACGTTTAGATGAATAACTTCTGTGTTTATTGTCCGATTTGATTATAAGTTGAAGAATAAATTTATGTTAATACATACTAGCGGTCCCGGCAAACGTTGTCTCGCCCCTTTTTAAAGTTTTAAACTCTGTTGATGTTTGTTCTCTCTCTTTAAAGGACGCAATTGTGACATAGCAATACGACTATTTTTTCGATCTAGCGGTCCCGGCGAACGTTGTCTCGACCCTTTTTAAAGTTTTAAACTGTGTTGATGTTTTTCTCTCTCTAAAGAACGCAATTATGACATAGCATTACGACTATTTTCTCGATCTGTCCCTCTCTGCTTAGCACGTGACGAAGCTCTTTGCACATTTGACTGACTGCGACGACCTAGGTCTGGTCTTTTTCTCTCCGGCATTATAAAAAATTTCCCTTCAATTCCCGCAATTATGATGCCATATTGTTTATTTGATAACTATTGTATATGATAACTATAGCTAGCCAGATGATCTCTGAAAATTTGGTATCAATCGGATAATAAACATAGAAGTTATTCAGCTTAACGTTTTTTATAGCTGTAAGTAGCGCTGCCGGCAGCGTTTCCTGCAGCATTGTGCCCAATAGAGTGTGCGTGTACGGTGGTGATATGGGTTAAAATTAAATGTGTGAAAAATTTTTTGTATACCATTCGACCATTGATATGGTAAAAAATGGTATACTAAGTTTGTGCAAATATATGTAACAGGCGAAAGGAGGCGTGGCAGACCCCACAAAGTATATATATTCTGACTCAGGATCACTAGGCTGAGTCGATTGACCCGTGTCCGTCTGTCTGTCCGTCTGTCCGTTTGAACGTCTAGACCTATTACAAAAGCTAGAGACACCAAATTTCATATGAAGGTTTCAGTATACCATAGGTAGATCGTCCGTAGTAGATATATCGTGTTTAATTTGATTTGAGAATGACAATTTATCTGAACCATCATGAAAAATTTTGGGGAATTTTAGAAATAGCCTTTTCAACTCCGATTCCTCCTCTTTATTCAGATGTTCTATACAAAGTTGAGTAAAATCGATCTTATCGGTTGGATGATTATTGCTTACGTCTGTAATTACGTTAATCTCCGCAAATACTTCCTTGGGCCACTTGTATACTACCAGTGGCGAATCCAAATATATTATTTGTTGTTCCTCACCCGAATTTACAACTTCCATGAAACTAACATTATCACTTGCTTGATATAATCCCTCTGTAATTACCACATTTCGTAAAACTTGATTTTCCTTACAAAAGAATATCCCTTTTCTATGTTTACGGGAAGGGCTACAACTGTTTTTGTTTGGGGTTCTATTACATACGCTTCGGTAGTCTTATTCTGTTTTAATCTAATCGGAATTTGGGCAGTGTCTGTTCGTAGCAAATGATTATCTAAATCGATAGTTGCTTTTAACCTAGACAAAATATCAATTCCAAATAAGCCGTCGAAGTAATCGTGAAACTTAAATAATAAGAATGAAAAAGTCGTGTTGACCTTGAACTCTTTGAAGCTTTTAAATTCGGCTTTTTCTTTAAGTAAGTATTCGTTAAGAACTGTTTTAATCTTGAACTCCGAAGTAAGTCTAGTCCGGTTTTGTATTGTTGTAAATTTAGGGTCTAAAAATGAATGAGTGGCTCCCGTATCAATGAGAAACTTGAGTCGTCTACCGAATGGGGAATCTATCTCCACAAACGGTAACGACGAGCCGTGCCTGTCTTTTTCTATGTATCCTGTCTGTTGTCCGAGGCTATAGCTTGAAAATTTTGTTCATCCGATTGTTCGCTATCGGTGTTCTGGGTGGTCCCATTGATATTATAATATTGACCCGAACGGTTTGAAGAATTACCCTGAGTACGTCCACTATTGTAATCGGCTTGTTCTGGTTTTGGCATTATAGCCGGGGTGTTAGTTCGGTTATTTCTATTCGAACTGTTGGATCTGGAACTATTGTTAGAGTTTTGATTATTACGGAATCGGTTATTATTAGAGTTGTAATTAGAACCGTTATTTCCGTTGTTGCTATAAGAAGTTCCTGCATTCTGTCCCTGACTTTCGTTACTACCTCTCTTTCCCTGTCTCGGGTTGTTAGTTTCCAGCATTTTCCTCTTCCTTTCCTGGAAGTATAACTCTCTTTCCTTGAGAGCTTCTTTATACGCTTCACATAGGGTTTTGGGTCTAAGAGCTCTTACAAAAGCACCTAAGGGGACCCCTGTTACAAAGGCATCAAGGCACAACTTAGTGTATGATTCCTTTTTAGCTTTAATTATAGACTGTTCCCTTTCTCTAGTGTCAATAATGCTAAAAAGGGCGAGTCTGACTTCGGTTATTTCTTCATATAACCTAGTCAAGGACAATTTTTTTAAGTTTATAAGGTGAAGCTCCTGTATAAGGGAAGATTCTTCCCTCTTATCTGTAAAATGAATTCGAAGTGTAGCTTTCATGACGTCCCAATTGAGGGGAACGCCTTCTGCTATCAGTACTTCGTTTGCTTTCCCTTCGATCTTATTTCTGATTGTCCTCATTAACAAATGACCGTACGGAGTCTGATCTGCCCCTCTGATCATCATCAGGATCTCCTCCACATTGGTAATAAAATCGTTTAACGTTTTAAAATTACCATCGTATGTTGGGAGAAAACGAATTGCGTCGGGTATGCGTAATGTGTTAAAAATTTCGTTCGGGGTGGTTGTTGCCGGAGGTGGCAATGGTTGGTTAAGTGGTGGAGTGTTTGAAGTCATTATTGTCGGAACTGTTTCTCTACCTAAGATAAAATCTTCTTTAATGGACTCTAAAGACCTTGATGCTAATTCTTCTCTTTCAGCTCTACTTCTGCTTCTGGTGTTCGGAAACAACCTTTTGATATGCGACATGAACTCTCTTTATACAACTGTAAATTCTATCGGGCCTATTTTAGTGTTTCAATTATGTCCCGTCAATTCCTATTACTCTTCTCTTCCTATCTAATCGCGTGTGATTCGGAACAATGTGTGTTTTAGTGTTATTACCTTAATTTTTAATATGTGTTGATATCTTAGTTTCTAATGTGTGTCGTTATCTTAATTTATAGTATGTTGATCTCTTAGTTTCTAATGCGTGTTGTTCTCTTAATTTATAGTGTGTGTCTCTTAATATTATTCTTAGTTAACTTATTTTAACCGTTATGTTGTGGTGTGTGTTGATGTAAAGGTGTCTTCTAAAATTTCATGCATACCCAATATATGGGAGCCCACTGCATAGTTCTTTAAGTCCGGCTGCGCCAGTTATGAATCCAACGATGTTCCAGAGGGTTTGTTTGCTGAACAAACGGGGAAGGGGTCTTCTTTTTCCGATTGATGAGATGACGTTGAATAGTTTTTACTTTTATTTTAACTGTATTATTCGCTTTTTATTTTTATATAGGGAGGATTTTGGAAATAAAATACGTCCGTTTGTTTCGGATGATAGATACAGAATGATTTTTATTCAACACGACTCGATACTTAAAACGACTCAGTACATATTTTGTGCTTCTAAGAATTTACAATGTTGCAACAATGCCTAGTCGGCATTCTGGCCCTTTTCCTGTTTGTTTATTTTAATTGGAGCAATGTACTCTTGGGTCTGGGTTCACTTATATATAATATAAACATATATAATATAAAACTGGGCGAATGGTATCTTACTGTCGGGCGCGCTCGACTGTAGCTTTCTTTACTTGTTTTTTATTTTAGATTTTGACTTTGCATAAATATTGTAAGTCCATGGCCTTTTACGGTCAAAATATGATTGTAGCAGTTCTTTATTGTTCCGCAAATAATTTTGATGTGCTGGGTAGCGGGTATATTACAATCGAGCATACTCGATTCTAGCTGTCTTTCTTGTTTTTTATACCCGCTACTCATAGAGTAGAAGGGTATTAAAACTTTTTTCAAACCGAAAATGTATGTAACAGGCAGAAGGAGACACCTCCGACCCCATAAAGTATATATATTCTGGCTCAGGATCAACAGCCGAGTCGATATAGCCATGTCCGTCTGTCCGTCTGTCTGTCTGTCCGTCTGTCTGTCCGTGTGAAAATCTAGATCTCAGCTATTATAAGAGCTAGGACTACCAAATTTGGTGACAATATGTGTTATTATTGCACGCTGATCAAGTTTATTTTAGATTTTGGCCACGCCCCCTTCCGCCCCCGCAAATCGAAAAAACATTGATTACAAGCGCAATTTTGATGCCATATTGTTAATTTTCGGTTTACATGATAACTATAGCTAGCCAAATGATCTCTGATTTGGTAACAATCGGATAATAAACACAGAAGTTATTCAGCTTAACGTTTTCGATAGCTGTAAGCAGCGCTGCCGGCAGCGCTGGTTGCAGCATTGTGCCGAATTGTGTGTGCGTGTACGGTGGTGAAATGGGTTAAGGTGTGGACTGCAAAACGAACAGTACTATTATGCATTTACGGGTTCGAGTCCCGCCCGCATCAAAAATTAAATGTGTGCAAAAATGTTTTTTTTTTTTTATTTTATATTTTGACTTTGCATAAATATTATAAGTCCATAGACTTTTACGGTCAAAATATGATTGTAGCCGTTTTTTTTGTTCCGCAAATAAATTATGTACATGCAGCTGGGTAGCGGGTATATTACAGTCGAGCCCACTCGACTGTAGCTTGCTTACTTGTTTTTTTTTTAATTTTAGAGTTTGATATTGCATAAATATTGTAAGTCCATGGCCTTTTGCGGTCAAAATATGATTGTAGCCGTTCATTTTTGTTCCGCAAATAATTTTGATGTACGAGCAGCTGGTATATTTCAGTCGAGCACACTCGACTGTAGCTTTCATACTTGTTTTTTTTAATTAGATCTATCTTTGACGAGTGCTATCTGTGAAATCGTCCTAGCAATCAGCTTTACACTTGCTACGACTTACACGAAACATTGGGACGTTGTCGTCCCGATATGCTGCAAACGCGCAAGCAGCGGATCTACGTAAAAGGTTTACTTGAATAACTTGTGTTTAACGTCCGATCAAATTGTAAATTGGGGAATAGAATTTTATTATATTAGCACAAAGCAGAAAACTGAAACTTCAATATATTTCTTAGTAAGCGAAAATTATCGATTTGCGTGGGCGGTCGGCATGACATAAAAAATTAAAAATAAACTTGATCAGCTCAATACAAAAACTATCATGTGAAATTTGGTGCCTCCAGCTGAGATCTGAAACGTTCGACTGGACGCAATGAAGGAATGCGAGACAGACTGACAGACATGGCTCGGCTATATATATGTATATATACTTTGTGGGGTCTGCCAAGCCTTCTTCTCCCTTGGCACAAACTCAGTATACCATTTTCGACCATTTTCAATAGTCGAACGGCAACTCGTGAACTTCTATAGCCTGCCACAACTAGCGAATTAAAGAAGTTTCTTGGGATGATTAATTACTATGACTCCTTTACCAAAATGGGCGCGCTCGTTAAAGTCTATCTGCCGACGCTTATAAAACGTAACAAGAAAAATAACAAAACTCCAGGACAATGGATTCAGTGGATACATTTAAATAATGCAAAGGCCGTCTTCTTACTTTGCCGGGACACCTCGGACAAAGCCGTCAGCGCGGTAGTACATCAGCTAGTTGAAGAAAGACTTCAGCCGGTGGGATATTTTTCAAAAAAACTCAATCGAGAAATGGCACATATGATCGACCATTACTCGCCATTTATTTGTCCATCTAACAAGTCCAACAAATCCTCGAAGAAAGGCAATTCAATGCTTATATGGACCAAAAGAGGATCATCTAAGCATTATCAGATGATGAAGAAAACATCCCCCACGATGAGGAAGACACCTCCATTCATCAGTCATTTTGCAAAGATAGAGACTGCCAATTTTCTGTCACGAGACAACGCGGTCGTCAGGTGGATCTGGATCTATCGCCGAGGAGAAGAAGACCTACTTGGGACTTCAAAAACTGCCTTATTAATGTGATTGCATCGATTAAAATCAAGTTCCCTAAATTCTTAATTTAAGAACTACTTTTAAAGTTTTTTTTAACATACCCACTCTTGTCCATATGTATCTACTAAGTCTTCGACGTCTTTAGAATCCCAGTCATGTCTTATACCAACAAGTTTTGTTAGGGAAAATCCATGCTCGGCCATTATTGCAAAAAATGTAAAAAAACAAGCAATCGCTTGTATAACACCAATTTGTAGAAACGCCATAAAAATTAATCTGCATTAAATAATCATTAAATATAAGCAATAAATTAACAAAACACAGCTACTTTTTGTTCACCAAATGATCAAAGGGATCCCTTGGCATGCGCTTCATTATGTCTGATTCTGCCTTTTCGTAAGCAAGAGATATTGCTGGAACCATATCAGTTCCAATGTCGATACACAAAATTGCAATGGTTCCTAAAGCCAGTGGTATATCAAATGTCATGAAGCATAGAAATGGTGTAATTTCCGGTACATTTGAGGTTAGAGTATATGCTATCGACTTTTTTAAATTATCAAATATGAGACGACCTTCTTCAATACCAACTATTATAGAAGCAAAATTATCATCAAGAAGAATCATGTCTGCCGCCTGCTTAGAAACGTCGGACCCTGCAACACCCATAGCGATTCCTATATCAGCACGTTTAAGAGCCGGTGAATCATTAACACCATCTCCGGTTACTGCGACAATTTCTCCACGGGACTGGCAGGCTTCCACAATAATTAATTTTTGTTGAGGTGAAGTTCGTGCAAATACTATCTCATTATGATAATAAATAACGTCATCTAAATCCTCAGCTTTCATTTCACGTAGGTCTCCTCCATGTACTACTATAGCCGTAGTTTGCCGAGGGTCTACCTCACTTAGACGAACTCCTGTTTGTTTGGCTATGTCCTCTCTTGTTGGACTGGTAATAATACCCACACTTTGGGCAATTGCCTTGGCTGTGATTGGATGATCCCCTGTGACCATTATAACTCGTATACCAGCTGTTCGACACTTAGTTACCGCATCAGGTACAGCTGCACGTGGCGGATCAATCATTGAAATCAACCCTAAAAAACGGAGATTTATTAAGGGAAAATTTGGAGGTTCTGTTTTAAATTCATAGGAAAGTGGATATTGTTCCTTCGGTAGAATAAGATCTGCAAATCCTAAAACTCTTTCACCCATTCCACCCATATCCATATATGCTTCTTCAAATAATGTTTTCATATTCTCTGTTAGAGGCAATGTTTCACCGTGAATTATTATCATATTGCAACGATCTAAAATTCTTTCCGGTGCTCCTTTCATTTCTACTATAAAAAATGCAAAGTCTGAATTAAATGCATGAACTGAAACTTGGTATTTTTCAGTTGAGTTGAATGGTATTTCAGTTATTTTATAGTGTGTTCGACGTACTGGCACTATACTGCCATAAACTATATCGGCAAATTTAAGTAGTGCTGCCTCAGAGGCTGTGCCATTTATTTCTTTTTTTAATGTGGTAACTTCTTCCTGTCCACCTTTAAATTCAGCTGCATTACACAAAGCGGCGCATAATAACAGCGCATTAAATGACTTATCATCTCTATCTTTAAACTCAGATCCTTGAAAAGTATCATTCGTATTCGATTCTACGATTTTTTTATCGTACCATAAATGGGCAACTGTCATGCGATTCTGAGTTAATGTTCCTGTTTTATCTGAACAAATGGTTGATGTGGACCCAAGAGTTTCCACAGCTTCTAAGTTCTTCACTAGGCAATTTCTGTTAGCCATTCTTTTAGCTGTAAGAGTCAAACAAACTGTCACGGTTGCCAAAAGTCCTTCAGGAACATTTGCCACGATAATTCCAATTAGAAATATTGCGGCATCCAAAAAAGCATAGTCTAGCATTAACGCTATAAAAAAAAATACAACGCCCAAAGTAACTGCAAAAATTGTAATAATACGTATAAAATGCTGAATTTCCTTAGAAATTGGAGATTGTATCTCATCTAATCCCGCAGTCAGATTTGCAATTCTTCCCATCACTGTTTGGTCACCAATAGCAATAACAACACCACGGCAAGTACCTTCAACAACATTGGTTGAGAAAAAAGCAAGATTTCTAGTTTCTAGTGGATTGTCATGCGTAAACTCCGTCGTTCTTATTTGAGGCTCAGATTCACCAGTTAGGGATGAGTTATCCACTTTAAGACTGTGGGCTTCTAATATACGTATGTCAGCGGGAACACGATCCCCAAATTTTACTTCCACAACATCGCCAACGACTAGGTTTTCTGCTGATATGGTGTTAATCTCACCTTCTCGGACAACTGTTGCATATTGTGGAACAAGATTTTTAAAAGAATCCATAATCGATGAAGACTTATGTTCCTATCCTATGCAAAATTTCTTGATATATTTAGTAATTTTTTTAGCTCAAACATAACTTACCTGCATATAAGAAAACAACCCTGTAATAATAACTACTGCCAGCAATGCTATGCCAAGAAACAAATTATCATCAGACGGTTCATAAATTGTACAAATTTGTATAATATGTGCTGTGAAACATAGAAAAGCGCCAGCCCAAAGTAGCATAGCAAAGCCTCCAAACATATTTTTCATCAATACCACCCACCAGGGTATGGGCGGTGATGGTGTTAACATGTTCGGTCCATCTGCCTCAAGGCGTACTGCTGCTTCAGTATGGGACAATCCCTAAAATTAATTGTATTATTGTATGTATTTAAGTGGAAATATAATTTAAATATAGCATACCGTATACTGGTCTGTACCGAGACGTTCCAATAACTCATTTATAGATATTTGATGATTATCTGTTTCTACATCTTTCTTGAACGATTGTATTTCTTTCTTCTTTTTTTTTTGAGTTTTTGTTTTTTGTTGCTCTTTATTTCCCATTTGCAATAACTTAAACATTGTTCAAAATATTTTAACTAAAAAAATACTGTAAAACGTATTTGTTTAAAATCGGTCATGGCAAAGGTGATTTCGACAAAACTTTTGAGTAACTTTCTAGTTACTCTTTATAAAGGGTACAAATAACATTAACAAGTAACATATGCTTCGGACTAGCCCTCCCTTCAATAAGAAAATTAACAAGAAAGAAAGGCTACCTGTCATGTTTTGACTGTATAGACTATAGATTTTTGATCATCATCATTTCAAAAAGTCATTTAAATATAATTGTTTTAACGGAAATGTAAGGCCCAAAGATTGATCTATTATGTGTTTTTAGATTATACAATGATAAATACACAGGTGGCGCCTTAAAGTTATTGGGGTCTTAACATGTTTATGGCAACAACATATTAACACATTCCATACGGCGAATTTTTGATTATCTTCAAAGTGTATATGTTCTATTGAAATAAGAAATGACATTTTATGCAGCTGAACATTATAACACTATAAGCTTCGATATTGTGTATTTAACTTCATTGTTGTCTTTAGAAATAAGTAGTTGCTAGTCTGATAAAATCTAACTTTCTTATAAAATTAACCTAGACCTGCCATGTAACAAATTTTGAATTGTAGGGTCATCAATTATCTTTGAATTTTATATTAATAACAAGTAACAAAAACTACAGTCGAGCACGCCCGACTGTACCATACCCTTCGCTCAACTTCGAAGTTCGCAAAGGTATCATGGAAAACAGCTATGTTATGCTATGCTGGATGGATTTGCGTGTATATAGCGCATATTTTCCAGTACAGCAGCACCTGGAAATCTAACCAAACTGACCAAAAATTGGATCGATTTATTCATCGAAAGAAGAAGAGTTCTTTCGACGCGGTATCCAAACTTTACCAGAAAGATAGAAAAAGTTTGAAGATAACGACGGACTATATTTTGAAAATTGCAACTGTAATAAACAACACCTAGTATTAACAGGTAAGAAAGCTACAGTCGAGTGTGCTTGACTGTAATATACTCGCAACCCAGCTGCTCGTACATCATTTTTCCGGAACAAAAAAAACGGCTACAATCATATTTTGACCGTAAAATGCTATGGACTTATAATATTTATGCAAAGTCAAAATCTAAAATAAAAAAAAAATTTTTTTGCACACATTTAATTTTTGATACGGGCGGGATTCGAACCCGTAAATGCATAATAGTACTGTTTGTTTTGCAGTCCACAACTTAACCCATTTCACCACCGGAAAACGTTAAGCTGCATAACTTCTGTGTTTATTATCCGATTGTTACCAAATTTTCAGAGATCATCTGGCTAGCTATAGTTATCATGTAAACCGAATGAAAATATGGCATCAAAACTGCGCTTGTAATCATTGATTTTTCGAATTACGGGGGCGGAAGGGGGCGTTGCCAAAATCCAAAATAAACTTGATCAGCGTGCAGTAATAACACATATTGTCACCAAATTTGGTAGTCCTAGCTCTTATAATAGCTGAGATCTAGATTTTCACACGGACAGACAGACGGACAGACGGACATGGCTATATCGACTCGGCTGTTGATCCTGAGCCAGAATATATATACTTTATGGGGTCGGAGGTGTCTCCTTCTGCCTGTTACATACATTTTCGGTTTGAACAAAGTTATAATACCCTTCTACTCTAGTAGAGTAGCGGGTATAAAAAAGAAAACATTTTTGCACACATTTAATTTTTGATGCGGGCGGGACTCGAACGCTGCCGGCAGCGCTGCTTACAGCTGTGGAAAACGTTAAGCTGAATAACTTCTGTGTTTATTATCCGATTGTTACCAAATTTTCAGAGATCATCTGGCTAGCTATAGTTATCATGTAAACCGAAAATGAAAAATATGGCGTCAAAATTGGGCTTGTAATCAATGATTTTTCGATTTACGGGGGCGGAAGGGGGCGTTGCCAAAATCCAAAATAAACTTGATCAGCGTGCAGTAATAACACATATTGTCACCAAATTTGGTAGTCCTAGCTCTTATAATAGCTGAGATCTAGATTTTCACACGGATAGACAGACGGACATGGCTATATCGACTCGGCTGTTGATCCTGAGCCAGAATATATATACTTTATGGGGTCGGAGGTGTCTCCTGCTGCCTGTTACATACATTTTCGGTTTGAACAAAGTTATAATGCTCTTCTACTCTATGAGTAGCGGTTATAATAACACTAGCACGAACTTTCCACTCAGCTGATGGATCATCATTTTTTTAGAGCGAAGATAAAACGAAAAAAAAGCTATACCATGAAGAACAAGTAAGAACGGCTACAGTCAAGAGTTGATTGTATAAGACCATAGATTTTTTAATTTAATGCAAAATTCAGAAAAATGTTATTGACAAACAAATTTAAAAAAACAACAAGTAAAGAAAGCTACAGTCAAGCGCGCCCGACAGTAAGATACCATTCGCCCAGTTTTGAAATAAATTATCACACATTTAATTTCATCAAAGAAAGAAAGCTGTAACTTCAATACTTTTCCTAATAATCGTAAATTATCGATTTGCGTGGGCGATGGGCGTGACATCGCAAACTGAAAACAAACTCGATCTACCTATGGTATACAGAAACCTTTATCTGAAATTTGGTGTCTCTAGCTTTTGTAATAGCTGAGATCTAGACGTTCAAACGGACAGCCGGAAAGACAGACGGACATGGCTCAGTCGACTCAGCTAATGATCCTGAGTCAAAATATATATACGCCTCCTTCTGCCTGTTACATAGATTTGCACAAACTTAGTATACTATTTTTGGCCATTTTCAATGGTCGAATGGTATAAAAAAAACAAGTAAAGAAATCTACAGTCGAGCGCGCCCGACGGTAAGATACCATTCGCCCAGTTTCGAAACAATTTATCACACATTTAATTCCATCAAAAAACGCTGTACAAGTTTATACGCCACCTATTGTTTAATTTAGATCTATTTTTGAATAGCGCCATCTACATGTGAAAACATAGCAATAGCTGTACACACGCTACGGCTGAAACAAAGAATCGTGACGATGACGTCACGATATGCTGCAAAGGCGCAAGCAGTACAACTATGGAAAACGTTTAGATGAATATCTTCTGTGTTTATTGTTCGATCGGATTGTAATTTTGAGAATAGATTAATTTTGTAATTGTCTATGTTCATACCAAATCAGAAAGCTGTAACTTCAATACTTTTCCTAATAATCGATGGGCGTGACATCGCAAACTGAAAACAAACTCGATCTACCTATGGTATACAGAAACCTTTACCTGAAATTTGGTGTCTCTAGCTTTTGTAATAGCTGAGATCTAGACGTTCAAACGGACAGACGGAAAGACAGTCGGACATGGCTCAGTCGACTCAGCTAATGATCCTGAGTCAGAATATATATACGCCTCCTTCTGCCTGTTACATAGATTTGCACAAACTTAGTATACTATTTTTGACCATTTTCAATGGTCGAATGGTATAAAAAAAACAAGTAAAGAAAGCTACAGTCGAGCGCGCCCGACGGTAAGATACCATTCACTCAGTTTCGAAACAAATTGTCACACATTTAATTCCATCAAAAAACGCTGTACAAGTTTATACGCCACCTATTGTTTAATTTAGATCTATTTTTGAATAGCGCCATCTACATGTAAAAACGGCATAGCTTTACACAAATTGAAATCAAAATTATATAAAAATTGTAAATGATTTTGTAGTCCATATTAAAAACAGACGAAAATATCTTGTTGTTCGAGAACACTCATATTGCAGTATTTTCGTCGTTGGTATTACCGCTTCCATTTTGTTTAGGTGAGTAAACATTCAGGCCCAATTCGGTCCACGACTTTTCTTGAATAAACTTTTTACGCAATGACAGGCTGAGCTTTTCGTCTCCACCAATTTAATTATATAAGATATTTTTATACCCGCTACTCATAGAGTAGAAGGGTATTATAACTTTGTTCAAACCGAAAATGTATGTAACAGGCAGAAGGAGACACCTCCGACCCCATAAGGTATATATATTCTGGCTCAGGATCAACAGCCGAGTCGATATAGCCATGTCCGTCTGTCCGTCAGTCCGTCTGTCTGTCCGTGTGGAAATCTAGATCTAAGCTATTATAAGAGCTAGGACTACCAAATTTGGTGACAATATGCGTTATTTTTGCACGCTGATCAAGTTTATTTTGGATTTTGGCCACGCCCCCTTCCGCCCCCGTAAATCGAAAAAACATTGATTACAAGTGCAATTTTGATGCCATATTGTTCATTTCCGGTTTGCATGATATCTATAGCTAGCCAGATGATCTCTGAAAATTTGGTAACAATCGGATAATACGAGGGTCGTTTGATAAGTCCGTGACTTTTTGAATAAAATATATTTTTTTCGTCAAAGAAGCGTTTTATTTCTCAACATAATCTCCTTTTAGCTCTATACATTTAGTCCAGCGTTTTTCCAATTTTTTTATTCCTTCCAAATAATAGGTTTTCTCAAGGCCCTCAAAATAGTCGTTTGTTTCTGTGATGACCTCTTCATTTGACCCGAATCTCTTACCGCCGAGCCATTTCTTCATGTTTGGAAACAAAAAATAGTCACAGGGGGCTAAATCTGGAGAATATGCTGGATGGGGTAGCAGTTCGTAGCCCAATTTATGAAATTTTGCCATGCTGACTACACACGTGTGCACCCGTGCATTGTCCTGATGGAACAGCACTTTTTTTCGCCAAATGCGGTCGTTTCTGCTTCAAATCAATATCGAATCTGTCCAAAAGCTCTGAATAATATTCGCCGGTGATCGTTTTACCCTTTTCAAGGTAATCGATGTGAATGATACCTTGTGCATCCCAAAAAACTGTGGCCATGACCTTGTTGGCCGACAGACCCACCTTGGCCTTCTTTGGTGCACGTTCACCCGGAGAAACCCACTGTCTTGATTGTTCTTTGGTCTCTGGTGTGGTGTGGTGGATCCATGTTTCGTCTACGGTAACGAAACGGCGCAAAAATTCGTTTGGATTGCGGTTGAACATCGCCAAACACTCCTTTGAAATGGTCACACGGTTGCGCTTATGGTCGTGTGTGAGCAATCGCGGCACCCATCGCGCGGAAAGCTTTTTCATGTCCAAATATTCATGTAAAATGTGATGTACCCGTTCAGTTGAGATGCCTACAGCCTCAGCTACCTCACGCACTTTCATTCTCCGATCATCCAATATCATTCCATGGATTTTGTCGACGATTTCTGGCATGACGACCTCTTTTGGGCGACCTGAACGTTCGGCATCACTTGTACTGGTACGACCACAACGGAACTCAGTAAACCATTTCTTAACCATTGAAATTGATGGTGCAGAGTCCCCATAATATTTATCAAGTCTTTCCTTGGTTTCGGTGATGGATTTTTTACGCAAAAAATAATGCTTAATTAGCACACGAAATTCACTTTTTCCATTTTCGTTAAAATTCACGAGATCGTCTGCTTTCAATGCCTATAAAACGCAAACCAAAAAACGCAGCTTTCTCAAAATTTTACAGTCAGCTGTTAATCGATAACTGCTGACAGGAGCAGTGTTGTATTTAGAGCAGGTGCGCGGCAAATACAAAAAGTCACGGTCTTATCAAACGACCCTCGTAAACACAGAAGTTATTCAGCCCAACGTTTTCCATTGTACCGAATAGTGTGTGCGTGTACGGTGGTGAAATGGGTTAAGTTGTGGACTGCAAAACGAACAGTACTATTATGGATTTACGGGCTCGAATCCCGCCCGCATCAAAAATTAAATGTGTGCAAAAATGTTTTTATACCCGCTACTCATAGAGTAGAAGTTCAAACCGCCCATCGCCCACGCAAGTCGATAATTTACGATTATTAGGAAAAGTATTGAAGTTACAGCTTTCTTTCTTTGATGAAATTAAATGTGTGATAATTTATTTCAAAACTGGGCGAATGGTATCTTACTGTCGGGCGCGCTTGACTGTAGCTTTCTTTACTTGTTGTTTTTTTTAAATTTGTTTGTCAATAACATTTTTCTGAATTTTGCATTAAATTAAAAAATCTATGGTCTTATACAATCAACTCTTGACTGTAGCCGTTCTTACTTGTTCTTCATGGTATAGCTTTTTTTTTCGTTTTATCTTCGCTCTAAAAAAATGATGATCCATCAGCTGAGTGGAAAGTTCGTGCTAGTGTTATTATAACCGCTACTCATAGAGTAGAAGAGCATTATAACTTTGTTCAAACCGAAAATGTATGTAACAGGCAGAAGGAGACACCTCCGACCCCATAAAGTATATATATTCTGGCTCAGGATCAACAGTCGAGCCGATATAGCCATGTCCGTCTGTCCGTCAGTCCGTCTGTCTGTCCGTGTGGAAATCTAGATCTAAGCTATTATAAGAGCTAGGACTACCAAATTTGGTGACAATATGCGTTATTTTTGCACGCTGATCAAGTTTATTTTGGATTTTGGCCACGCCCCCTTCCGCCCCCGTAAATCGAAAAAACATTGATTACAAGTGCAATTTTGATGCCATATTGTTCATTTCCGGTTTGCATGATATCTATAGCTAGCCAGATGATCTCTGAAAATTTGGTAACAATCGGATAATAAACACAGAAGTTATTCAGCCCAATGTTTTCCATTGTACCGAATAGTGTGTGCGTGTACGGTGGTGAAATGGGTTAAGTTGTGGACTGCAAAACGAACAGTACTATTATGGATTTACGGGCTCGAATCCCGCCCGCATCAAAAATTAAATGTGTGCAAAAATGTTTTTATACCCGCTACTCATAGAGTAGAAGTTCAAACCGAAAATGTATGTAACAGGCAGAAGGAGACACCTCCGACCCCATAAAGTATATATATTCTGGCTCAGGATCAACAGCCGACTCGATATAGCCATGTCCGTCTGTCCGTCCGTCTGTCCGTGTGAAAATCTAGATCTCAGCTATTATAAGAGCTAGGACTACCAAATTTGGTGACAATATGAGTTATTATTGGACGCTGATCAAGTTTATTTTGGATGTTGGCCACGCCTCCTTCCGCCCCTGTAAATAGAAAAAACATTGATTACAAGCGCAATTTTGATGCCATATTGTTCATTTTCGGCTTACATGATAACTATAGCTAGCCAGATGATCTCTGAAAATTTGGCTACAATTATATTTTGACCGTAAAAGGCTATGGACTTACAATATTTATGCAAAGTCAAAATCTAAAATAAAAAAAAAAACATTTTTACACACATTTAATTTTTGATGCGGGCGGGACTCGAACCCGTAAATGCATAATAGTACTGTTCGTTTTGCAGTCAACAACTTAACCCATTTCACCACCGTACACGCACACACGATACGGCACAATGCTGCAAGCAGCGGGACTCGAACCCGTAAATGCATAATAGTACTGTTTGTTTTGCAGTCAACAACTTAACCCATTTCACCACCGTACACGCACACACGATTCGGCACAATGCTGCAAGCAGCGGGACTCGAACCCGTAAATGCATAATAGTACTGTTCGTTTTGCAGTCAACAACTTAACCCATTTCACCACCGTACACGCACACACGATTCAGCACAACGCTGCAAGCAGCACTGCTTCGCTTGTAATAGATTTTTTTAATTTACGGGGGCGGAAGGAGGTGTGGTCAATATCCAAAACAAACTTGATCAGCGTGCAATAATGACACATATTATCACCAAATTTGGTAGTCCTAGCTCTTATAATAGCTGAGATCTAGGTTTTCAAACGGACAGACAGACGGACAGACGGATATGGCTATATCGACTCGGCTGTTGATCCTGAGCCAGAATATATATATTTTATGGGGTCGGAGGTGTCTCCTTCTGCCTGTTACATACATTTTCGGTTTGAACAAGGTTATAATTCCCCTCTACTCTATGAGTAGCGGATATAATAAACTCAAAGTTTGCTTGCGCTGCAAGATGTTAAATTTTTTCCGCCAATTTTCACAATTCAAAGCACCTCTGAATCAGCTGACTATTAAAACGCGACAAAAATAAACGATAAATCGTAGAAATGTTCTATATTAATAATATAATAATATTATTTTTGTGCTATCTTGTCGCTCAGGAATCAAAAAACAAGTAAGAACGGCTACAGTCAAGTGTTGACTGTATAAGACCATGGATTTTTCAAGGTTATGAAAAAAATCAGATTTAGAAAACTGTTATGGGTAAACGTGTTTTTCAAAGAAAAATAATAAACAACACATATAATTTTCAGTTAGATTCCAAGCAGTCCAAGCAGTTGGAAAATAACACTGCTTGGAAAAAACACTGCTTGCTTGCTTGCAGGACATGCAGTGCAAATCTATATGAAACGTTGAATAACTTTTATGTTCATTATCCGATGGGAACCAAATTTTCAACGATCGTTTAGGTGGTGATAGTTATCATTCACACCAAAACTGAATACTCTAGCTTTATTATACAGATGGACAGACGGACAGACAGACATGGCTTAATCGACTCACCTAGTAATCCTGAGCAAGAATAAATATACTTTAAGGGGTCGCAGACGCCTCCTTCTACCTGTTACGCACATTTCGACAAACACAATAGACCATGTATTTTTTTAAAATCCATAGTCTAATGAAAGTAGCATTAAAATATCAATCACAAAAAAACAAGTAAGAAAGCTACATTCCAGATTGCTCGACTGTAATATACCCGCTACCCAGCTGCTCGTACATCATTTATTTGCGGAACAAAAAAAAACTGCTACAATCATATTTTGACCGTAAAAGGCTATGGACTTACAATACTTATGCAAAGTCAAAATCTAAAATAAAAAAAAAAACATTTTTGCACACATTTAAATTTTGATGCGAGCGGGACTCGAACCCGTAAATGCATAATAGTACTGTTCGTTTTGCAGTCCACAACTTAACGCATTTCACCACCGTACACGCACACTCGATTCGGCACAATGCTGCAAGCAGCGCTGCCGGCAGCGCTGCTTACAGCTATGGAAAACGTTAAGCTGAATAACTTCTGTGTTTATTATCCGATTGTTACCTAATTTTCAGAGATCATCTGGTTAGCTATAGTTATCATGTAAGCCGAAAATGAACAATATGGCATCAAAATTTTAATCAATGTTTTTTCGATTTACGGGGGCGGAAGGGGGCGTGGCCAAAATCCAAAATAAACTTGATCAGCGTGCAATAATAACACATACTGTCACCAAATTTAGTAGTCCCAGCTCTTATTATCTCAGATCTAGATTTTCACACGGACAGACAGACGGACAGACGGATATGGCTATATCGACTCGGCTGTTGATCCTGAGCCAGAATATATATACTTTATGGGGTCGGAGGTGTCTCCTTCTGCCTATTACATACATTTTCGGTTTGAACAAAGTTATAATACCCTTCTACTCTATGAGTAGCGGGTATAATTACATTAATGCCAAAATTTCCAGCCTTTACCCATAGTGCAGTGGTAGTCGGCTACAAATATCTAAAGTTAAGCGTCAAATATCGAGTGCCCTACTGAGAAGCGCATCCCTACCAAGAAACAGTTCTTGAGCCATATTACGTGCACGTGCGACCCGATTGGATTTTTGACCTGGTTCATGAGACCGCCAAATTGTTAATCCGATAAATTTGGCGGAGAGGAGTCAAATGGGACCAACCGCTACGAGGCAAATTGGCCAAAGCATTTGAGTACTAGCGGTTTAATGCCAAAATTAATCCCAATCAACGAGAAGAAAATCGACGGTTGTTGAGCGGTATGTTCTACGGGGTTGTGCTTGCTCCCAAGTGGGTTCAGTCAGGCCGTGAAACGTGCTACAGTGCACCGAAGCCTATAATCGTTGGAGCGCTAGGGCTCCGCTGGACACCAAGGTAGTTCACGGCAGAGGAAGGTGGGTATGTTATGCATTTGGGAATCTGCATTCCATACCCACATGCAACTGCCCCGTTCGCACACAGTTATTTGAAATACAAATCGTTATATCCTTGCAGAGGTAATAGCAATTTTTGCCACGAGTTTACAACGCATCTTAGGAGACATCTCCGACCCCATATATAATAAATATATCTATATATATTCTTAATTAGAATCAATAGAGGAGTCAAACTACCCATTTCCAACTGTGCGTCCGTCCATCTGTCCGACTGTACGTCTGTCCGTCCGTCTGTTTCAACGCAAACTAGAGCTATCTTGAAGAAACTTGGCATACATTCTTTTCATTACAGCACGCTGTAAATAAGTCGGAACGATCCGGACTGGACCGATATATCGTATACCTGCTAGAAAACCTATCGGCCGATTTTTATTTTTTTTGATAACGCTACAAAACTTTTCTTAATTTTGTCGTAGTATGTCCCTCAATGGCTTTGAAAATATTGGAAATGTTGAACCGATTTATCGTATAACTGCAATAGAACCTATCGGCCGACTCTTATCATTTTTCAAGATATGCTATGACCTTTCCTGGTTTATGTCGAGTAGATTCATAGGTTTTGTTAAAATCGGACCGATGCATCGCATAGCTACTGTAGGACCTATAAGTCGACTTTTGTCATTTTTCAAGATATTGCTATAAAATTTACCGGATATACTTCGAATTATATCCATTAATGGCTGTGTAAATTTTATTAAAATCAGATTTATACTTCGAATAGCTGCCCTGGAATCTATCGGAGGAATTTAGTTATTTTTGAAGAGAGCACTCAGCTAATGATCCTGAGTCAGAATATATATACTTTGTGGGGTCTACCACGCCTCCTTCTGCCTGTTGCATACATTTGCACAAACTTAGTATACTATTTTTGACCATTTTCAATGGTCGAATGGTATAAAAAAAAAACAAGTAAAGAAATCTACAGTCGAGCGCGCCCGACGGTAAGATACCATTCGCCCAGTTTCGAAACAATTTATCACACATTTAATTCCATCAAAAAACGCTGTACAAGTTTATACGCCACCTATTGTTTAATTTAGATCTATTTTTGAATAGCGCATTCTACATGTGAAAACGGCATAGCTTTACACAAACTGAAATCAAAATTATATTAAAATTGTAAATGATTTTGTAGTCCATATTAAAAACAGACGAAAATATCTTGTTGTTCGAGAACACTCATATTGCAGTATTTTCGTCGTTGGTATTACCGCTTCCATTTTGTTTAGGTGAGTAAACATTCAGGCCCAATTCGGTCCACAACTTTTCTTGAATAAACTTTTTACGCAATGACAGGCTGAGCTTTGATAAGATATTTTTATACCCGCTACTCATAGAGTAGAAGGGTATTATAACTTTGTTCAAACCGAAAATGTATGTAACAGGCAGAAGGAGACACCTCCGACCCCATAAAGTATATATATTCTGGCTCAGGATCGACAGTCGAGCCGATATAGCCATGTCCGCCTGTCCGTCAGTCCGTCTGTCTGTCCGTGTGAAAATCTAGATCTCAGCTATTATAAGAGCTAGGACTACCAAATTTGGTGGCAATATGTGTTATTATTGCACGCTGATCAAGTTTATTTTGGATTTTGGCCACGCCCCCTTCCGCCCCCGTAAATCGAAAAAACATTGATAACAAGTGCAATTTTGATGCCATATTGTTCATTTCCGGTTTGCATGATATCTATAGCTAGCCAGATGATCTTTGGTAACAATCGGATAATAAACACAGAAGTTATTCAGCTTAATGTTTTCCATAGCTGTAAGCAGCCGGCAGCGCTGCTTGCAGCATTGTGCCGAATCGTGTGTGCGTGTACGGTAGTGAAATGGGTTAAGTTGTTGACTGCAAAACGAACAGTACTATTATGCATTTACGGGTTCGAGTCCCGCCCGCATCAAAAATTAAATGTGTGCAAAAATGTTTTTTTTTTATTTTAGATTTTGACTTTGCATAAATATTGTAAGTCCATAGCCTTTTACGGTCAAAATATGACTGTAGCCGTTTTTTTTGTTCCGCAAATAAATGATGTACGAGCAGCTGGGTAGCGGGTATATTACAGTCGAGCAAACTCGAATGTAGCTTTCTTACTTGTTTTTTTTTTTATTTTAGATTTTGACTTTGCATAAATATTGTAAGTCCATAGCCTTTTACGGTCAAAATATGACTGTAGCCGTTTTTTTTTTGTTCCGCAAATAAATGATGTACGAGCAGCTGGGTAGCGGGTATATTACAGTCGAGCAAACTCGAATGTAGCTTTCTTACTTGTTTTTTTTTTTATTTTAGATTTTGACTTTGCATAAATATTGTAAGTCCATAGCCTTTTACGGTCAAAATATGATTGTAGCTGTTTTTTTTGTTCCGCAAATAAAAGATGTACGAGCAGCTGGGTAGCGGGTATATTACAGTCGAGCACACTCGACTGTCGCTTTCTTAGTTGTTAATACAAACTCTAATAATCGAATCCATGCATGAAGCGGGCTTACTCCATATTTCAGATTCTCAGATTTCACATTAAAAGATGAGGAATTGAAGTCTGTTGTTTGAAACAACATAGTTGGCTTTGCTCCACCTAACGGCCATGATTGGCACGAATTGGTTCCGGTTATAACGTACAAAACTTTACCATCAATTAATGTCATAAAAGGTTCGTATTTAACTGTTATTATTTGGTGTTTGGAAGTGTAGGAATATGTTCTAAGGTTTTTTATAGCCACAACCAAATTTATTTTTTCTTTTAATATAAGGTCAGTACTCCTTTATAGACTCAATTTTCAAAGGCCGACAAAATCTCTCCGCTTGTGAAGATGAATTTAACCAAAAAACTCGATTGTTGATTTTATCTATTAGTTTTAACGATATAATTGTAGTGACAAAAAGGGATTGATCTAGGCCAATATATTCGTTTGATTGAAAGCGTTGTTTGTACGTGCTTTGGGCCGTAGATCCATCGAAGCCATAGCTCACAATTAATGTACAATTCATTGTGTCTGAGCAAACATCTTAAACTTCCTCTTGCATAATAAGTTTGCGGCCAGCTGTATGATCTAGCAAATCCTGCAACGATACTTCTACCCTTGTTTCACAAATTTTAAGTTCGGATGGCCTGCATTTAAATTTTGCTTCTGCTACTTTTGAATAACGAGGGAAAATATCACATCCTTGCTGCTTATTACAATTACAAAGCAACAATATAATAATATAAAAGCGCTTATTATTATATTGCTGCTTTGTAATTCCATTTTCAATTAAGAAAGCTAAAGCATTATCAGCACTTATTTTAATGGGATGATTTGTCTCAATTTTCTTTTTAATATCATGTATGTTTTCACTGCTTATGAATTTTTTTAATACAAAGGCCGTTTCTGCCTGCTTGCTTTTTTTACGGAAATTTAAGCAGCATGTACGAGAAGTGGTGTTGAATGTCCTTGCTCTGCAGCCAGCTTATTTGCTAATTTTTTTTAAGTTGAGGCCCTGCATCTTCATATGTTAACTGCTTTTGACCAGGTTTGCATAGTGTCATTTCTGGCTTATCAATAACGACAACAATTTTAGACGCAAGCGACAATGAATGATTTCGTTTGAATTGCTCCAACATTCGATTGCATTTCCTTAAGTTATATAAGCAATAAATTGGTTCACTTTTCAAAAAATTTTAATCTTTTCCTCTTTAGTCACATAGTTCTCTTCTATATTTTCCAAAATATGACTGTTAACAGCGTCTGCATCGCGTTTCTTGTTGCTCCAAACATTCAGCAGCACTGCATGACTGAACTCATACACACCTACAACATATAATGTTTCGCGAAATGGGGCAAAAAGCGGCAAAAAACATTAATACCATTTGATTCCACATATTTATGTTAAAAAATTCAACTTTAACCTTGTTGCTTCCTTATGCCATACAAAAGAAATATTCCACAAAACACTAGAACGTTTGTTAGTAAATAATTGAAAATACTCACAAGCAATACATTGGACAATTCAACAACAACACACAATTATCGGCAAACTTGTATTAACGATTAATTAACATACTCTGACTTGCCTTTTCCATATTTAAAATCAAGTAAGAAAGCTACAGTCGAATGTGCTCGACCGTAATATACCCGCTACCCAGCTGCTCGTACATCAAAATTATTTTCGGAACAAAAAAGAACGTAAAAGGCCATGCATGGCCATGGACTTACAATATTTATGCAAAGTCAAAATCTAAAATAAAAAAAAAAACATTTTTATACACATTTAATTTTTGATGCGGGCGAGACTCGGACCCGTAAATGCATAATAGTACTGTTCGTTTTGCAGTCCACAACTTAACCCATTTCCCCACCGTACACGCACACACGATTCGGCACCGGCAGCGCTGCTTACAGCTATGGAAAACGTTAAGCTGAATAACTTCTGTGTTTATTATCCGATTGTTACCAAATTTTCAGAGATCATCTGGCTAGCTATATTTATCATGTAAACCGAAAATGATAATATGGCAATGAATAAAATTGCGCTTGTAATCATTGTTTTTTCGATTTACGGTTTGAACAAAGTTATAATACCCTTCTACTCTATGAGTAGCGGGTATAATTACATTAATGCCAAAATTTCCAGCCTTTACCCATAGTGCAGTGGTAGTCGGCTACAAATATCTAAAGTTAAGCGTCAAATATCGAGTGCCCTACTGAGAAGCGCATCCCTACCAAGAAACAGTTCTTGAGCCATATTACGTGCACGTGCGACCCGATTGGATTTTTGACCTGGTTCATGAGACCGCCAAATTGTTAATCCGATAAATTTGGCGGAGAGGAGTCAAATGGGACCAACCGCTACGAGGCAAATTGGCCAAAGCATTTGAGTACTAGCGGTTTAATGCCAAAATTAATCCCAATCAACGAGAAGAAAATCGACGGTTGTTGAGCGGTATGTTCTACGGGGTTGTGCTTGCTCCCAAGTGGGTTCAGTCAGGCCGTGAAACGTGCTACAGTGCACCGAAGCCTATAATCGTTGGAGCGCTAGGGCTCCGCTGGACACCAAGGTAGTTCACGGCAGAGGAAGGTGGGTATGTTATGCATTTGGGAATCTGCATTCCATACCCACATGCAACTGCCCCGTTCGCACACAGTTATTTGAAATACAAATCGTTATATCCTTGCAGAGGTAATAGCAATTTTTGCCACGAGTTTACAACGCATCTTAGGAGACATCTCCGACCCCATATATAATAAATATATCTATATATATTCTTAATTAGAATCAATAGAGGAGTCAAACTACCCATTTCCAACTGTGCGTCCGTCCATCTGTCCGACTGTACGTCTGTCCGTCCGTCTGTTTCAACGCAAACTAGAGCTATCTTGAAGAAACTTGGCATACATTCTTTTCATTACAGCACGCTGTAAATAAGTCGGAACGATCCGGACTGGACCGATATATCGTATACCTGCTAGAAAACCTATCGGCCGATTTTTATTTTTTTTGATAACGCTATAAAACTTTTCTTAATTTTGTCGTAGTATGTCCTTCAATGGCTTTGAAAATATTAGGAATTTTGAACCGATTTATCGTATAGCTGCAATAGAATTGCACCTCAAATTTGAAATAAACATCATCTGCGCATGATTTACAGGAATCATCATGCCAAATTTGGTGTCTGTAGCTGTAATAATTTCCTTAATATAAAAAACTTATCGATTTGCGTGGGCGGTGGGCGTGGCAATCCAAATTTAAAATAAACTTGATCTGCGTATGATATACAGGAACTATCATCTCAAATTTGGTCTCTAGCTTTTGTAATAGCTGAGATCTCGACGTTCATGTATAACAGACAAACGGACAAACGAACAGACAGACTCGGCTGTTGATCCCGATCCAGAATATATATACTTTATTGGGTCTGCCATGTCTCCTTCTGCCTGTTACGAGGGTCGTTTGATAAGTCCGTGACTTTTTGAATAAAATATATTTTTTTCGTCAAAGAAGCGTTTTATTTCTCAACATAATCTCCTTTTAGCTCTATACATTTAGTCCAGCGTTTTTCCAATTTTTTTATTCCTTCCAAATAATAGGTTTTCTCAAGGCCCTCAAAATAGTCGTTTGTTTCTGTGATGACCTCTTCATTTGACCCGAATCTCTTACCGCCGAGCCATTTCTTCATGTTTGGAAACAAAAAATAGTCACAGGGGGCTAAATCTGGAGAATATGCTGGATGGGGTAGCAGTTCGTAGCCCAATTTATGAAATTTTGCCATGCTGACTACACACGTGTGCACCCGTGCATTGTCCTGATGGAACAGCACTTTTTTTCGCCAAATGCGGTCGTTTCTGCTTCAAATCAATATCGAATCTGTCCAAAAGCTCTGAATAATATTCGCCGGTGATCGTTTTACCCTTTTCAAGGTAATCGATGTGAATGATACCTTGTGCATCCCAAAAAACTGTGGCCATGACCTTGTTGGCCGACAGACCCACCTTGGCCTTCTTTGGTGCACGTTCACCCGGAGAAACCCACTGTCTTGATTGTTCTTTGGTCTCTGGTGTGGTGTGGTGGATCCATGTTTCGTCTACGGTAACGAAACGGCGCAAAAATTCGTTTGGATTGCGGTTGAACATCGCCAAACACTCCTTTGAAATGGTCACACGGTTGCGCTTATGGTCGTGTGTGAGCAATCGCGGCACCCATCGCGCGGAAAGCTTTTTCATGTCCAAATATTCATGTAAAATGTGATGTACCCGTTCAGTTGAGATGCCTACAGCCTCAGCTACCTCACGCACTTTCATTCTCCGATCATCCAATATCATTCCATGGATTTTGTCGACGATTTCTGGCATGACGACCTCTTTTGGGCGACCTGAACGTTCGGCATCACTTGTACTGGTACGACCACAACGGAACTCAGTAAACCATTTCTTAACCATTGAAATTGATGGTGCAGAGTCCCCATAATATTTATCAAGTCTTTCCTTGGTTTCGGTGATGGATTTTTTACGCAAAAAATAATGCTTAATTAGCACACGAAATTCACTTTTTTCCATTTTCGTTAAAATTCACGAGATCGTCTGCTTTCAATGCCTATAAAACGCAAACCAAAAAACGCAGCTTTCTCAAAATTTTACAGTCAGCTGTTAATCGATAACTGCTGACAGGAGCAATGTTGTATTTAGAGCAGGTGCGCGGCAAATACAAAAAGTCACGGTCTTATCAAACGACCCTCGTACATACTTTTCCACAAACTTAGTTTACCATTTTTGACCATTTTCAATGGTTCACACGGGGCCAAATTCTGGAAGTTTTCTTCGTATTGCTTCTCGCAAACGGTACTGTACTGTTTATTGACCGTACGACCATATAGTAATAACTCCTCATGCACCACGCCATGGTAATCGAAGAAAACTGTGAGCAAAACTTTGACATTTGATCGAACTTGGCGTGCTTTTTTCGGTCTTGGCTCATCTAGGCTCTTCCATTGGGACGATTGAGCTTTGGTTTCGATATTATAACCTTATACCCATGATTCGTCACCAGTTATGACCCTATTGAGTAAATCTGGCTGATCGTTGACATCATTCAACAGCTTTTGAGCGATGCTCATGCGACGGTTCTTTTGGTTAAAATTTAGCAAAAAATCGCAGAGTACGCAAAACACATATAACCTTTATGTCTCTCACCACCTAACAAAAAATGCAATTCACTTGAATTGTGGAACAGATGTTCGGGAAGAGTGTACCAACATAACAAGAGGACCACTTCGATGATGAGGTAGCTGAGGAACCTCATCATCGAAGTGGTGATCGATTTGCGAGTACATAGCGCATAATTTCTAGTACATGACATTTCGGTATTCTGTTGATAGCAATTGTTGTATAGTATCAATCATGTCAAAGTTTGTGCCAGAAAAATCGGTTTTGTGGGAAGTGTTACTTTAATATTACGTCATCATTACCTCGTATTTTAGTTGAAGTATACGGCTCTCGCTGAGCAATCATGCAGAAAGTTTGCGCGGTTTAAAAGTGGAAATTTTGACTTTCGTTACGACAAAATAATTTTGCTTCGGGGCGAAAGTCGTGAAAGCTTATTTGGAAACTCTGAAATGTAAAGTTCTGCCCCACCCGCCATATTCATCGGCCATTGCTCCATCCGATTATCATATGTTTCGATCCATGGCTCATGGCGTGTCAGAGCAGCACCTGGAAAACTACGACATGACCACAAAGTATATATATTCTGACTCAGGATCACTAGCTGAGTCGATTGAGCCATGTCCGCTTAAACGTCTAGATCTCAGCTATTACAAAAGCTAGAGACACCATATTTTACATGAAGGTTCCTGTATACCATAGGTAGATCGAGTTTATTTTCGATTTTTGATGATACGCCCAGCGCACACGCTAATCGATAATTTTCGATTATCAGGAGAAGTTTTGAAGTTACAGCTTTCTGCTTTGGTATGAACATAAATAATTGCAATATAAATCTATTTCACAAATTACAATCCAATCGGGCCATAAACACAAAAGTTATCCATGTTTTGCGCGTCGTGACGTCGGGGTTGCATTAGTTTCCTTGCCGGCAATCGGGGTCCACGTTTGGCATAATTCTTGCCAGAGCTGCAGCTGCCATTGCCGCTTTTCTGCTGGCATACGTTGCGTGGTCCTTAAAGGAGAGATGATTTTATTCCCTTTACTTCGACCTGCATGCTCTCAATCTTCTTTCTGCTGCTCAAAAGGACTAATTCCGTCATATAAGGAGCATTTCCTAGACCAACTTTCTCGAACCATTCGGTGATCGTCCTGATCGCCACTTTACTGTTGTCCTGGAGCTCTGGTATTGTCTTGGCAACCGCTGTTACCGCAACGTCGTCGGCGAAGCAGTGCACAAAATCGGTCCAAGTACCGACCCTTGAGAATCCCCTGCTTAAACCAGCTTCAGTTACATACCACTGCGTGTGTTCCCTGAAGTAGTTTCCAATTACACTTCGTAAATAACCGGGTATGCCCATGTTACGCATTGCGCCGAGGATATGGGGCCATCTAGCCGAATTAAATGCGTTCTTCACGTCGAGGATGATGATGGTAGTTACCCGAAGACTCCGTTCAGAAGACACTATTGGAATGCATCCGTGAAGACCTCGGGTCTTGCGGTGGCAGCGGCCTTAACGATCACACCACGGATACTACCATCAATGCCATGAGCTTTGCTTGATCCTCATTGCTGCTTCGACGACTTCGCATGCTGTGATACACGGAAAATCGGTTTATATGATAACTATATCTAGGCAGATGATCTCTAAAAGTTTGGTAACAATCGGATAATAAACACAGAAGTTATTCAGCTTATTGTTTTCCATAGCTGTAAGCAGCGGTGCCGGCAGCGCTGCTTGCAGCCTTGTGCCGAATCGTGTGTGCGTGTACGGTGGTGAAATGGATTAAGTTGTGGACTGCAAAACTAATAGTACTATTATGCATTTACGGGTTCAAGTCCCGCCCGCATCAAAAATTAAATGTGTGCAAAAATGTTTTTTTTTATACCCGCTACTCATAGAGTAGAAGATCAAGTTTATTTTGGATTTTGGCCACGCCCCCTTCCGCCCCTGTAAATCGAAAAAAATTGATTACAAGCGCAATTTTGATGCCATATTGTTCCATATGATAATTATAGCAAGCCTGATGATCTCTGAAAATTTGGTAACAATCGGATAATAAACAAAGAAGCTATTCAGTTTAACGTTTTCCCTAGCTGTAAACCGCGCTTCCGGCAGCGCAAATTCTTTATTTGTACAGGAAATAATAAGAATGCCATACACTGCAAATTTTTGCTGTTGTTGGATAACAGCGTTAGTAGCTTAGTGAAAAAGCGATGAACTCCTGAACCGACAGGCCCGTGATTCGATTCCCAATTCATGCCGCTAAAGCTTTTTCATTTTTTTTTTAAGAACTTATACTTTAATTTTTTAATATGCATTAATTGGTGGTGCATTTTATTTAAAAATTTTTTAATGGCTCACAATGAACTTAGTTAACAAATGGATAAGGGACAGTCTCTTAAATCAGCTCGGTGCGATTGTCAGAGCGCAGCTTTTTCTTATATTTTTTTATTTTTATTTCTTATTTAATTATATGTTTATGATTGTTATTTATGAATAAATAGCAACAACAACACGCATCATGCATTCAGACTTTGTTTTTGTCGTGCAAGAATTTTCGAATGGTCTCATAATGTAACTTTGGCAAAAATTTGCGTAATGCCTTAATGGCCGAATGGAGAAGTGGTGGACCTCTTAGGTAATGGGTCCAAGGTTCGATTCCGCATGCATACGTGTCATGGTGGGGGAGATCGAGCTTTCTTATTTTTTGCAAAGAAAAGTTTTTGCCTCCCTTTTTGAGCTACCTTCATGAAACTTTGTATACATGTTTCTCATTGCTGCCCGCTGTAAGTAAGTCGGAACGAGCCGGTACGCACCGATACATCGTATAGATGCCATAGAACATATCGGTCGTTTTTTTTAACAAAATTTATTAAAAGTTAGAGTGCTCTAGAAAACTTTCCATTCATGTATATAAAGAGGTAGATGTAGATAAAAGGGCACATATCGTTTTTTACATGCACGTATTCGATTTATAGCCTTCAACAGGTAGAATTATTCTTTTTAATTGTTTATGTAATAAATCTTAGCTTTTTTTGGTATCTGAATAAAAGTTATATGTTTTTATACCCGCTACTCATAAAGTAGAAGGGTATTATAACTTTGTTCAATCCGAAAATGTATGTCTCAGGCAGAAGGAGACACCTTCGACCCCATAAAGTGTATATATTCTGGCTCAGGATCAACAGCCGAGTCGATATAGCCATGTCCGTCTGTCCGTCTGTCTGTCCGTGTGAAAATCTAGATCTCAGCTATTATAAGATCATATCATATATCATTACAATAATATCATAACAATAACGATAACATTCAGGGCCAATTCGGTCCACAACTTTTCTTGAATAAACTTTTTACGCAATGACAGGCTGAGCTTTTCATCTCCGTAGACGCGCCATTTTTATACCCGCTACTCATAGAGTAGAAGGGTATTATAACTTTGTTCAAACCGAAAATGTAGGTAACAGGCAGAAGGAGACACCTCCGACCCCATAAAGTGTATATATTCTGGCTCAGGATAAACAGCCGAGTCGATATAGCCATGTCCGTCTGTCCGTCTGTCTATCTGTCCGTCTGTCTGTCCGTGTGAAAATCTAGATCTCAGCTATTATAAGATCATATCATATATCATTACAATAATATCATAACAATAACGATAACATTCAGGCCCAATTCGGTCCACAACTTTTCTTGAATAAACTTTTTAGGCAATGACAGGCTGAGCTTTTCATCTCCGTAGACGCGCCATTTTATACCCGCTACTCATAGAGTAGAAGGGTATTATAACTTTGTGCAAACCGAAAATGTATGTAACAGGCAGAAGGACACACCTCCGACCCCATAAAGTATAGATATTCTGGCTCAGGATCAACAGCCGAGTCGATATAGCCATGTCCGTCTGTCCGTCAGTCTGTCTGTCCGTCTGTCTGTCCGTGAAAATCTAGATCTCAGCTATTAAAAGAGCTAGAACTACCAAATTTGGTGACAGTATGTGTTATTATTGCACGCTGATCAAGTTTATTTTGGATTTTAACCACGCCCCCTTCCGTCCCTGTAAGTCGAAAAAAATTGATTACAAGCTCAATTTGAATGTCATATTGTTCATTTTCGGTTTATATGATAACTATAGCTAGCCAGATGATCTCTGAAAATTTGGTAACAATCGGATAATATACACAGAAGTTATTCAGCTTAACGTTTTCCATAGCTGTGAGCAGCGCTGCCGGCAGCGCAAATTCTTTATTTGTACAGGAAATAATGAGAATGCCTTACAATGCAAATTTATGCAGTTGTTGGATAACAGCGTCAGTAGCTTAGTGGAAAAACGATGAACTCCTGAACCGACAGACCCGTGGTGCGAATCCCAGTTCATGCCGCTTATGCTTTTTATTTTATTTTTTAAGAACTTTTACTTTAATTTTTAAATATGCATTAATTGGTGGTCGTGCATTTTATTTAAGATTTTTTAATGGCTCACATTGAACTTTGTTAACAAGTGGAGAAGTGACAGTCTCTTAAATCAGCTGTGTGCGATTGTTAGAGCGTAGCTTTTTCTTATATTTTTTTATTTTTATACCCGCTACTCATAGAGTAGAAGGGTTTTATAACTTTGTTCAAACCGAAAATGTATGTAACAGGCATAAGGAGACACCTCCGACCCCATAAATTATATATATTCTGGCTCAGGATCAACAGCCGAGTCGATATAGCCATGTCCGTTTGTCCGTCAGTCTGTCTGTCCGTCTGTCTGTCCGTGAAAATCTAGATCTCAGCTATTAAAAGAGCTAGAACTACCAAATTTGGTGACAGTATGTGTTATTATTGCACGCTGATCAAGTTTATTTTGGATTTTGGGCACGCCCCTTCCGCCCCTGTAAATAAAAAATTGATTACAAGCGCAATTTTGATGCCATATTGTTCATTTTCGGCTTATATGATAACTATAGCTACCCAGATGATCTCTGAAAATTTGGTAACAATCGTATAATAAACACAGAAGTTATTCAGCTTAACGTTTTCCATAGCTGTAAGCAGCGCTGCCGGCAGCGCAAATTCTTTATTTGTACAGGAAATAACAAGAATGCCTTACAATGCAAATTTTTGCAGTTGTTGGATAACAGCATCCGTAGCTTAGTGGAAAAGCGATGAACTCCTGAACCGACAGGCCCGTGGCTCGATTCTCAGTTCATGCCGCTTAAGCTTTTCTTTTTATACCCGCTACTCATAGAGTAGAAGGGTATTATAACTTTGTTCAATCCGAAAATGTATGTAACAGGCATAAGGAGACACCTCCGACCCCATAAATTATATATATTCTGGCTCAGGATCAACAGCCGAGTCGATATAGCCATGTCCGTCTGTCCGTCTGTCTATCTGTCCGTCTGTCCGTGTGAAAATCTAGATCTCAGCTATTATAAGATCATATCATATATCATTACAATAATATCATAACAATAACGATAACATTCAGGCCCAATTCGGTCCACAACTTTTCTTAAATAAACTTTTTAGGCAATGACAGGCTGAGCTTTTCATCTCCGTAGACGCGCCATTTTATACCCGCTACTCATAGAGTAGAAGGGTATTATAACTTTGTGCAAACCGAAAATGTATGTAACAGGCAGAAGGACACACCTCCGACCCCATAAAGTATAGATATTCTAGCTCAGGATCAACAGCCGAGTCGATATAGCCATGTCCGTCTGTCCGTCTTTCCATCTGTCCGTCTGTCTGTCTGTCCGTCCGTCTGTCCGTGTGAAAATCTAGATCTCAGCTATTATAAGAGCTAGGCCTACCAAATTTGGTAACACTATGTGTTATTATTGCACGCTGTTCAAGTTTATTTTGGATTTTAACCACGCTCCCTTCCGTCCCTGTAAGTCGAAAAAAATTGATTACAAGCTCAATTTTGATGTCATATTGTTCATTTTCGGTTTATATGATAACTATAGCTAGCCAGATGATCTCTGAAAATTTGGTAACAATCGGATAATATACACAGAAGTTATTCAGCTTAACGTTTTCCATAGCTGTGAGCAGCGCTGCCGGCAGCGCAAATTCTTTATTTGTACAGGAAATAATGAGAATGCCTTACAATGCAAATTTATGCAGTTGTTGGATAACAGCGTCAGTAGCTTAGTGGAAAAACGATGAACTCCTGAACCGACAGACCCGTGGTGCGATTCCCAGTTCATGCCGCTTATGCTTTTTATTTTATTTTTTAAGAACTTTTACTTTAATTTTTAAATATGCATTAATTGGTGGTCGTGCATTTTATTTAAGATTTTTTAATGGCTCACAATGAACTTTGTTAACAAGTGGAGAAGTGACAGTCTCTTAAATCAGCTGTGTGCGATTGTTAGAGCGTAGCTTTTTCTTATATTTTTTTATTTTTATACCCGCTACTCATGGAGTAGAAGGGTTTTATAACTTTGTTCAATCCGAAAATGTATGTAACAGGCATAAGGAGACACCTCCGACCCCATAAATTATATATATTCTGGCTCAGGATCAACAGCCGAGTCGATATAGCCATGTCCGTCTGTCCGTCTGTCTATCTGTCCGTCTGTCCGTGTGAAAATCTAGATCTCAGCTATTATAAGAGCTAAAACTACCAAATTTGGTGACAGTATGTGTTATTATTGCACGCTGATCAAGTTTATTTTGGATTTTGGGCACGCCCCTTCCGCCCCTGTAAATAAAAAATTGATTACAAGCGCAATTTTGATGCCATATTGTTCATTTTCGGCTTATATGATAACTATAGCTACCCAGATGATCTCTGAAAATTTGGTAACAATCGTATAATAAACACAGAAGTTATTCAGCTTAACGTTTTCCATAGCTGTAAGCAGCGCTGCCGGCAGCGCAAATTCTTTATTTGTACAGGAAATAACAAGAATGCCTTACAATGCAAATTTTTGCAGTTGTTGGAGAACAGCATCCGTAGCTTAGTGGAAAAGCGATGAACTCCTGAACCGACAGGCCCGTGGCTCGATTCCCAGTTCATGCCGCTTAAGCTTTTCTTTTTATACCCGCTACTCATAGAGTAGAAGGGTATTATAACTTTGTTCAATCCGAAAATGTATGTAACAGGCATAAGGAGACACCTCCGACCCCATAAATTATATATATTCTGGCTCAGGATCAACAGCCGAGTCGATATAGCCATGTCCGTCTGTCCGTCTGTCTATCTGTCCGTCTGTCCGTGTGAAAATCTAGATCTCAGCTATTATAAGATCATATCATATATCATTACAATAATATCATAACAATAACGATAACATTCAGGCCCAATTCGGTCCACAACTTTTCTTGAATAAACTTTTTAGGCAATGACAGGCTGAGCTTTTCATCTCCGTAGACGCGCCATTTTATACCCGCTACTCATAGAGTAGAAGGGTATTATAACTTTGTGCAAACCGAAAATGTATGTAACAGGCAGAAGGACACACCTCCGACCCCATAAAGTATAGATATTCTGGCTCAGGATCAACAGCCGAGTCGATATAGCCATGTCCGTCTGTCCGTCTTTCCATCTGTCCGTCTGTCTGTCTGTCCGTCCGTCTGTCCGTGTGAAAATCTAGATCTCAGCTATTATAAGAGCTAGGCCTACCAAATTTGGTAACACTATGTGTTATTATTGCACGCTGTTCAAGTTTATTTTGGATTTTAACCACGCTCCCTTCCGTCCCTGTAAGTCGAAAAAAATTGATTACAAGCTCAATTTTGATGTCATATTGTTCATTTTCGGTTTATATGATAACTATAGCTAGCCAGATGATCTCTGAAAATTTGGTAACAATCGGATAATAAACACAGAAGTTATTCAGCTTAACGTTTTCCATAGCTGTAAGCAGCGGTGCCGGCAGCGCAAATTCTTTATTTGTACAGGAAATAATAAGAATACCTTACAATGCAAATTTTTGCAGTTGTTGGATAACAGCGTCAGTAGCTTGGTGGAAAAGCGATGAACTCCTGAACCGACAGGCCCGTGGTTCGATTCCCAGTTCATGCCGCTTAAGCTTCTTCTTTTTATTTTTTTTGAGAACTTTTACTTTAATTTTTGAAAATGCATTAATTGGTGGTCATGCATTTTATTTAAAATATTTTTAATGGCTCACAATGAACTTAGTTAACAAGTGGAGTAGTGACAGTCTCTTAAATCAGCTGTGTGCGATTGTTAGAGCGCAGCTTTTTCTTATATGTTTTTATTTTTATTTTACCCGCTACTCATAGAGTAGAAGGGTATTATAACTTTGTTCAAATCGAAAATGTATGTAACAGGCAGAAGGAGACAGCTCCGACCCCATAAAGTATATATATTCTGGCTCAGGATTAACAGCCGAGTAGACATAGCCATGTCCGTCTGTCCGTCTGTCTGGCTGTTCGTCCGTCCGTCTGTCTGTCCGTGAAAATCTAGATCTCAGCTATTATAAGAGCTAGAACTACCAAATTTGCCGACAGTATGTGTAATTATTGCACGCTGATCAAGTTTATTTTGGATTTTGGCCACGCCCCCTTCCGCCCCTGTAAATAAAAAAAAAATTGATTACAAGCGCAATTTTGATGCCATATTTTTCATTTTCGGTTTATATGGTGGTGAAATGGGTTAAGTTGTGGACTGCAACACGAACAGTACTATTATGCATTTACAGGTTCGAGTCCCGCCCGCATCAAAAATTAAATGCGTTCAAAAATGTTTTTTTTTTTTATTTTAGATTTTGACTTTGCATAAATATTGTAAGTCCATAGCCTTTTACGGTCAAAATATAATTGTAGCCGTTTTTTTTTTGGTCCGCAAATAAATGATGTACGAGCAGCTGGGTAGCGGGTATATTACAGTCGAGTACACTCGAATGTAGCTTTTTTACTTGTTTATTTAATTGTATGTTTAAGTTATGAGAATAAATAGCAACAACAATACGCATCATGCATTCAGACTTTGTTTTTGTCGTGCAAAAAAAGTTAGAGTGCTCTAGAACACTTTCCATTCAAGTATATAATATTTATGCAAAGTCAAAATCTAAAATAAAACAAGTAAGAAAGCTACAGTCGAGTGTGCTCGACTGTAATATACCCGCTACCCAGCTGCTCGTACATCATTTATTTGCGGAACAAAAAAAAAAAACGGCTACAATCATATTTTGACCGTAAAAGGCTATGGACTGACAATATTTATGCAAAGTCAAAATCTAAAATAAAACAAAATAAACTTGATCAGCGTGCAATAATAACACATATTGTCACCAAATTTGGTAGTCCTAGCTCTTATAATAGCTGAGATCTAGATTTTCACACGGACAGACAGACGGACAGATAGACATACGGACAGACAGACATGGCTATATCGACTCGGCTGTTTATCCTGAGCCAGAATATATATACTTTATGGGGTCGGAGGTGTCTTCTTCTGGCTGTTACATACATTTTCGGTTTGAACAAAGTTATAATACCCTTCTACTCAATGAGTAGCGGCTGTAAACATTCTTGAACACATTTAATTTTTGATGCGGGCGGGATTTGAACCCGTAAATGCATAATAGTACTGTTCGTTTTGCAGTCCACAACTTAACCCATTTCACCACCGTACACGCACACGATTCGGCACAATGCTGCAAGCAGCGCTGCCGGCGGCGCTGCTTACAGCTATGGAAAACGTTAAGCTGAATAACTTCTGTGTTTATTATCCGATTGTTACCAACTTTTTAGAGATTATCTGGCTAGCTATAGTTATCATGCAAACCGAAAATGAACAATATGGCATAAAAATTGCGCTTGTAATCAATGTTTTTTCGATTTACGGGGGCGGAAGAGGGCGTGGCCAAAATCCAAAATAAACTTGATCAGCGTGCAATAATAACATATATTGTCACCAAATTTGGTAGATCTAGCTCTTAAAATAGCTAAGATCTAGATTTTCACACGGGCAGACAGACGGACAGACAGACAGACGGACAGACGGACATGGCTATATCGACTCGGCTGTTGATCCTGAGCTAGAATATATATACTTTATGGGGTCGGAGGTGTCTCCTTCAGCCTGTTACATACATTTTCGGTTTGAACAAAGTTATAATGCCCTTCTTCCCTATGAGTAGCGGGTATATTAAATAAGAGGGCTTATCTATGGTTAGGTAATGCAGTAGCCCAATTGTGATAAGTTTGTGACTAGGGTTAGTACCTATAGTGTAACTAAGGAAAAACAAGTAAGAACGGCTACAGTCAAGTGTTGACTGTATAAGACAAAAAAGACAAGAAAAAAATGAGATTTAGAAAACTGTTAATAGTAAACGTGTTTTTCAAAGAAAAATAATAAACAACACATATAATTTTCAGTTAGACGTCAAGCAGGCCAAGCAGTTGGTTTCGATCGGAACCAAACTTCCAGCGATCGTTTAGGTGGTGGTAGTTATCATTCACACCAAAACTGAATCTCTAGCTTTATTATTGCGCTTGCTATACGGATTATCGATTTGCGGAAGCGAAAGTAGACCTGGCACAAATTTTATTAAAAATTTTACAGCGTATGATTCACATAACTGTTGTCACCAAATTTGGTGGCTCTAGCTTTTTTAGTTTCTGAGATATAGGCGCTAGCAATACGGTTTATCGATTTGCGGGGCTGGAAGTAGGCGTGGCCCAAATTTTAATAAAAACTTTACAGCGTATGATGCACATGAGTGTTGTCACCAAATTTGGTGGCTCTAGCTTTTTATACCCGCTACTCATAGAGTAAAAGGGAATTATAACTTTGTTCAAACCGAAAATGTATGTAACAGGCAGAAGGAGACACCTCCGACCCCATAAAGTATATATATTCTGGCTCAGGATCAACAGCCGAGTCGATATAGCCATGTCCGTCTGTCCGTCTGTCTGTCCGTGTGAAAATCTAGATCTCAGCTATTATAAGAGCTAGGACTACCAAATTTGGTGACAATATGTGTTATTATTGCACGCTAATCAAGTTTATTTTGGATTTTGGCCACGCCCCCCTTCCGCCCCCGTAAATCAAAAAAAACATTGATTACAAGCGCAATTTTGATGCCATATTGTTCATGTTCGGTTTACATGATAACTATAGCTAGCCAGATGATCTCTGTAAATTTGGTAACAATCGGATAATAAACACAGAAGTTATTCAGCTTAACGTTTTCCATAGCTGTAAGCAGCGCTGCCGGCAGCGCTGCTTGCAGCATTGTGCCGAATCGTGTATGGGGTCGGAGGTGACTCCTTCTGTCTGTTACATACATTTTCGGTTTGAACAAAGTTATAATACCCTTCTACTCTATTAGTAGCGGGTATAAAAATTCAACTTTAACCTTGGTGCTTCTTTGTGCCATATAAAAGTAATATTCCACAAAACACTGGAACGTTTGTTAGTAAACAATTGAAAATACTCACAAGCAATACATTGGACAACTCAACAACAACACACAATTATCGGCGAACATGTATTAACGATTAATTAACATACTCTGACTTGCTTTTTCCATATTTAAAAATAAACTCAAAGTTTGCTTGCGCTGCAAGATGTTAAATTTTTGCCGCCAAGTTTCACAATTCAAAGCACCTCTGAATCAGCTCATCTAATATTATTGTTCTAATATTATTTTTATGCTATCTTGTTACTAAGGAATCAAAAAATGAAAGTAGCATTAAAATATCAATCACAGAAAAAATTACATTAATGCCAAAATTTCCAGCCTTTACCCATAGCGCAGTGGCTACAGATATCTAAAGTTAAGCGTCAAATATCGAGTGCCCTACTGAGAAGCGCATCCCTACCAAGAAAGAGTTCTTGAGCCGTATTAAGTGCACGTGCGACCCGATTGGATTTTTGACCTGGTTCATAAGATCGCCAAATTGTTTATGCGATAAATTTGGCGGAGAGGAGTCAAATGGGACCAGACGCTACGAGGCAATTAGCCGAAGCATTGACGTAATTCAAAAACTTTTGAGCGATGCTCATGCGACGGTTCTTTTGGTATAAATTTAGCAAAAAATCATAGAGCACGCAAAACACATATAATCTTTACGTCTCTCACAACCAAACAGAAAATGCCAGAAAATTCCAGAAATTCATTCATAAATAAGATTTTGACGGACCTTTTTAATGCCGGTACTATGAGAAATTCAAAGCTTTCTCGAGCTGCAAGTCAAGGGAACTGTAACCAACCCTGCCACCATCTGCGCATGTCAGTCCGCTGTGTGGACCTTGTGAACTACCTGGTCTTCGTCAACAATCTTCTGCGCTAGCTTGCCTTCAACCACACTTTTGTGGAATCCACTATCAAGAAGCGCTAGGTAATCTTCACCGAAGATGCAGACTTTGGGAAAAAGACGTATGTTATACCTTTGATGAACAATGGGAACGATCTAGGTAGAAGAAAATCGTGGTAGCAATGGCCTGACTCGTCGCAATTCCAGCATTTAAAACTGTCGAAAGAGCGAACCGCACAACCTCATCTGTTTCCGAGTCGATTTTTTTTTTCAGCTTGAAGAGAATTTACGTTTCGTTTCGAGACAGTGCGATGATAAGGATTAATATTACGGCAAAACTCCTTACGCCGATGGCATTCCCAACGAAATGTTCGCATGCAATAATTCATGTTGCAGTTCGGCACGTAAATTATAGCGAACTCCTACCGTAATCTCGCTGTCGGACATAGGTGTTCTCAAGGAGACGGCAATTGTAATCATGGCGTCTAAGAACCCTACTGACGACAACGCATTTATCCTTTATTTCCCGCGTACGCGAAACAAGTGTTTGTATAAAATTGTGTATATATATATAAACCAAGTTTTTATATAAAATCAAAAAAGTGCAGGTGTTTTTATATGAAGCCGCAACCAAGCTGAATTTCCTGCCTACGAAATCATAATAGTCAAATATAACTATTTCATATGAAATTATGAATGCAAAACAAGTTTTTATATAAAATTAAAAAGTGCAATTATTTTCATATAAACTATCAACCAAGTTGTGTTTTTTTTTCTACGAGATTAAAATAGTCAAATGACATTATTTCATAGGAAATTATCATTTATTTGCGGTACAAAAAAAACCGGCTACAATCATATTTTGACCGTAAAAGGTTATGGACTTACAATATTTATGCAAAGTCAAAATCTAAACTAAAAACAAGTAAGAAAGCTACAGTCGAGTGTGCTCGACTGTAATATACCCGCTACCCAGCTGCTTGTACATAATTTATTTGCGGAACAAAAAAACGGCTACAATCATATTTTGACCGTAAAAGGCTATGGACTTACAATATTTATGCAAAGTCAAAATCTAAAATAAAAAAAAAACATTTTTGCACATATTTAATTTTTGATGCGGGCGGGAATCGAACCCGTAAATGCATAATAGTACTGTTCGTTTTTCAGTCCACAACTTAACCCATTTCACCACCGTACACGCACACACGATTCGGCACAATTGCGGCACAATTACAGATATGGAAAACGTTAAGCTGAATAACTTCTGTGTATATTATCCGATTGTACCAAATTCAGAGATCATCTGGCTAGCTATAGTTATCATATAAACGGAAAATGAACAATATGGCATCGAAATTGCGCTTGTAATCAATTTTATTCGATTTAAATGGGTGGAAGGAGGCGTGGCCAAAATCCAAAAAAAAACTTGATCAGCGTGCAATAATAACACATACTGTCACCAAATTTGGTAGTTCTAGCTCTTATAATAGCTGAGATCTAGATATTCACACGGACGGACAGACGGATAGACAGACAGACAGACAGACGGGCATGGCTATATCGAATCAGCTGTTAATTCTGAGCCAGAATATATATACTTTATGGGTTCGGAGGTGTCTCCTTCTGCCTGTTACATACACTTTCAAATTGAATAAAGTTATAATACCCTTCTACTCTATGAGTATCGGGTATAAAAAGCTTAAGCGGCATGAACTGGGAATCGAACCACGGGCCTGTCGGTTCAGGAGTTCATCGCTTTTCCACTAAGCTACTGACGCTGTTATCAAAGAACTGCAAAAATTTTGCATTGTAAGGCATTCTTATTATTTCCTGCACAAATAAAGAATTTGCGCAGCCGGCAGCGCTGCTTACAGCTATAGAAAACGTTAAGCTGAATAACTTCTGTGTATATTATCCGATTGTACCAAATTCAGAGATCATCTGGCTAGCTATAGTTATCATATAAACCGAAAATGAACAATATGGCATCAAAATTGCGCTTGTAATCAATTTTTTTCGATTTACATGGGCGGAAGGAGGCGTGGCCAAAATCCAAAGTAAACTTGATCAGCGTGCAATAATAACACATATTGTCACCAAATTTGGTAGTTCTAGCTCTTATAATAGCTGAGATCTAGATTTTCACACGGACAGACAGACGGACAGACGGACATGGCTATATTGACTCGGCTGTTGATCCTGAGCCAGAATATATATACTTTATGGGGTCGGAGATGTCTCCTTCTGCCTGTTACATACATTTTCGGTTTGAACAAAGTTATAATACCTTTCTACTCTATGAGTAGCGGGTATAAAAAATATAAGAAAAAGCTGCGCTCTAACAATCGCACACAGCTGATTTAAGAGACTGTCACTTCTCAACTTGTTAACTAAGTTCATTGTGAGGCTTTAAAAAAATTTTAAATAAAATGCACGACCACCAATTAATGCATAGTCACAAATTAAAGTATAAGTTCTTAAAAAAAAAAAGAAAAAGCTTAAGCGGCATGAACTGGGAATCGAACCACGGGTCTGTCGGTTCAGGAGTTCATCGCTTTTCCACTAAGCTACTGACGCTGTTATCCAACAACTGCAAAAATTTACATTGTAAGGCATTCTTATTATTTCCTGTACAAATAAAGAATTTGCGCTGCCGGCAGCTCTGCTTACAGCTATGGAAAACGTTAAGCTGAATAACTTCTGGCTCAGGATCAACAGCCGAGTCGATATAGCCATGTCCGTCTGTCCGTCTGTCTGTCCGTGTGAAAATCTAGATCCCAGCTATTATAAGAGCTAGGACTACCAAATTTGGTGACAATATGTGTTATTATTGCACGCTGATCAAGCTTATTTTGGATTTTGGCCACGCCCCCTTCCGCCCCCGCAATTCGAAAAAACATTGATTACAAGCGCAATTTTGATTTTTTTGAAGTATATTGTTCATTTTCGGTTTACATGATAACTATAGCTAGCCAGATGATCTCTGAAAATTTGGTAACAATCGGATAATAAACACAGAAGTTATTCAGCTTAACGTTGTCTATAGCTGTAAGCAGCGCTGCCGGCAGTGCGATGATAAGGATTAATATTACGGCAAAACTCCTTACGCCGATGGCATTCCCAACGAAATGTTCGCATGCAATAATTCATGTTGCAGTTCGGCACGTAAATTATAGCGAACTCCTACCGTAATCTCGCTGTCGGACATAGGTGTTCTCAAGGAGACGGCAATTGTAATCATGGCGTCTAAGAACCCTACTGACGACAACGCATTTATCCTTTATTTCCCGCGTACGCGAAACACGTATAAAATTGTGTATATATAAACCAAGTTTTTATATAAAATCAAAAAAGTGCAGGTGTTTTTATATGAAGCCGCAACCAAGTTGAATTTCCTGCCTACGAAATCATAATAGTCAAATATTACTATTTCATATGAAATTATGAATGCAAAACAAGTTTTTATATAAAATTAAAAAAGTGCAATTATTTTCATATAAACTATCAACCAAGTTATGTTTTTTTTTTCTACGAGATTAAAATAGTCAAATGACATTATTTCATAGGAAATTATCATTTATTTGCGGTACAAAAAAAACCGGCTACAATCATATTTTGACCGTAAAAGGTTATGGACTTACAATATTTATGCAAAGTCAAAATCTAAAATAAAAAAAAAAACATTTTTGCACACATTTAATTTTTGATGCGGGCGGGACTCGAACCCGTAAATACATAATAGTACTGATCGTTTTGCAGTCAACAACTTAACCCATTTCACCACCGTACACGCACACACGATTCGGCACAATGCTGCAAGCAGCGCTGCCGGCAGCATTGTGCCGAATCGTGTGTGCGTGTACGGTGGTGAAATGGGTTAAGTTGTTGACTGCAAAACGATCAGTACTATTATGTATTTACGGGTTCGAGTCCCGCCCGCATCAAAAATTAAATGTGTGCAAAAATGTTTTTTTTTTTATTTTAGATTTTGACTTTGCATAAATATTGTAAGTCCATAACCTTTTACGGTCAAAATATGATTGTAGCCGGTTTTTTTTGTACCGCAAATAAATGATAATTTCCTATGAAATAATGTCATTTGACTATTTTAATCTCGTAGAAAAAAAAAACATAACTTGGTTGATAGTTTATATGAAAATAATTGCACTTTTTTAATTTTATATAAAAACTTGTTTTGCATTCATAATTTCATATGAAATAGTAATATTTGACTATTATGATTTCGTAGGCAGGAAATTCAACTTGGTTGCGGCTTCATATAAAAACACCTGCACTTTTTTGATTTTATATAAAAACTTGGTTTATATATACACAATTTTATACGTGTTTCGCGTACGCGGGAAATAAAGGATAAATGCGTTGTCGTCAGTAGGGTTCTTAGACGCCATGATTACAATTGCCGTCTCCTTGAGAACACCTATGTCCGACAGCGAGATTACGGTAGGAGTTCGCTATAATTTACGTGCCGAACTGCAACATGAATTATTGCATGCGAACATTTCGTTGGGAATGCCATCGGCGTAAGGAGTTTTGCCGTAATATTAATCCTTATCATCGCACTGCCGGCAGCGCTGCTTACAGCTATAGACAACGTTAAGCTGAATAACTTCTGTGTTTATTATCCGATTGTTACCAAATTTTCAGAGATCATCTGGCTAGCTATAGTTATCATGTAAACCGAAAATGAACAATATACTTCAAAAAATCAAAATTGCGCTTGTAATCAATGTTTTTTCGAATTGCGGGGGCGGAAGGGGGCGTGGCCAAAATCCAAAATAAGCTTGATCAGCGTGCAATAATAACACATATTGTCACCAAATTTGGTAGTCCTAGCTCTTATAATAGCTGGGATCTAGATTTTCACACGGACAGACAGACGGACAGACGGACATGGCTATATCGACTCGGCTGTTGATCCTGAGCCAGAATATATATACTTTATGGGGTCGGAGGTGTCTCCTTCTGCCTGTTACATACATTTTCGGTTTGAATAAAGTTACAGCTGCTTACAGCTGTGGAAAACGTTAAGCTGAATAACTTCTGTGTTTATTATCCGATTGTTACCAAATTTTCAGAGATCATCTGGCTAGCTATGGTTATCATGTAAACCGAAAATGAAGAATATGGCATCAAAATTGCACTTGTTATCAATGTTTTTTCGATTTGCGGGGCGGAAGGGGGCGTGGCCAAAATCCAAAATAAACTTGATCAGCGTGCAATAATAACACATATTGTCACCAAATTTGGTAGTCCTAGCTCTTATAATAGCTGAGATCTAGATTTTCACACGGACAGACAGACGGACAGACGGACATGGCTATATCGACTCGGCTGTTGATCCTGAGCCAGAATATATATACTTTATGGGGTCGGAGGTGTCTCCTTCTGCCTGTTACATACATTTTCGGTTTGAACAAAGTTATAATACCCTTCTACTCTATGAGTAGCGGGTATAAAAAGAAAAAGCTTAAGCGGCATGAACTGGGAATCGAACCACGGGCCTGTCGTTCATCGCTTTTCCACTAAGCTAGTGAAGCTGTTATCCAACAACTGCAAAAATTTACATTGTAAGGCATTCTTATTATTTCCTGTACAAATAAAGAATTTGCGCTGCCGGCAGCGCTGCTTACAGCTATGGAAAACGTGTTTTTTTTTCTACGAGATTAAAATAGTCAAATGACATTATTTCATAGGAAATTATCATTTATTTTCGGTACAAAAAAAACCGGCTAGAATCATATTTTGACCGTAAAAGGTTGTGGACTTACAATATTTATGCAAAGTCAAAATCTAAAATAAAAACAAAAACATTTTTGCACATATTTAATTTTTGATGCGGGCGGGACTCGAACCCGTAAATACATAATAGTACTGTTCGTTTTGCAGTCAACAACTTAACCCATTTCACCACCGTACACGCACACACGATTCGGCACAATGCTGCAAGCAGCGCTGCCGGCAGCTATGGAAAACGTTAAGCTGAATAACTTCTGTGTATATTATCCGATTGTACCAAATTCAGAGATCATCTGGCTAGCTATAGTTATCATATAAACCAAATATGAACAATATGGCATCAAAATTGCGCTTGTAATCAATTTTTTTCGATTTACATGGGCGGAAGGAGGCGTGGCCAAAATCCAAAGTAAACTTGACCAGCGTGCAATAATAACACATATTGTCACCAAATTTGGTAGTTCTAGCTCTTATAATAGCTGAGATCTAGATTTTCACACGGACAGACAGACGGACAGACGGACATGGCTATATTGACTCGGCTGTTGATCCTGAGCCAGAATATATATACTTTATGGGGTCGGAGATGTCTCCTTCTGCCTGTTACATACATTTTCGGTATGAACAAAGTTATAATACCTTTCTACTCTATGAGTAGCGGGTATAAAAAATATAAGAAAAAGCTGCGCTCTAACAATCGCACACAGCTGATTTAAGAGACTGTCACTTCTCAACTTGTTAACTAAGTTCATTGTGAGGCTTTAAAAAATTTTTAAATAAAATACACGACCACCAATTAATGCATAGTCTCAAATTTAAGTATAAGTTCTTAAAAAAAAAAGAAAAAGCTTAAGCGGCATGAACTGGGAATCGAACCACGGGCCTGTCGGTTCAGGAGTTCATCGCTCTTCCACTAAGCTACTGACGCTGTTATCCAACAACTGCAAAAATTTACATTGTAAGGCATTCTTTTTATTTCCTGTAGAAATAAAGAATTTGCGCTGCCGGCAGCGCTGCTTACAGCTATGGAAAACGTTAAGCTGAATAACTTCTGTGTTTATTATACCCGCTACTAATAGAGTAGAAGGGTATTATAACTTTGTTCAAACCGAAAATGTATGTAACAGGCAGAAGGAGACACCTCCGACCCCATAAAGTATATATATTCTGGCTCAGGATCAACAGCCGAGTCGATTTAGCCATGTCCGTCTGTCCGTCTGTCTGTCCGTGTGAAAATCTAGATCTCAGCTATTATAAGAGCTAGGACTACCAAATTTGGTGACAATATGTGTTATTATTGCACGTTGATCAAGATTACTTTGGATTTTGGCCACGCCCCCTTCCGCCCCCGTAATTCGAAAAAACATTGATTACAAGCGCAATTTTGAATTTTTTGAAGTATATTGTTCATTTTCGGTTTACATGATAACTATAGCTAGCCAGATGATCTCTGAAAATTTGGTAACAATCGGATAATAAACACAGAAGTTGTTCAGCTTAACGTTTTCCATAGCTATAAGCAAATTGATCAGCGTGCAATAATAACACATATTGTCACCAAATTTGGTAGTCCTAGCTCTTATAATAGCTGAAATCTAGATTTTCACACGGACAGACAGACGGACAGACGGACATGGCTATATCAACTCGGCTGTTGATCCTGAGCCAGAATATATATACTTTATGGGGTCGGAGGTGTCTCCTTCTGCCTGTTACATACATTTTCGGTTTGAACAAAGTTATAATACCCTTCTACTCTATGAGTAGCGGGTATAAAAATTCATGTAAAACAAGTTTCAAGTTCATATGATATCAAAAAAATTGAATTATTTATATAACAAGTAAGAAAGCTACATTCGAGTGTGCTCGACTGTATTATACCCGCTACCCAGCTGCTCGTACATCATTTATTTGCGGAAAAAAAAAAACGGCTACAATCATATTTTGACCGTAAAAGGCTATGGACTTACAATATTTATGCAAAGTCAAAATCTAAAATAAAAAAAAACATTTTTGCACATATTTAATTTTTGATGCGGGCGGGAATCGAACCCGTAAATGCATAATAGTACTGTTCGTTTTGCAGTCAACAACTTAACCCATTTCACCAACGTACACGCACAAACGATTCGGCACAATGCTGCAAGCAGCGCTGCCGACAGCTATGGAAAACGTTAAGCTGAATAACTTCTGTGTATATTATCCGATTGTACCAAATTCAGAGATCATCTGGCTAGCTATAGTTATCATATAAACCGAAAATGAACAATATGGCATCAAAATTGCGCTTGTAATCAATTTTTTTCCATTTAAATGGGCGGAAGGAGGCGTGGCCAAAATCCAAAAAAAAACTTGATCAGCGTGCAATAATAACACATACTGTCACCAAATTTGGTAGTTCTAGCTCTTATAATAGCTGAGATCTAGATATTCACACGGACGGACAGACGGACAGACGGACATGGCTATATCGACTCGGCTGTAGATCCTGAGCCAGAATATATATACTTTATGGGGTCGGAGGTGTCTCCTTCTGCCTGTTACATACATTTTCGGTTTGAACAAAGTTATAATACCCTTTTACTCTATGAGTAGCGGGTATAATAAACACAGAAGTTATTCAGCTTAACGTTTTCCATAGCTGTAAGCAGCGCTGCCGGCAGCGCATATTCTTTATTTGTACAGGAAATAATAAGAATGCCTTACAATGTAAATTTTTGCAGTTGTTGGATAACAGCGTCAGTAGCTTCGTGGAAAAGCGATGAACTCCTGAACCGACAGGCCCGTGGTTCGATTCCCAGTTTATGCCGCTTAAGCTTTTTATACCCGATACTCATAGAGTAGAAGGGTATTATAACTTTATTCAATCCGAAAATGTATGTTACAGGCAGAAGGAGACACCCTACTGACGACATCGCATTTATCCTTTATTTCCCGAGTACGCGAAACAAGTGTTTGTATAAAATTGTGTATATATAAACCAAGTTTTTATATAAAATCAAAAAAGTGCAGGTGTTTTTATATGAAGCCGCAACCAAGTTGAATTTCCTGCCTACGAAATCATAATAGTCAAATATTACTATTTCATATGAAATTATGAATGCAAAACAAGTTTTTATATAAAATTAAAAAAGTGCAATTATTTTCATATAAACTATCAACCAAGTTGTGTTTTTTTTTTCTACGAGATTAAAATAGTCAAATGACATTATTTCATAGGAAATTATCATTTATTTGCGGTACAAAAAAAACCGGCTACAATCATATTTTGACCGTAAAAGGTTATGGACTTACAATATTTATGCAAAGTCAAAATCTAAAATAAAAAAAAAAACATTTTTGCACACATTTAATTTTTGATGCGGGCGGGACTCGAACCCGTAAATACATAATAGTACTGATCGTTTTGCAGTCAACAACTTAACCCATTTCACCACCGTACACGCACACACGATTCGGCACAATGCCGCAAGCAGCGCTGCCGGCAGCGCTGCTTACAGCTGTGGAAAACGTTAAGCTGAATAACTTCTGTGTTTATTATCCGATTGTTACCAAATTTTCAGAGATCATCTGGCTAGCTATAGTTATCATGTAAACCGAAAATGAAGAATATGGCATCAAAATTGCACTTGTTATCAATGTTTTTTCGATTTGCGGGGCGGAAGGGGGCGTGGCCAAAATCCAAAATAAACTTGATCAGCGTGCAATAATAACACATATTGCCACCAAGTTTGGTTGCCCTAGCTCTTATAATAGCTGAGATCTAGATTTTCACACGGACAGACAGACGGACAGACGGACATGGCTATATCGACTCGGCTGTTGATCCTGAGACAGAATATATATACTTTATGGGGTCGGAGGTGTCTCCTTCTGCCTGTTACATACATTTTCGGTTTGAACAAAGTTATAATACCCTTCTACTCTATGAGTAGCGGGTATAAAAAGAAAAAGCTTAAGCGCCATGAACTGGGAATCGAACCACGGGCCTGTCGTTCATCGCTTTTCCACTAAGCTAGTGAAGCTGTTATCCAACAACTGCAAAAATTTACATTGTAAGGCATTCTTATTATTTCCTGTACAAATAAAGAATTTGCGCTGCCGGCAGCGCTGCTTACAGCTATGGAAAACGTGTTTTTTTCTACGAGATTAAAATAGTCAAATGACATTATTTCATAGGAAATTATCATTTATTTGCGGTACAAAAAAACCGGCTAGAATCATATTTTGACCGTAAAAGGTTGTGGACTTACAATATTTATGCAAAGTCAAAATCTAATAAAAAAAAAAAAAAAACATTTTTGCACACATTTAATTTTTGATGCGGGCGGGACTCGAACCCGTAAATACATAATAGTACTGTTCGTTTTGCAGTCAACAACTTAACCCATTTCACCACCGTACACGCACACACGATTCGGCACAATGCTGCAAGCAGCGCTGCCGGCAGCTATGGAAAACGTTAAGCTGAATAACTTCTGTGTATATTATCCGATTGTACCAAATTCAGAGATCATCTGGCTAGCTATAGTTATCATATAAACCAAATATGAACAATATGGCATCAAAATTGCGCTTGTAATCAATTTTTTCGATTTACATGGGCGGGAAGGAGGCGTGGCCAAAATCCAAAGTAAACTTGACCAGCGTGCAATAATAACACATATTGTCACCAAATTTGGTAGTTCTAGCTCTTATAATAGCTGAGATCTAGATTTTCACACGGACAGATAGACGGACAGACGGACATGGCTATATTGACTCGGCTGTTGATCCTGAGCCAGAATATATATACTTTATGGGGTCGGAGATGTCTCCTTCTGCCTGTTACATACATTTTCGGTTTGAACAAAGTTATAATACCTTTCTACTCTATGAGTAGCGGGTAGAAAAAATATAAGAAAAAGCTGCGCTCTAACAATCGCACACAGCTGATTTAAGAGACTGTCACTTCTCAACTTGTTAACTAAGTTCATTGTGAGGCTTTAAAAAAATTTTTAAATAAAATACACGACCACCAATTAATGCATAGTCTCAAATTTAAGTATAAGTTCTTAAAAAAAAAAGAAAAAGCTTAAGCGGCATGAACTGGGAATCGAACCACGGGCCTGTCGGTTCAGGAGTTCATCGCTCTTCCACTAAGCTACTGACGCTGTTATCCAACAACTGCAAAAATTTACATTGTAAGGCATTCTTTTTATTTCCTGTACAAATAAAGAATTTGCGCTGCCGGCAGCGCTGCTTACAGCTATGGAAAACGTTAAGCTGAATAACTTCTGTGTTTATTATACCCGCTACTAATAGAGTAGAAGGGTATTATAACTTTGTTCAAACCGAAAATGTATGTAACAGGCAGAAGGAGACACCTCCGACCCCATAAAGTATATATATTCTGGCTCAGGATCAACAGCCGAGTCGATTTAGCCATGTCCGTCTGTCCGTCCGTGTGAAAATCTAGATCTCAGCTATTATAAGAGCTAGGACTACCAAATTTGGTGACAATATGTGTTATTATTGCACGCTGATCAAGATTACTTTGGATTATGGCCACGCCCCCTTCCGCCCCCGTAATTCGAAAAACATTGATTACAAGCGCAATTTTGATTTTTTTCAAGTATATTGTTCATTTTCGGTTTACATGATACCTATAGCTAGCCAGATGATCTCTGAAAATTTGGTAACAATCGGATAATAAACACAGAAGTTGTTCAGCTTAACGTTTTCCATAGCTATAAGCAAATTGATCAGCGTGCAATAATAACACATATTGTCACCAAATTTGGTAGTCCTAGCTCTTATAATAGCTGAGATCTAGATTTTCACACGGACAGACAGACGGACAGACGGACATGGCTAAATCGACTCGGCTGTTGATCCTGAGCCAGAATATATATACTTTATGGGGTCGGAGGTGTCTCCTTCTGCCTGTTACATACATTTTCGGTTTGAACAAAGTTATAATACCCTTCTACTCTATGAGTAGCGGGTATAAAAAGAAAAAGCTTAAGCGCCATGAACTGGGAATCGAACCACGGGCCTGTCGTTCATCGCTTTTCCACTAAGCTAGTGAAGCTGTTATCCAACAACTGCAAAAATTTACATTGTAAGGCATTCTTATTATTTCCTGTACAAATAAAGAATTTGCGCTGCTCGGCAGCGCTGCTTACAGCTATGGAAAACGTGTGTTTTTTTCTACGAGATTAAAATAGTCAAATGACATTATTTCATAGGAAATTATCATTTATTTGCGGTACAAAAAAACCGGCTAGAATCATATTTTGACCGTAAAAGGTTGTGGACTTACAATATTTATGCAAAGTCAAAATCTAAAATAAAAAAAAAAACATTTTTGCACACATTTAATTTTTGATGCGGGCGGGACTCGAACCCGTAAATACATAATAGTACTGTTCGTTTTGCAGTCAACAACTTAACCCATTTCACCACCGTACACGCACACACGATTCGGCACAATGCTGCAAGCAGCGCTGCCGGCAGCTATGGAAAACGTTAAGCTGAATAACTTCTGTGTATATTATCCGATTGTACCAAATTCAGAGATCATCTGGCTAGCTATAGTTATCATATAAACCAAATATGAACAATATGGCATCAAAATTGCGCTTGTAATCAATTTTTTCGATTTACATGGGCGGAAGGAGGCGTGGCCAAAATCCAAAGTAAACTTGACCAGCGTGCAATAATAACACATATTGTCACCAAATTTGGTAGTTCTAGCTCTTATAATAGCTGAGATCTAGATTTTCACACGGACAGATAGACGGACAGACGGACATGGCTATATTGACTCGGCTGTTGATCCTGAGCCAGAATATATATACTTTATGGGGTCGGAGATGTCTCCTTCTGCCTGTTACATACATTTTCGGTTTGAACAAAGTTATAATACCTTTCTACTCTATGAGTAGCGGGTAGAAAAAATATAAGAAAAAGCTGCGCTCTAACAATCGCACACAGCTGATTTAAGAGACTGTCACTTCTCAACTTGTTAACTAAGTTCATTGTGAGGCTTTAAAAAAATTTTTAAATAAAATACACGACCACCAATTAATGCATAGTCTCAAATTTAAGTATAAGTTCTTAAAAAAAAAAGAAAAAGCTTAAGCGGCATGAACTGGGAATCGAACCACGGGCCTGTCGGTTCAGGAGTTCATCGCTCTTCCACTAAGCTACTGACGCTGTTATCCAACAACTGCAAAAATTTACATTGTAAGGCATTCTTTTTATTTCCTGTACAAATAAAGAATTTGCGCTGCCGGCAGCGCTGCTTACAGCTATGGAAAACGTTAAGCTGAATAACTTCTGTGTTTATTATACCCGCTACTAATAGAGTAGAAGGGTATTATAACTTTGTTCAAACCGAAAATGTATGTAACAGGCAGAAGGAGACACCTCCGACCCCATAAAAGTATATATATTCTGGCTCAGGATCAACAGCCGAGTCGATTTAGCCATGTCCGTCTGTCCGTCCGTGTGAAAATCTAGATCTCAGCTATTATAAGAGCTAGGACTACCAAATTTGGTGACAATATGTGTTATTATTGCACGCTGATCAAGATTACTTTGGATTATGGCCACGCCCCCTTCCGCCCCCGTAATTCGAAAAACATTGATTACAAGCGCAATTTTGATTTTTTTCAAGTATATTGTTCATTTTCGGTTTACATGATACCTATAGCTAGCCAGATGATCTCTGAAAATTTGGTAACAATCGGATAATAAACACAGAAGTTGTTCAGCTTAACGTTTTCCATAGCTATAAGCAAATTGATCAGCGTGCAATAATAACACATATTGTCACCAAATTTGGTAGTCCTAGCTCTTATAATAGCTGAGATCTAGATTTTCACACGGACAGACAGACGGACAGACGGACATGGCTATATCGACTCGGCTGTTGATCCTGAGCCAGAATATATATACTTTATGGGGTCGGAGGTGTCTCCTTCTGCCTGTTACATACATTTTCGGTTTGAACAAAGTTATAATACCCTTCTACTCTATGAGTAGCGGGTATAAAAATTCATGTAAAACAAGTTTCAAGTTCATATGATATCAAAAAAATTGAATTATTTATATAACAAGTAAGAAAGCTACATTCGAGTGTGCTCGACTGTATTATACCCGCTACCCAGCTGCTCGTACATCATTTATTTGCAGAAAAAAAAAACGGCTACAATCATATTTTGACCGTAAAAGGCTATGGACTTATATTTATGCAAAGTCAAAATCTAAAATAAAAAAAAAACATTTTTGCACATATTTAATTTTTGATGCGGGCGGGAATCGAACCCGTAAATGCATAATAGTACTGTACTGTACTGAACTGGGAATCGAACCACGGGCCTGTCGGTTCAGGAGTTCAACGCTTTTCCACGAAGCTACTGACGCTGTTATCCAACAACTGCAAAAAGTTACATTGTAAGGCATTCTTATTATTTCCTGTACAAATAAAGAATATTCGCTGCCGGCAGCGCTGCTTACAGCTATGGAAAACGTTAAGCTGAATAACTTCTGTGTTTATTATACCCGCTACTCATAGAGTAAAAGGGTATTATAACTTTGTTCAAACCGAAAATGTATGTAACAGGCAGAAGGAGACACCTCCGACCCCATAAAGTATATATATTCTGGCTCAGGATCTACAGCCGAGTCGATATAGCCATGTCCGTCTGTCCGTCTGTCTGTCCGTGTGAAAATCTAGATCTCAGCTATTATAAGAGCTAGGACTACCAAATTTGGTGACAATATGTGTTATTATTGCACGCTGATCAAGTTTATTTTGGATTTTGGCCACGCCCCCTTCCGCCCCCGTAATTCGAAAAAACATTGATTACAAGTGCAATTTTGATTTTTTTGAAGTATAGTGTTCATTTTCGGTTTACATGATAACTATAGCTAGCCAGATGATCTCTGAAAATTTGGTAACAATCGGATAATAAACACAGAAGTTATTCAGCTTAACGTTTTCCATAGCTGTAAGCAGCGCTGCCGGCAGTGCGATGATAAGGATTAATATTACGGCAAAACTCCTTACGCCGTATGTTCGCATGCAATAATTCATGTTGCAGTTCGGCACGTAAATTATAGCGAACTCCTACCGTAATCTCGCTGTCGGACATAGGTGTTCTCAAGGAGACGGCAATTGTAATCATGGCGTCTAAGAACCCTACTGACGACAACGCATTTATCCTTTATTTCCCGCGTACGCGAAACAAGTGTTTGTATAAAATTGTGTATATACGAGGGTCGTTTGATAAGACCGTGACTTTTTGTATTTGCCGCGCACCTGCTCTAAATACAACACTGCTCCTGTCAGCAGTTATCGATTAACAGCTGACTGTAAAATTTTGAGAAAGCTGCGTTTTTTGGTTTGCGTTTTATAGGCATTGAAAGCAGACGATCTCGTGAATTTTAACGAAAATGGAAAAAAGTGAATTTCGTGTGCTAATTAAGCATTATTTTTTGCGTAAAAAATCCATCACCGAAACCAAGGAAAGACTTGATAAATATTATGGGGACTCTGCACCATCAATTTCAATGGTTAAGAAATGGTTTACTGAGTTCCGTTGTGGTCGTACCAGTACAAGTGATGCCGAACGTTCAGGTCGCCCAAAAGAGGTCGTCATGCCAGAAATCGTCGACAAAATCCATGGAATGATATTGGATGATCGGAGAATGAAAGTGCGTGAGGTAGCTGAGGCTGTAGGCATCTCAACTGAACGGGTACATCACATTTTACATGAATATTTGGACATGAAAAAGCTTTCCGCGCGATGGGTGCCGCGATTGCTCACAAACGACCATAAGCGCAACCGTGTGACCATTTCAAAGGAGTGTTTGGCGATGTTCAACCGCAATCCAAACGAATTTTTGCGCCGTTTCGTTACCGTAGACGAAACATGGATCCACCACACCACACCAGAGACCAAAGAACAATCAAGACAGTGGGTTTCTCCGGGTGAACGTGCACCAAAGAAGGCCAAGGTGGGTCTGTCGGCCAACAAGGTCATGGCCACAGTTTTTGGGATGCACAAGGTATCATTCACATCGATTACCTTGAAAAGGGTAAAACGATCACCGGCGAATATTATTCAGAGCTTTTGGACAGATTCGATATTGATTTGAAGCAGAAACGACCGCATTTGGCGAAAAAAAGTGCTGTTCCATCAGGACAATGCACGGGTGCACACGTGTGTAGTCAGCATGGCAAAATTTCATAAATTGGGCTACGAACTGCTACCCCATCCAGCATATTCTCCAGATTTAGCCCCCCTGTGACTATTTTTTGTTTCCAAACATGAAGAAATGGCTCGGCGGTAAGAGATTCGGGTCAAATGAAGAGGTCATCACAGAAACAAACGACTATTTTGAGGGGTTTTGAGAAAACCTATTATTTGGAAGGAATAAAAAAATTGGAAAAACGCTGGACTAAATGTATAGAGCTAAAAGGAGATTATGTTGAGAAATAAAACGCTTCTTTGACGAAAAAAATATATTTTATTCAAAAAGTCACGGACTTATCAAACGACCCTCGTATATACCAAGTTTTTATATAAAATCAAAAAAGTGCAGGTGTTTTTATATGAAGCCGCAACCAAGTTGAATTTCCTGCCTACGAAATCATAATAGTCAAATATTACTATTTCATATGAAATTATGAATGCAAAACAAGTTTTTATATAAAATTAAAAAAGTGCAATTATTTTCATATAAACTATCAACCAAGTTGTGTTTTTTTTTTTCTACGAGATTAAAATAGTCAAATGACATTATTTCATAGGAAATTATCATTTATTTGCGGTACAAAAAAAACCGGCTACAATCATATTTTGACCGTAAAAGGTTATGGACTTACAATATTTATGCAAAGTCAAAATCTAAAATAAAAAAAAAAACATTTTTGCACACATTTAATTTTTGATGCGGGCGGGACTCGAACCCGTAAATACATAATAGTACTGATCGTTTTGCAGTCAACAACTTAACCCATTTCACCAACGTACACGCACAAACGATTCGGCACAATGCTGCAAGCAGCGCTGCCGGCAGCGCTGCTTACAGCTGTGGAAAACGTTAAGCTGAATAACTTCTGTGTTTATTATCCGATTGTTACCAAATTTTCAGAGATCATCTGGCTAGCTATAGTTATCATGTAAACCGAAAATGAACAATATGGCATCAAAATTGCGCTTGTTATCAATGTTTTTTCGATTTGCGGGGCGGAAGGGGGCGTGGCCAAAATCCAAAATAAACTTGATCAGCGTGCAATAATAACACATATTGTCACCAAGTTTGGTTGTCCTAGCTTTTATAATAGCTGAGATCTAGATTTTCACACGGACAGACAGACGGACAGACGGACATGGCTATATCGACTCGGCTGTTGATCCTGAGACAGAATATATATACTTTATGGGGTCGGAGGTGTCTCCTTCTGCCTGTTACATACATTTTCGGTTTGAACAAAGTTATAATACCCTTCTACTCTATGAGTAGCGGGTATAAAAAGAAAAAGCTTAAGCGGCATGAACTGGGAATCGAACCACGGGCCTGTCGTTCATCGCTTTTCCACTAAGCTAGTGAAGCTGTTATCCAACAACTGCAAAAATTTACATTGTAAGGCATTCTTATTATTTCCTGTACAAATAAAGAATTTGCGCTGCCGGCAGCGCTGCTTACAGCTATGGAAAACGTGTTTTTTTTCTACGAGATTAAAATAGTCAAATGACATTATTTCATAGGAAATTATCATTTATTTGCGGTACAAAAAAACCGGCTAGAATCATATTTTGACCGTAAAAGGTTGTGGACTTACAATATTTATGCAAAGTCAAAATCTAAAATAAAAAAAAAAACATTTTTGCACACATTTAATTTTTGATGCGGGCGGGACTCGAACCCGCAAATACATAATAGTACTGTTCGTTTTGCAGTCAACAACTTAACCCATTTCACCACCGTACACGCACACACGATTCGGCACAATATGCAAGCAGCGCTGCCGGCAGCTATGGAAAACGTTAAGCTGAATAACTTCTGTGTATATTATCCTATTGTTACCAAATTTTCAGAGATCATCTGGCTAGCTATAGTTATCATGTAAACCGAAAATAAACAATATGGCATCAAAATTGCGCTTGTAATCAATGTTTTTTCGATTTACAGGGGCGGAAGGGGGCGTGGCCAAAATCCAAAATAAACTTGATCAGCGTGCAATAATAACACATATTGTCACCAAATTTGGTAGTCCTAGCTCTTATAATAGCTGAGATCTAGATTTTCACACGGACAGACAGACGGACAGACGGACATGGCTATATCGACTCGGCTGTTGATCCTGAGCCAGAATATATATACTTTATGGGGTCGGAGGTGTCTCCTTCTGCCTGTTACATACATTTTCGGTTTGAACAAAGTTATAATACCCTTCTACTCTATGAGTAGCGGGTATAAAAATTCATGTAAAACAAGTTTCAAGTTCATATGATATCAAAAAAATTGAATTATTTATATAACAAGTAAGAAAGCTACATTCGAGTGTGCTCGACTGTATTATACCCGCTCCCCAGCTGCTCGTACATCATTTATTTGCGGAAAAAAAACGGCTACAATCATATTTTGACCGTAAAAGGCTATGGACTTACAATATTTATGCAAAGTCAAAATCTAAAATAAAAAAAAAACATTTTTGCACACATTTAATTTTTGATGCGGGCGGGACTCGAACCCGTAAATGCATAATAGTACTGTTCGTTTTGCAGTCAACCACTTAACCCATTTCACCAACGTACACGCACAAACGATTGGGCACAATGCTGCAAGCAGTGCTGCCGACAGCTATGGAAAACGTTAAGCTGAATAACTTCTGTGTATATTATCCGATTGTACCAAATTCAGAGATCATCTGGCTAGCTATAGTTATCATATAAACCGAAAATGAACAATATGGCATCAAAATTGCGCTTGTAATCAATTTTTTTCGATTTAAATGGGCGGAAGGAGGCGTGGCCAAAATCCAAAATAAACTTGATCAGGTCGGAGGTGTCTCCTTATGCCTGTTACATACATGTTCGGTTTGAACAAAGTTATAATACCCTTCTACTCTATGAGTAGCGGGTATAAAAATGGAAAAGCTTAAGCGGCATGAACTGGGAATCGATCCACGGGCCTGTCGGTTCAGGAGTTCATCGCTTTTCCACTAAGCTACTGACGCTGTTATCCAACAACTGAAAAAATTTGCATTGTAAGGCATTCTTATTATTTCCTGTACAAATAAAGAATTTGCGTAGCCGGCAGCGCTGCTTACAGCTATGGAAAACGTTAAGCTGAATAACTTCTGTGTATATTATCCGATTGTACCAAATTCAGAGATCATCTGGCTAGCTATAGTTATCATGTAAACCGAAAATTAACAATATGGCATCAAAATTGCGCTTGTAATCAATTTTTTTCGATTTACATGGGCGGAAGGAGGCGTGGCCAAAATCCAAAGTAAACTTGATCAGCGTGCAATAATAACACATATTGTCACGAAATTTAGTAGTTCTAGCTCTTATAATAGCTGAGATCTAGATTTTCACACGGACAGACAGACGGACATGGCTATATTGACTCGGCTGTTGATCCTGAGCCAGAATATATATACTTTATGGGGTCGGAGATGTCTCCTTCTGCCTGTTACATACATTTTCGGTTTGAACAAAGTTATAATACCTTTCTACTCTATGAGTAGCGGGTATAAAAAATATAAGAAAAAGCTGCGCTCTAACAATCGCAAACAGCTGATTTAAGAGACTGTCACTTCTCAACTCGTTAACTAAGTTCATTGTGAGGCTTTAAAAAATTTTTTTATAAAATGCACGACCACCAATTAATGCATATTCACAAATTAAAGTATAAGTTCTTAAAAAAAAAAGAAAAAGCTTAAGCGGCATGAACTGGGAATCGAACCACGGGCCTGTCGGTTCAGGAGTTCATCGCCTTTCCACTAAGCTAGTGACGCTGTTATCCAACAACTGCAAAAATTTACATTGTAAGGCATTCTTATTATTTCCTGTACAAATAAAGAATTTGCGCTGCCGGCAGCGCTGCTTACAGCTATGGAAAACGTGTTTTTTTTTCTACGAGATTAAAATAGTCAAATGACATTATTTCATAGGAAATTATCATTTATTTGCGGAACAAAAAAAAACCGGCTACAATCATATTTTGACCGTAAAAGGCTATAGACTTACAGTATTTATGCAAAGTCAAAATCTAAAATAAAAAAAAAACATTTTTGCACACATTTAATTTTTGATGCGGGCGGGACTCGAACCCGTAAATGCATAATAGTACTGTTCGTTTTGCAGTCAACCACTTAACCCATTTCACCAACGTACACGCACAAACGATTGGGCACAATGCTGCAAGCAGTGCTGCCGACAGCTATGGAAAACGTTAAGCTGAATAACTTCTGTGTATATTATCCGATTGTACCAAATTCAGAGATCATCTGGCTAGCTATATTTATCACATAAACCGAAAATGAACAATATGGCATCAAAATTGCGCTTGTAATCAATTTTTTTCGATTTAAATGGGCGGAAGGAGGCGTGGCCAAAATCCAAAATAAACTTGATCAGGTCGGAGGTGTCTCCTTATGCCTGTTACATACATGTTCGGTTTGAACAAAGTTATAATACCCTTCTACTCTATGAGTAGCGGGTATAAAAATGGAAAAGCTTAAGCGGCATGAACTGGGAATCGATCCACGGGCCTGTCGGTTCAGGAGTTCATCGCTTTTCCACTAAGCTACTGACGCTGTTATCCAACAACTGAAAAAATTTGCATTGTAAGGCATTCTTATTATTTCCTGTACAAATAAAGAATTTTTGCGGTAGCCGGCAAAGCGCTGCTTACAGCTATGGAAAACGTTAAGCTGAATAACTTCTGTGTATATTATCCGATTGTACCAAATTCAGAGATCATCTGGCTAGCTATAGTTATCATGTAAACCGAAAATTAACAATATGGCATCAAAATTGCGCTTGTAATCAATTTTTTTCGATTTACATGGGCGGAAGGAGGCGTGGCCAAAATCCAAAGTAAACTTGATCAGCGTGCAATAATAACACATATTGTCACGAAATTTAGTAGTTCTAGCTCTTATAATAGCTGAGATCTAGATTTTCACACGGACAGACAGACGGACATGGCTATATTGACCCGGCTGTTGATCCTGAGCCAGAATTTATACACTTTATGGGGCCGGAGATGTCTCCTTCTGCCTGTTACATACATTTTCGGTTTGAACAAAGTTATAATACCTTCTACTCTATGAGTAGCGGGTATAAAAAATATAAGAAAAAGCTGCGCTCTAACAATCGCAAACAGCTGATTTAAGAGACTGTCACTTCTCAACTCGTTAACTAAGTTCATTGTGAGGCTTTAAAAATTTTTTTATAAAATGCACGACCACCAATTAATGCATATTCACAAATTAAAGTATAAGTTCTTAAAAAAAAAAGAAAAAGCTTAAGCGGCATGAACTGGGAATCGAACCACGGGCCTGTCGGTTCAGGAGTTCATCGCCTTTCCACTAAGCTAGTGACGCTGTTATCCAACAACTGCAAAAATTTACATTGTAAGGCATTCTTATTATTTCCTGTACAAATAAAGAATTTGCGCTGCCGGCAGCGCTGCTTACAGCTATGGAAAACGTTAAGCTGAATAACTTCTGTGTTTATTAAACCCGCTACTCATAGAGTAGAAGGGTATTATAACTTTGTTCAAACCGAAAATGTATGTAACAGGCAGAAGGAGACACCTCCGACCCCATAAAGTATATATATTCTGGCTCAGGATCAACAGCCGAGTCGATGTAGCCATGTCCGTTTGTCTGTCCGTGTGAAAATCTAGATCTCAGCTATTATAAGAGCTAGGACTAACAAATTTGGTGACAATATGTGTTATTATTGCACGCTGATCAAGTTTATTTTGGATTTTGGCCACTTCCCTTCCGCCCCCGTAATTCGAAAAAACATTGAAACGCAAATATCAACCAAGTTTAGTTTTCTTCATATGAAATAAATATAGTCAAATTACATTATATATTAATTAATTTTTAATTTAATTTAAAGTCAACTAATAGCAGTCGACGTAAAAGTTACAGAGAAACAGATAAAAAATTTATGTATAAAGAAAGACGACTTAACAAAAGCAGTTTTATGTATAAATTTTAAAATTTTAAGTTTTTAAGAATTTTTAAAGTGTAATATAAAGTATTTTAATTATAAAATTTAATATATTATAATTTAATTTAATTTAATTCCGGGGAAAAAACGAAAATTCTAGCCGATCCAAAATTTGTTGGAAGGAATTGGGGAAAACCCAGAAAAACCCAATCAGATCAGAAAAGTTAATATGAGTTCTTAGTATGAAGTGTTAATGAGTTAAGAATAGAAATTTTTATATTAGAAAGAGAGGACTCTAAGTTGAAAAGTCTAAAAAGTTTATTATATTGATCGCAGAGAAGACGGAAAGGGTCATGCAAGCTATAATTACTAGAACAAAAGTCTAATGACAATGGCTGAAAATTACGGGTAACTCTAGAAGGAACTCTAAAGTTAAGTTGCCTGAGTAAGAAAGGGGAATCGACCTCAAATCTTATAAGTTATATGATAAACAAGACACTTAACATAATACGAAGGTTAGCTAAAGAAGGAAGGCTAATTAAAAGAAGCCGATTATGATAAGGTGGTAAATCTACTCCTGGAACCCAGTTGAAACTACATAAAGCAAAAGAAGAAACTGCTTTTGAACAGACTCAATTCTGTCTTGATAAATTTGGTACTGCGGGGACCACACGCAAGAACCATATTCAAGAACTGCACGTTCAAGAGAAGTAAAAAGTAACTTGGTTGTAAAGGAATCATTAAATTCTTTGGCCCATCTTTTAATGAAACCAAGTACACGAAAAGCCTTGTTAACAATGTGTGTAACGTGTCGATCAAATTTCAATTTCTGATAAAAGAGAATACCTAGATCATTAACTTCAGATACTCTTTAAAGTTGAGATATTAAAGGAGTAGTTCATGACGTGATGGTTTCTTCTGTAAAATGACATAACTTTACATTTAGAACAATTAAGATGTAGCAGGTTATGACTACACCAGGCAAAAAACTTGTCAAGATGCATTTGAAGAAAGTTTAAAGTTTTGTCATTATACGTCAGACAAAGTTTAACGTCATCAGCGTACATAAGGATAGATGATTGTGTTAATACAGAAGGTAGGTGAATAATAAAAAGGTTAAAAAGTAGAGGGCCAAGATGACCACCCTGAGGAACCCCAGATGTAACAAATATAAACTTAGATTGGCAAGAGTTAAGAGGTCTCTTTGCGTCCTCTTAGTTAAATAATTAGATATCCACAAAAAACATTTTTGAGGAAAACCAATGAGATCTAATTTATGAAGCAATAAGTTATAATTAACGAAGTCAAATGCTTTACTGAAATCAGTGTAGACCACATCAGTTTGCAATTTCCTCCGAAATCCTTTGGTTATAATTGAGGAAAACTCAAGAAGATTAGTAGTTGTGGATCTAAATTTGACAAATCCATGCTGATAAGGGGAAAGAACGGACTTACACATATGTGTTAATTGTGCAGTCAAGATTTTTTCAAAAATTTTAGGAATAGCGGATAATTTAGAGATACACCTATAATTCTTCACATCTTGGTTAGAGCCACATTTCTGAAGAGGTATAGGGAAGGAATCCTTCAATATAGACGGAAAGTAACTCGTGGTTACGGACAAATCAAGCAATTTAAATATAGGCTTACAAATGGTATCTGTACAGAATATACGTATACATGCTGGAAGACCAGCAGGACCGGCAGAAAATACAGGCTTAGAGGATTTAAGATAGCTTAGTAAAGAGATTTCGTTAATAGAAGTGCCAAAAAAGGAATTCGAATTATTTAAGGAATACGGGTATGATTGCATAGTATAGGCTTCAGTGGAGTAAGTAGATTGAAAAAGGTCCGCAAACTTTATAATTTACAAAAAAAAAAGATTAGATGGGAATTTATTAGTTTTACGTTTTAAATTAACAAAGTTATAAAACTGCTTAGGATCTTGGGCAAACTTTAGGCGACAGCGATTCAAGTAATCATTTGGCAGCGTGTATTTAGAGAAAAAAAATAGCTCTAACAACGATATAACGAGAATAGTCAGAAGGACTTCCAGTAGATTTAAACCTTTTAAAATATCTGGATTTCAAATTTTTTAAAACCATCAATTCACGAGAAAACCAAGGTGGCCTATCACATTTAACTGGGTAACCATTGGGAACACATTGATCAAAAAATGAATTAATATATTTATAAATACAGATACAAATATCCAAATCTGAACACCAACAAAAAGTAGACCAATCATGATTTAAAATCAAATTGTTAAGCTTAATGAAATTGGTCTTGCGAAAGCAGCGAGATTTTAATTTGGAAAGAGAATTTGCAGTTTGCACAAGAGTAGGCCATTTTTAATGACAAATCTAATGTAGGATGGTAAGGATCTTCAGGTAAAACTAAAGGATCACTTCTAGAAATAGTGTTTTGCAACATTACATCAGATGAAAATATAAGATCAAGCATTCTACCATTTAGGTTAGGAATATTATTTATTTGAAATAATGAAAGTTCAGAAAGTCCTACAAGAAATTTATTATAAGAGCTAGGACTACCAAATTTGGTGACAATATGTGTTATTATTGCACGCTGATCAAGTTTATTTTGGATTTTCGCCCCCTTCCGCCCCCGTAAATAGAAAAAACATTGATTTCAACCGCAATTTTGATGCCATATTGTTCATTTTCGGATTACATGATAACAATAGATAGCCAGATGATCTCTAAATCCTATTGTTACCAAATTTTCAGAGATCATCTGGCTAGCTATAGTTATCATGTAAACCGAAAATAAACAATATGGCATCAAAATTGCGCTTGTAATCAATGTTTTTTCGATTTACAGGGGCGGAAGGGGGCGTGGCCAAAATCCAAAATAAACTTGATCAGCGTGCAATAATAACACATATTGTCACCAAATTTGGTAGTCCTAGCTCTTATAATAGCTGAGATCTAGATTTTCACACGGACAGACAGACGGACAGACGGACATGGCTATATCGACTCGGCTGTTGATCCTGAGCCAGAATATATATACTTTATGGGGTCGGAGGTGTCTCCTTCTGCCTGTTACATACATTTTCGGTTTGAACAAAGTTATAATACCCTTCTACTCTATGAGTAGCGGGTATAAAAATTCATGTAAAACAAGTTTCAAGTTCATATGATATCAAAAAAATTGAATTATTTATATAACAAGTAAGAAAGCTACATTCGAGTGTGCACATCATCATTTATTTGCGGAACAAAAAAAAAAAACGTCTACAATCATATTTTGACCGTAAAAGGCTATGGACTTACAATATTTATGCAAAGTCAAAATCTAAAATAAAAACAAGTAAGAAAGCTACATTCGAGTGTGCTCGACTGTAATATACCCGCTACCCAGCTGCTCGTACATCATTTATTTGCGGAACAAAAAAAAAACCGGCTACAATCATATTTTGACCGTAAAAGGCTATAGACTTACAATATTTATGCAAAGTCAAAATCTAAAATAAAAAAAAAACATTTTTGCACACATTTAATTTTTGATGCGGGCGGGACTCGAACCCGTAAATGCATAATAGTACTGTTCGTTTTGCAGTCAACCACTTAACCCATTTCACCAACGTACACGCACAAACGATTGGGCACAATGCTGCAAGCAGCGCTGCCGACAGCTATGGAAAGCGTTAAGCTGAATAACTTCTGTGTATATTATCCGATTGTACCAAATTCAGAGATCATCTGGCTAGCTATAGTTATCATATAAACCGAAAATGAACAATATGGCATCAAAATTGCGCTTGTAATCAATTTTTTTCGATTTAAATGGGCGGAAGGAGGCGTGGCCAAAATCCAAAATAAACTTGATCAGGTCGGAGGTGTCTCCTTATGCCTGTTACATACATGTTCGGGTTTGAACAAAGTTATAATACCCTTCTACTCTATGAGTAGCGGGTATAAAAATGGAAAAGCTTAAGCGGCATGAACTGGGAATCGAACCACGGGCCTGTCGGTTCAGGAGTTCATCGCTTTTCCACTAAGCTACTGACGCTGTTATCCAACAACTGAAAAAATTTGCATTGTAAGGCATTCTTATTATTTCCTGTACAAATAAAGAATTTGCGTAGCCGGCAGCGCTGCTTACAGCTATGGAAAACGTTAAGCTGAATAACTTCTGTGTATATTATCCGATTGTACCAAATTCAGAGATCATCTGGCTAGCTATAGTTATCATGTAAACCGAAAATTAACAATATGGCATCAAAATTGCGCTTGTAATCAATTTTTTTCGATTTACATGGGCGGAAGGAGGCGTGGCCAAAATCCAAAGTAAACTTGATCAGCGTGCAATAATAACACATATTGTCACGAAATTTGGTAGTTCTAGCTCTTATAATAGCTGAGATCTAGATTTTCACACGGACAGACAGACGGACATGGCTATATTGACTCGGCTATTGATCCTGAGCCAGAATATATATACTTTATGGGGTCGGAGATGTCTCCTTCTGCCTGTTACATACATTTTCGGTTTGAACAAAGTTATAATACCTTTCTACTCTATGAGTAGCGGGTATAAAAAATATAAGAAAAAGCTGCGCTCTAACAATCGCAAACAGCTGATTTAAGAGACTGTCACTTCTCAACTCGTTAACTAAGTTCATTGTGAGGCTTTAAAAAAATTTTATATAAAATGCACGACCACCAATTAATGCATATTCACAAATTAAAGTATAAGTTCTTAAAAAAAAAAGAAAAAGCTTAAGCGGCATGAACTGGGAATCGAACCACGGGCCTGTCGGTTCAGGAGTTCATCGCCTTTCCACTAAGCTAGTGACGCTGTTATCCAACAACTGCAAAAATTTACATTGTAAGGCATTCTTATTATTTCCTGTACAAATAAAGAATTTGCGCTGCCGGCAGCGCTGCTTACAGCTATGGAAAACGTTAAGCTGAATAACTTCTGTGTTTATTAAACCCGCTACTCATAGAGTAGAAGGGTATTATAACTTTGTTCAAACCGAAAATGTATGTAACAGGCAGAAGGAGACACCTCCGACCCCATAAAGTATATATATTCTGGCTCAGGATCAACAGCCGAGTCGATGTAGCCATGTCCGTTTGTCTGTCCGTGTGAAAATCTAGATCTCAGCTATTATAAGAGCTAGGACTACCAAATTTGGTGACAATATGTGTTATTATTGCACGCTGATCAAGTTTATTTTGGATTTTGGCCACTTCCCCTTCCGCCCCCGTAATTCGAAAAAACATTGAAACGCAAATATCAACCAAGTTTAGTTTTCTTCATATGAAATAAATATAGTCAAATTACATTATATATTAATTAATTTTTAATTTAATTTAAAGTCAACTAATAGCAGTCGACGTAAAAGTTACAGAGAAACAGATAAAAAAATTTATGTATAAAGAAAGACGACTTAACAAAAGCAGTTTTATGTATAAATTTTAAAATTTTAAGTTTTTAAGAATTTTTAAAGTGGAATATAAAGTATTTTAATTATAAAATTTAATATATTATAATTTAATTTAATTCCGGGGAAAAAACGAAAATTCTAGCCGATCCAAAATTTGTTGGAAGGAATTGGGGAAAATCCAGAAAAACCCAATCAGATCAGAAAAGTTAATATGAGTTCTTAGTATGAAGTGTTAATGAGTTAAGAATAGAAATTTTTATATTAGAAAGAGAGGACTCTAAGTTGAAAAGTCTAAAAAGTTTATTATATTGATCGCAGAGAAGACGGAAAGGGTCATGCAAGCTATAATTACTAGAACAAAAGTCTAATGACAATGGCTGAAAATTACGGGTAACTCTAGAAGGAACACTAAAGTTAAGTTGCCTGAGTAAGAAAGGGGAATCGACCTCAAATCTTATAAGTTATATGATAAACAAGACACTTAACATAATACGAAGGTTAGCTAAAGAAGGAAGGCTAATTAAAAGAAGCCGATTATGATAAGGTGGTAAATCTACTCCTGGAACCCAGTTGAAACTACATAAAGCAAAAAGAAGAAACTGCTTTTGAACAGACTCAATTCTGTCTTGATAAATTTGGTACTGCGGGGACCACACGCAAGAACCATATTCAAGAACTGCACGTTCAAGAGAAGTAAAAAGTAACTTGGTTGTAAAGGAATCATTAAATTCTTTGGCCCATCTTTTAATGAAACCAAGTACACGAAAAGCCTTGTTAACAATGTGTGTAACGTGTCGATCAAATTTCAATTTCTGATAAAAGAGAATACCTAGATCATTAACTTCAGATACTCTTTAAAGTTGAGATATTAAAGGAGTAGTTCATGACGTGATGGTTTCTTCTGTAAAATGACATAACTTTACATTTAGAACAATTAAGATGTAGCAGGTTATGACTACACCAGGCAAAAAACTTGTCAAGATGCATTTGAAGAAAGTTTAAAGTTTTGTCATTATACGTCAGACAAAGTTTAACGTCATCAGCGTACATAAGGATAGATGATTGTGTTAATACAGAAGGTAGGTCAATAATAAAAAGGTTAAAAAGTAGAGGGCCAAGATGACCACCCTGAGGAACCCCAGATGTAACAAATATAAGCTTAGATTGGCAAGAGTTAAGAGGTCTCTTTGCGTCCTCTTAGTTAAATAATTAGATATCCACAAAAAACATTTTTGAGGAAAACCAATGAGATCTAATTTATGAAGCAATAAGTTATAATTAACGAAGTCAAATGCTTTACTGAAATCAGTGTAGACCACATCAGTTTGCAATTTCCTCCGAAATCCTTTGGTTATAATTGAGGAAAACTCAAGAAGATTAGTAGTTGTGGATCTAAATTTGACAAATCCATGCTGATAAGGGGGAAAGAACGGACTTACACATATGTGTTAATTGTGCAGTCAAGATTTTTTCAAAAATTTTAGGAATAGCGGATAATTTAGAGATACACCTATAATTCTTCACATCTTGGTTAGAGCCACATTTCTGAAGAGGTATAGGGAAGGAATCCTTCAATATAGGCGGAAAGTAACTCGTGGTTACGGACAAATCAAGCAATTTAAATATAGGCTTACAAATGGTATCTGCACAGAATATACGTATACATGCTGGAACACCAGCAGGACCGGCAGAAAATACAGGCTTAGAGGATTTAAGATAGCTTAGTAAAGAGATTTCGTTAATAGAAGTGCCAAAAAAGAAATTCGAATTATTTAAGGAATACGGGTATGATTGCATAGTATAGGCTTCAGTGGAGTAAGTAGATTGAAAAAGGTCCGCAAACAAATCGGCAGCAGCCTGATCATTAGTTGCTTTATAATTTACAAAAAAAAAAAGATTAGATGGGAATTTATTAGTTTTACGTTTTAAATTAACAAAGTTATAAAACTGCTTAGGATCTTGGGCAAACTTTAGGCGACAGCGATTCAAGTAGTCATTTGGCAGCGTGTATTTAGAGAAAAAAAAATAGCTCTAACAACGATATAACGAGAATAGTCAGAAGGACTTCCAGTAGATTTAAACCTTTTAAAATATCTGGATTTCAAATTTTTTAAAACCATCAATTCACGAGAAAACCAAGGTGGCCTATCACATTTAACTGGGTAATCATTGGGAACACATTGATCAAAAAATGAATTAATATATTTATAAATACAGATACAAATATCCAAATCTGAACACCAATAAAAAGTAGACCAATCATGATTTAAAATCAAATTGTTAAGCTTAATGAAATTGGTCTTGCGAAAGCAGCGAGATTTTAATTTGGAAAGAGAATTTGCAGTTTGCACAAGAGTAGGCCATTTTTAATGACAAATCTAATGTAGGATGGTAAGGATCTTCAGGTAAAACTAAAGGATCACTTCTAGAAATAGTGTTTTGCAACATTACATCAGATGAAAATATAAGATCAAGCATTCTACCATTTAGGTTAGGAATATTATTTATTTGAAATAATGAAAGTTCAGAAAGTCCTACAAGAAATTTATTAAAGCTAGAGGGAACCAAGAAATCTGATTGAGAGGTCCATGCAACTTCTGGTAAATTAAAATCACCAAAAACTAAAAGAAAATCTCTATCAGATAGCATGGATGCAACAGACTGGATAGAGGAAAGATGTTCAAGGTAGATGGAAACATCTGAAGATGGGGGAATATAAGAGCAAGTAATGTATATTGAAATTTGACACAATGACACTTTAACACAGATAAATTCTGGGCAAACAATTAACAGTTGTTCAACAGATAAATCAGACCTAGCAGCTAGAAGCACGCCTCCACCAGTTCGGCCCAACCGGTCGCATCTGAAGGAAGTGTACTTATCTGTAAAGATTGAGTTACTGAGTACATCTAGTTTTAACCAAGTTTCAGTAAATATTAAAATATGGTAATTAAAAGAGACACAATCAATAAACAATTTAGAGAGTTTAGTGTTTAGTCCTCTAACATTTTGATAAGCAATAAAAAGAAAAGATGGATTTAGTTTTTTGATGTTCCACTCGAAGACGGGACACTGGAAACTACTGGCAAAGAAACTGAGGGACGAGTTTTTATACCCGCTACTCATAGAGTAGAAGGGTATTATAACTTTGTTCAAACCGAAAATGTATGTAACAGGCAGAAGGAGACTCCTCCGACCCCATAAAGTATATATATTCTGGCTCAGGATCAACAGCCGAGTCGATATAGCCATGTCCGTCTGTCCGTCTGTCTGTCCGTGTGAAAATCTAGATCTCAGCTATTATAAGAGCTAGGACTACCAAATTTGGTGACAATATGTGTTATTATTGCACGCTGATCAAGTTTATTTTGGATTTTCGCCCCCTTCCGCCACCGTAAATCGAAAAAACATTGATTTCAACCGCAATTTTGATGCCATATTGTTCATTTTCGGATTACATGATAACAATAGATAGCCAGATGATCTCTAAAAATTTGGTAACAATCGGATAATAAACACAGAAGTTATTCAGCTTAACGTTTTCCATAGCTGTAAGCAGCGCTGCCGGCTGCCGCTGCCGGTAGCGCTGCTTGCAGCATTGTGCCGAATCGTGTGTGCGTGTACGGTGGTGAAATGGGTTAAGTTGTGGACTGCAAAACGAACAGTACTATTATGCATTTACGGGTTCAAGTCCCGCCTGCATCAAAAATTAAATGTGTGCAAAAATGTTTATTTTTCTTATTTTAGATTTTGACTTTGCATAAATATTGTAAGTCCTCAGCCTTTTACGGTCAAAATATGATTGTAGCCGTTTTTTTGTTCCGCAAATTAATGATGTACGAGCAGCTGGGTAGCGGGTATATTACAGTCGAGCACACTCGACTGTAGCTTTCTTACTTGTTTTTATACCCGCTAGTCATAGAGTAGAAGGGTATTATAACTTTGTTCAAAGTCAAAAATGTATGTAACAGGCAGAAGGAGACACCTCCGACCCCATAAAGTATATATATTCTGGCTCAGGATCTACAGCCGAGTCGATATAGCCATGTCCGTCTGTCCGGCTGTCCGTCTGTCTGTCCGTGTGAAAATCTAGATCTCAGCTATTATAAGAGCTAAGACAACCAAATTTGGTGAGAATATGTGTTATTATTGCACGCTGATCAAGTTTATTTGGGATTTTGGCCACGCCCCCTTCCGCCCCGTAAATTGAAAAAACATTGATTACAAGCGCAATTTTGCCATATTGTTCATTTTCGGTTTACATGATAACTATAGCTAGCCAGATGATCTCTGAAAATTTGGTAACAATCGGATAATAAACACAGAAGTTATTCAGCTTAACGTTTTCCATAGCTGTAAACAGTGCTGCCGGCATTGTGCCGAATCGTGTGTGCGTGTACGATGGTAAAATGGGTTAAGTTGTTGACTGCAAAACGAACGTACTATTATGCATTTAAATGTGTGCAAAAATGTTTTTTTTTTATTTTAGATTTTGACTTTGCATAAATATTGTAAGTCCATAGCCTTTTAAGGTCAAAATATGATTGTAGCCGTTTTTTTTTGTTCCGCAAATAGATGATGTACGAGCAGCTGGGTAGCGGGTATATTACAGTCGAGCATACTCGAATGTAGCTTTCTTACTTGTTTACTGTACAATAGAGTAGTTAAAGACAAAAAAAGTAGTGCTTTGATAGCGGTGCAACTTCAAATATGTAAGAATACATTTTTTTATATGAGTAAAAATGTTACGACGATAATGTTAGCTGCAGATGAATTTATTAAGTTTACTGGCATAGGAACAGTAGTTTTGCATGCCAAAAATATTATTATATAAAATCTGTAAAACGGGAAGGCAATTTGTATGTACACCGAGAAAAAATCTAAACAGAGTGAAGTGGATTTTTCTCAAAACTCAGTATCGGCATCAACTTTAAAAATTTAAACGATCTAAGTGATAAAAAGCTTTGGCGTGGGATGAATATTAAAAACATTAATATTAAAACAAATTTTGACACTTGCAATAACGCAAAAATATGTGTTTTGCCATTCCCACAAAAAGCGAAACGAGTATCTAAAAGTGTTCTTGAACTAGTTTATAACGACGTGTGCGGACCTATGAATGTTAATTCGATTGGTGGAAATCGATATGTTGTTACTTTTATCGCCGATTTCAAAAGAAAGAACTTCATGCAGACAAAAAATAAGGTATTTGAAAAATTTAAGCTGTTTAAAAGTTATTTCGAGTGTCAAACAAATAAGAAAATAAGGATATTATGTAGGGACAATGGCACCGAATATAAAAACAAACAATTCGATGATTTTTTTAAGAAATGCGGAATAAAACGACAATTAATGGTTCCTTATACGCCGCAACAAAACTGCATAGCTGAACGAGCAAATCGCATATTAATAGAAATGTTAAAAAACCTTTTAATTTACACGAATCTACCGGGGCTGTAGAGGTGCAGACCGCAGCTTATTTACGTACTTGATATCCACCTAAAGCGCTAGATGGAAGCACCCCCTTTGAGCTGTGGAAGGAACGAAAGCCATCGGTTAAGCATCTTCGCACGTATGGATCACGCGTATTTGCACTAAAAAAAGCGATATTCTTTTGAGACAAAAGCGTATCGGCTCTCCGATCCAAAAAAAAACAATCGTTTGTTGTACGACGTGCTGTAAAATTCATAGAGGGTGAGTTTTGATCGGATGCATCAAACTCCAAAATTGATTTGACAAACATTATTCGTCTTGAGCTACCTGTCGAAGTGTTACAGCCCGAGCTGTACACGATACTCAGACGAAGAAGGGGAACTATTTGTAAGCGCCAGCGATGCTGAAAAGAAAATAGAAGAAGCCGCAAACGATACTGAAGAGTCTGTAGCAGAAGCTGAAAATCAACGAGGCAGACCAAAAAAACATTACAATATATTATATTATCTGGATAGTTCAGGTGACATCGAAACTCCGCAATCCGTTGCAGAAGCTTTAAGCAGTCAGTATGCTAATGACTGCAAGAGTCAATGCAAGCAGAAATCAACGCATTAAAAAAGAACGACACATGTCCCTTATGCCCGGGAGGTAAGTCTGCTATAGACCTACCTCCCGGCCATAAGGCCATTGTATCAAATTGGATTTTTCACATAAAACGAAATAAAGATGGTGTAGTCGAACGATTTAAATCTAGACTAGTTGCCAAAGGATGTGGGCAGCAGTTTGGAGTCAATAACTGGGAAACATTCTCTCCAGTAATCCGTTACGAAACAATACGAATGCTATTTGCCATCGCTGCAGAGAAAGAGCTATGTATGCATCAAGTCAATATATCAAATGCATACGTAATCAGTAACCTTAAAAAAAGGTATACATAAGGCAGCCCGAAAACTTTGTGGGTAAGAAGAATCCAACAAAGGCACTGAAGTTGCAAAAGGTGTTATATGGCATAACGATCCTGGAATGATACACTGGATAAAGTATTAAATAGTCTAAATTTCAAAAGATGCAAAAGTGAGCCGTGTCTATAAGGAGCATCAGTACATTGCAGTTTACGTAGATGACTTAATTATCACTTGTCCGACAAAAAGAAACATCGATCAAATTAAAAGATTTCAAACAATTTTGAAATACATGACAGCGGCCCCCTAAAATACTTTCTAGGAGTGGAAGTAAAGCGAATTGGTGAACGAGGACCTAGTGCCATGTCGCAGAAGAAAATCTGTTAGAGAATTATGGAATGCAGAACTGTCAGTCCCTTGAGCCAGGATTTCAAGTTTCATGCCAAGATGACAATGGCGACAATGTAAATACAACAAAATATCAATCACTAAAAGTTTCCTTATGTATTTAACAATTTTAAGCCGACCTGATATACTGCACGCCTCATGCAAGTTATCTCAGAGTAACACGAATCCTCATGTTGAGCATCAAGCAGGCAAACATATATTAAGATATTTATCTGGAACCACAGATCTGAGCATAACATACAGTAACACTGGAGAGCCAATAAAGGGTTTTGCTGATGCTGATTGGGCCAACGACAACAATGACAGGAAATCATATGCAGAATATGCGTTTATCTTGCGTGGCAGCACATTCTCCTTTTTATCTTTAAAGCAAAGCGGGGTTGCACAAAACAGCACTGAAGCTGAGTATATCGCATTGTCTACAGCTGCCAACGAAGCCGTTTACCTTCGCTGACTAATAAAAGAAATTGGTTGGGTAATTCAGAATAAATTTTTTTTGTTTGGTGACAATATAAATGCGCAACATATGGCTAAAAAGCGTTTACAAAACATGCGCATTAAACACATAGATATTAAATATCATTTCGTAAAAGAAAAAGTTGAAAGTAATGAAATTGAATTGAAATATGTATCAACCAATCAGAATGTTGCAGATATTTTAACAAAAGGCTTGAGAAAGAAGAAGCATAATAGCCTAATATCTTGGTCTTAATTAAAAACAAGTAAGAAAGCTACAGTCGAGTGTGCTCGACTGTAATATACCCGCTACCCAGCTGCTTGTACATAATTTATTTGCGGAACAAAAAAACGGCTACAATCATATTTTGACCGTAAAAGGCTATGGACTTATAATATTTATGCAAAGTCAAAATATAAAATAACAAAAAAAAAACATTTTTTCACACATTTAATTTTTGATGCGGGCGGGACTCGAACCACCACCGTACACGCACACACGATTCGGCACAATGCTGTAAGCAGCGCTGCCGGCAGCGCTGCGTACAGCTATGGAAAACGTTAAGCTGAATAACTTCTGTGTTTATTATCCGATTGTTACCAAATTTTCAGAGATCATCTGGCTAGCTATAGTTATCATGTAAACCGAAAATGAACAATATGGCATCAAAATGGCTTGTTATCAATGTTTTTTCGATTTCCGGGGGCGGAAGGGGGCGTGGCCAAAATCCAAAATAAACTTGATCAGCGTGCAATAATAACACATATTGTTACCCAATTTGGTTGTCCTAGCTCTTATAATAGCTGAGATCTAGATTTTCACACGGACAGATAGACGGACAGACGGACATGGCTATATCGACTCGGCTGTTGATCCTGAGCCAGAATATATATATACTTTATGGGGTTGGAGGTGTCTCCTTCTGCCTGTTACATACATTTTCGGTTTGGACAAAGTTATAATACCCTTCTACTCTATGAGTAGCGGGTATAAATATGTGTGCAGCTTAAGAAGAAGTGTTGAATATGATATGTGTTAACTCTATTTTGTTATAAGCTTCATACTATCTGGCAACGCCTCTAATGCTTTACTTTCATATGCTTGTATAACGAAGTCAGTTCTTCGCAAACCTTTTACAATTCAACATTGCGTATCTGAATAAATGTGTTTTATTATCTAATTAACCAACAATTTCATATAAACAAGTGAAACAAGTTTTCATATGATATCAAAAATTTAAATTATTTGTATATAAAGTACCAACCAATATATTATTAAAGCTTCATAGCGATATCTTGAAAATTATGAATGTCAGCCAAAATATTTTATGGCTTTATGATATATCTGTTCATTTTCAATAAAATATTCACTGCCATTAAAGAACATACATAGACATATATTGGGAAAGTTTCAAGGTGCTATCTTGAAAAACAAGTAAGAAAGCTACAGTCGAGTGTGCTCGACTGTAATATACCCGCTACCCAGCTGCTTGTACATAATTTATTTGCGGAACAAAAAAACGGCTACAATCATATTTTGACCGTAAAAGGCTATGGACTTATAATATTTATGCAAAGTCAAAATATAAAATAAAAAAAAAAACATTTTTGCACACATTTAATTTTTGATGCGGGCGGGACTCGAACCCGTAAATGCATAATAGTACTGTCCGTTTTGCAGTCCACAACTTAACCCATTTCACCACCGTACACGCACACACGATTCGGCACAATGCTGCAAGCAGCCCTGCCGGCAGCGCTGCTTACAGCTATGGAAAACGTTAAGCTGAATAACTTCTGTGTTTATTATCCGATTGTTACCAAATCAGAGATCATCTGGCTAGCTATAGTTATCATGTAAACCGAAAATGAACAATATGGCATTAAAATTGCACTTGTTATCAATGTTTTTTCGATTTGCGGGGGCGGAAAATCCAAAATAAACTTGATCAGCGTCCAATAATAACACATATTATCACCAAATTTGGTTGTCCTAGCTCTTATAATAGCTGAGATCTAGATTTTCACACGGACAGACAGACGGACAGACGGACATGGCTATATCGACTCGGCTGTTGATCCTGATCCAGAATATATATACTTTATGGGGTCGGAGGTGTCTCCTTCTGCCTGTTACATACATTTTCGGTTTGAACAAAGTTATAATACCCTTCTACTCTATGAGTAGCGGGTATAATTACATTAACCGGCTGAAAGGTTCTATTGTAGCTATACGATATATCGGTCCGACTTTGGTAAAACTTGCGCAGCCGCAAATGGACTTACTAATGCATAGATGGCTTCAGTTTCATGGCGATTATGATAATGTTAATAATGTTCCTATGCAATTATATATGTTAAACAAGTTTTTATGTGAAATCAAAAGAATTAAATTATTTACATATAAAATATTAACTAAGTCAAATTTTCTTTGTACAAAATTAAATAGTCAAATAAAAATATTTCATATGAAATATAATAAACACGTTTCCATGATATCAAACAAATTAAGTTATTTTCAAAAAAAATATCAAAGTTATGCTTTTCCTATACAAAATCAAAACAGTCAAATAACGTTGTTTTAAATGAAATGGTCCTTTTACATGATTTCATGTGACATAAGTTTCCATATGAAATCAAAAAAAGTAAGTTATTTTTATACGAAATAACAGCCATGCTAGATTTTCTTCATCCGTAATTAAAATAGTCAAATTCCATATTTTCATAAAAAAATATCCAGCAAGGTAAGTTTTTCGGCACGCCGAAGGTTTCATACCCTTGCAGTTAAACCAATTATTAAATCGTCCGATAGGTTGGTCTATTGTGTTTGTCGAAATGTGCGTAACAGGCAGAAGGAGGCATCTGCGACCCCATAAAGTATATATATTCTTGCTCAGGTTCACAAGCCGAGTCGATTAAGCCATTTCTGTCTGTCCGTCTGTATGAACGCCTATATCTCAGAAACTAAAAAAGCTAGAGCCACCAAATTTGGTGACAACACTCATGTGCAGCATACGCTGTAAAATTCCTATTAAAATTTGGGCCACGCCTACTTCGGCCCCCGCAAATCGATAAACCGTATAGCAAGCGCCTATATCTCAGAAACTAAAATAGCTAGAGCCACCAAATTTGGTGACAACACTTATGTGCGCAAATCGATAAACCGTATAACAAGCGCAATAATAAACCTAGAGTATTCAGTTTTGGTGTATATGATAACTATCACCACCTAAACGATCGCTGACAAGAAAGTTACTCAACGTTTCATATAGATTTGCACTGCACCCACTGCAAGCAGGCAAGCAGTGTTTTTTTCAAGCAGTGTTTTTTCCAACTGCTTGGACTGCATGGCGTCTAACTAAAAACAAGTAAGAAAGCTACAGTCGAGTGTGCTCGACTGTAATATACCCGCTACCCAGCTGCTTGTACATAATTTATTTGCGGAACAAAAAAACGGCTACAATCATATTTTGACCGTAAAAGGCTATGGACTTATAATATTTATGCAAAGTCAAAATATAAAATAAAAAAAAAACATTTTTGCACACATTTAATTTTTGATGCGGCCGGGACTCGAACTCGTAAATGCATAATAGTACTGTTCGTTTTGCAGTCAACAACTTAACCCATTTCACCACCGTACACGCACACACGATTCGGCACAATGCTGCAAGCAGCGCTACCGGCAGCTATGGAAAACGTTAAGCTGAATAACTTCTGTGTTTATTATCCGATTGTTACCAAATTTTCAGAGATCATCTGGCTAGCTATAGTTATCATGTAAACCGAAAATGAACAATATGGCATCAAAATTGCACTTGATATCAATGTTTGTTCGATTTGCGGGGGCGGAAGGGGGCGTGGTCAAAATCCAAAATAAACTTGATCAGCGTGCGATAATAACACATATTGTCACCAAATTTGGTTGTCCTAGCTCTTATAATAGCTGAGATCTAGATTTTCACACGGACAGACAGACTGACAGACGGACAGACGGACATGGCTATATCGACTCGGCTGTTGATCCTGAGCCAGAATATATATACTTTATGGGGTCGGAGGTGTCTCCTTCTGCCTGTTACATACATTTTCGGTTTGAACAAAGTTATAATACCCTTCTACTCTATGAGTAGCGGGTATAATTATATTTGTTGTTTATTATATTTCTTTGAAAAACACGTTTAATAACAGTTTTCTCAACCTAAATTTTTTCATAAGCTTGAAAAATCTATGGTCTTATACAGTCAACACTTGACTGTCGCCGTTCCTACTTGTTACGAAATAATTTAATGGAAATACTTAGACATTTATCAGGAAAGTTTCATAGCGATATTTTGAATAGCGGTGAAAGTCGGCCGATATGTTTTATCGCAGCTATACGATATGGCGGTTCGATCCAGCTGGTTCCAACTTATTTACAGTGTGCAGCAATAATAAGCATATATACTAAGTTCCATGAAGATAGTTCTAAAACTGAGAGTAGTTTGCGTTGCGGACGGACGGATAGATAGACGGACGGACGGACGGACGGACAGACGGACATGGCTAAATCGACTATTGCTGCCGGCAGCGCTGCTTGCAGCATTGTGTCGAATAGTGTGTGCACGGTGGTGAAATGGGTAACGAGTTCGAGTCCCACCCGCATCAAAAATTAAATGTGGCCAAAAATATTTTTTTTTTTTTTTACATTTTGACTATGCCTAAATATTGTAAGTCCATGGCCTTTTACGGTCAAAATATGATTGTGGCTGTTCTTTATTGTTCCTCAAATAATTTTGATATACGAGCAGCTGCGTAGCGGGTATATTGCAGTCGAGCGGACTCGAATGTAGCTTTCTTACTTGTTATATTATATCAAAAACATTAATTATACCCGCTACTCATAGAGTAGAAGGGTATTATAACTTTGTTCAAACCGAAAGTGTCTGTAACAGGTAAAAGGAGACACCTCCGACCCCATAAAGTATATATATTCTGGCTCAGGATCAACATCCGAGTCGATATAGCCATGTCCGTCTGTCTGTCCGTGTGAAAATCTAGATCTCAGCTATTATAAGAGCTAGAACTACCAAATTTGGTGACAATATGTGTAATTATTGCACGCTGATCAAGTTTATTTTGGATTCTAGCCACACCCGCTTCCGCCCCCGTAAATCGAAAAAACATTGATTACAAGCGCAATTTTGATGCCATTTTGTTCATTTTCGGTTTACATGATAACTATAGCTAGCCGGATCATCTTTTAAAATTTGGTAATAATCAGATAATAAACACAGAAGGAGGCATCTGAGACCCCATAAAGTATATATATTCTTGGTCAGGATCACGATCCGAGTCGATAAAGCCATGTCTGTATGAACGCCTATATCTCAGAAACTATAAAAGCTAGATGCACTAAATTTGGTGACAACACTTATGTGAATCATACGCTGTAAAATTTTTATTAGAATTTGGGCCACGCCTACTTCCGCCCTCGCAAATCGAAAAACCGTATTGCAAGCGCCTATATCTCAAAAACTAATAAAGCTAAAGCCACCAAATTTGGTGGCAACACTTATGTTAATCATACGCTGTAAAATTTGTATTACAATTTGGGACACGCCCACTTCCGCCCCCGCAAATCGATAAACCGTATAGCAAGCGCAATAATAAAGCTAGAGTACTCAGTTTTGGTGTGAATGATAACTATCACCACCTAAAGATGGCTGAAAATTTGGTTCCGTTCGGATAATGAATATAAAAGTTATTCAACGTTTTATATAGATTTGCACTGCGCCCCTGCAAGCAAGCAAGCAGTGTTTCTTCCAGGCAGTGTTTTTTTGCAATTGTTTGGTGGCCAAAATTTGGTGGCTCTAGCTTTTTTAGTTTCTGAGGTATAGGCGTTCATACAGACGGACAGACAGACATGGCTTATTCGACTTGGCTAGTGATCCTGAGCAAGAATATGTATACTTTATGGGGTCGCAGATGCCTCCTTCTGCCTGTTACGCATAAACACAAACACACACAAACACAATAGACCATGATTTTTTTTTAAAATGCATGGTCTAATCAAAACTTTCAAATAACGTTGTTTTAAATGAAAGGGTCCACTGACATTATTCATATGACACAAGTTTCCATATGAAATCAAAAAAATTAAGTTATTTTTACACGAATTATCAACCATGTTAAGTTTTCTTCATTCGAAATTAAAATAGTCAAATTCCATATTTTCATAAAAAACAAGTATGAAAGCTACATTCAAGTGTGCTCGACTGTAATATACCCGCTACCCAGCTGCTCGTACATCAAAATTATTTGCGGAACAATTAAGAGCGGCCACAATCATATTTTGACCGTGAAAGGCCATGGACTTACAATATTTATGCAAAGTAAAAATCTAAAATAAAAAAAAAAATTTTTTTGCACACATTTAATTTTTGATATGGGTGGGACTCGAACCCGTAAATGCATCATAGTTCTGTTCGTTTTGCAGTCCACAACTTAACCCATTTCACCACCATCTACACGCACACACGATTCGGCACAATGCTGAAAGCAGCGCTGCCGGCAAATGGAGTAAAAAGTATTGAAAACGTATAACTTTTATTCAGGTATCAACAAAATCTAAGATTTATCACTTAAACAGTAAAAATAATAATTCTATCTGTAGAGGACTATAAATCGAATACGTGCATGTAAAAAACGATATGTGCCCTTTTAATACCTCTCTATATTCTTAAATGGAAAGTGTTCTAGAGTAGAGATGGGCGCGGGCCTGTTTTTGAGGCCCGGCCGGCCCGGCACTTTTTAAAGGGAGCCCGACCCGGCCCGAACCAGACTTGAATTTTTTAGGCCCGGCCCGGTCCGGAACTTTTAAAGGAGCCCCGACCCGGAACTTTTTAAAGGGGAGCCCGGCCCGGCCCGGAATTTTTTTTTCAAATATAATAACCAAATTAAGTAAATATCACAAAACAAACAAATATATTCTTTATTATATGCATATTTATTGTATTACTTATTATAAAACATATTTTTCTATTTCATTTCACTTAAACATTACAACAAACAAAAAAATGTAACTTATTAATTCACATAATTCATTATACTCATATAAGCTTCCAGACCATTTCATTTCACTTAAAAATTACAACAAACAAAAAAAATTTAACTTAATAATTAATTTAATTCATTATACTTATATAAGCTAACAGACTATTTCATTTCACTTAAAAATTACAATAAACAAAAAAATTTAACTTAATAATTCATTTAATTCATTATACATATTTAAGCTTACAGACTATAAGGCATGTATTTTTTCATATTTTTATTTAAAACAAGTAAGAAAGGTACAGTCGAGTGTCCTCGACTGTAATATACCCGCTACCCAGCTGCTTGTACATAATTTATTTGCGTCAAAATATAAAATAAAAATAAACATTTTAGCACACATTTAATTTTTTATATGGGCGGGACTCGAACCCGTAAATGCATAATAGTACTGTTCGTTTTGCAGTCCACAACTTAACTCATTTCACCACCGTACACGCACACACGATTCGGCACAATTGCGGCACAATTACAGCTATGGAAATCGTTAAGCTGAATAACTTCTGTGTTTATTATCCGATTGTTACCAAATTCAGAGATCATCTGGCTAGCTATAGTTATCATGTAAACCGAAAATGAACAATATGGCATCAAAATTGCACTTGTAATCAATGTTTTTTCAATTTACGGAGGCGTGGCCAAAATCCAAAATAAACTTGATCAGCGTGCAATAATAACACATATTGTCACCAAATTTGGTAGTCCTAGCTCTTATAATAGCTGAGATCTAGTTTTTCACACGGACCGACAGACGGACAGACGGACATGGCTATATCGACTCGGCTGTTGATCCTCAGCCAGAATATATATACTTTATGGGGTCGGAGGTGTCTCCTTCTGCCTGTTACATACATTTTCGGTTTGAACAAAGTTATAATACCCTTCTACTCTATGAATAGCGAGTATAATAATCAGCATATCAAGATTGGGCCGCGCCCGTTTAATTCTAGAGCACTCTAACTTTTGATAAACTTTGTTAAAAAAAACGACCGATAGGTTCTATGGCATGTATACGATGTGTCGGTTCGTACCGGCTCGTTCCGACTTATTTACAGCGGGCAGCAATAAGAAACATGTATACAAAGTTTCATGAAGGTAGCTCAAAAAGGGAGGCAAAAACTTTTTTTTGGAAAAAATAAGAAAAGTTCGATCTCCCCCACCATGACACGCATGCATGCGGAATCGAACCTTGGACCCATTACCTAAGAGGTCCACCACTTCTCCATTCGGCCATTAAGGCATTACGCAAATTTTGCCAAAGTTACATTATGAGACCATTCCGAACTTCTTGCACGACAAAAACAAAGTCTGAATGCATGATGCGTGTTGTTGTTGCTATTTATATTCATAACTTAAATATACAATTAAATAAAAAATAAAAATAAAAAAATATAAGAAAAAGCTGCGCTCTAACAATCGCACACAGCTGATTAAGAGACTGTCACTTCTCCACTTGTTAACTAAGTTCATTGCGAGCCATTAAATTAATTTTAAATAAAATGCACGACCACCAATTAATGCATACTCAAAAATTAAAGTAAAAGTTCTTAAAAAAAAAAGAAAAAGCTTAATCGGCATAAACTGAGAATCGAACCACGGGCCTGTCGGTTCAGGAGTTCATCGCTTTTCCACTAAGCTACTAACGCTGTTATCCAGCAACTGCAAAAATTTGCATTGTAAGGCATTCTTATTATTTCCTGTACAAATAAAGAATTTGCGCTACCGGCAGCGCTGCTTACAGCTATGGAAAACGTTAAGCTATATAACTTCTGTGTTTATTATCCGATTGTTACCAAATTTTCAGAGATCATCTGGCTAGCTATAGTTATCATGTAAACCGAAAATGAACAATATGGCATCAAAATTGCGCTTGTAATCAATTTTGGTTCGATTCACAGGGGCAGAAGGGGGCGTGGCCAAAATCCAAAATAAACTTGATCAGGGTGCAATAATAACACATTTTGTTACCAAATTTGGTAGTTCTAGCTCTTATAATAGCTGAGATCTAGATTTTCACACGGACAGACAGACGGACATGGCTATATCGACTCGGATGTTGATCCTGAGCCAGAAAATATATACTTTATGTGGTCGGAGGTGTCTCCTTCTGCCTGTTATGCACATTTCGACAAACACAACAGACCATGTATGTATTTTTTAAAATGCCACGCCTACTACCGCCCCCCAAATCGAAAAACCGCATTGCAGGCGCCTATATCTCAGAAACTAAATAAGCTAGAGCCACCAAATTTGATGACAACACTTATGTGAATCATAAGCTGTAAAATTTTTATTAAAATTTCGGACACGCCTACTTCCGCCCCCGCAAATCGATAAACCGTAAAGCAAGCGCAATAATAAAGCTAGAGTATTCAGTTTTGGTGTGAATGATAACTATCACCACCTAAACGATCGCTGAAAATTTGGTTCCGATCGGATAATGCACATAAAAGTTATTCAACGATTCATATAGATTTGCACTGCACCCACTGCAAGCAAGCAATCAGTGTTTTTTCCAAGCAGTGTTTTTTTTCCAACTGCTTCGACTGCTTGGCATCTAACTAAAAATAATATGTGTTGTTTATTTATTTTCTTTGCAAAACACTTTTACGAATAATAGTTTTCTAAATCTGATAATACCTGCTACTCAAAGAGTAGAAGGGTATTATAACTTTGTTCAAACCGAAATTGTATGTAACAGACAGAAGGAGATACCTCCGACCCCATAAAGTATATATATTCTGGCTCAGGTTCAACTGCCGAGTCGATATAGCCATGCCCGTCTGTCCGTCTTTCCGTCTGTCTGTCCGTCCGTCTGTCCGTGTGAAAATCTAGATCTCAGCTATTATAAGAGCTAGAACTACCAAATTTGGTAACAGTATATGTTATTATTGCACGCTGATCAAGTTTATTTTGGATTTTGGCCACGCCCCCTTCCGCCCCTGTAAATCGAAAAAAATTGATTACAAGCGCAATCTTAAAGCCATCTTGATCATTTTCGGTTAATATAATAACTATAGCTAGCCAGATGATCTCTAAAAATTTGGTAACAATCGGATAATAAACAGCTGTAAGCAGCGCTACTGGCAGCGCAAATTCTTTATTTGTACAGGAAATAATTAAAATGCCTTACAATGCAATTTTTTGCAGTTGTTGGATAACAGCGTCAGTAGCTTAGTGGAAAAGCGATGAACTCTTGAATCGGCAGGCCCGTGGTTCGATTCCCAGTTCATGCCGCATAAGCTTTTTCTTTTTTATACCCGCTACTCATAGAGTAGAAGGGTATTATAACTTTGTTCAAACCGAAAATGTATTTTACAGGCAGAAGGGGACACCTCCGACCCCATAAAGTATATATATTCTGGCTCAGGATCAACATCCGAGTCGATATAGCCATGTCCGTCTGTCTGTCCGTGTGAAAATCTAGATCTCAGCTATTATAAGAGCTAGAACAACAGCCGAGTCGATTTAGCTATGTCCGTCTGTCTGTCCGTGTGAAAATCTAGATCTCAGCTATTATAAGAGCTAGGACTACCAAATTTGGTGACAATATGTGTTATTATTGCACGCTGATCAAGTTTATTTTGGATTTTGGCCACGCCCCCTTCCGCCCCCGTAAATCGAAAAAACATTGATTACAAGCGCAATTTTGATGCCATATTGTTCATTTTCGGTTTACATGATAACTATAGCTAGCCGGATCATCTTTTAAAATTTGGTAATAATCAGATAATAAACACAGAAGGAGGCATCTGCGACCCCATAAAGTATATATATTCTTGGTCAGGATCACGATCCGAGTCGATAAAGCCATGTCTGTCTGTCCGTCTGTCCGACTGTATGAACGCCTATATCTCAGAAACTATAAAAGCTAGATGCACCAAATTTGGTGACAACACTTATGTGAATCATACGCTGTAAAATTTTTATTAGAATTTGGGCCACGCCTACTTCCGCCCTCGCAAATCGAAAAACCGTATTGCAAGCGCCTATATCTCAAAAACTAATAAAGCTAAAGCCACCAAATTTGGTGGCAACACTTATGTTAATCATACGCTGTAAAATTTGTATTAAAATTTGGGACACGCCCACTTCCGCCCCCGCAAATCGATAAACCGTATAGCAAGCGCAATAATAAAGCTAGAGTACTCAGTTTTGGTGTGAATGATAACTATCACCACCTAAAGATGGCTGAAAATTTGGTTCCGTTCGGATAATGAATATAAAAGTTATTCAACGTTTTATATAGATTTGCACTGCGCCCCTGCAAGCAAGCAAGCACTGCCTGGTGCTTTTTTGCAATTGTTTGGTGGCCAAAATTTGGTGGCTCTAGCTTTTTTAGTTTCTGAGGTATAGGCGTTCATACAGACGGACAGACAGACATGGCTTATTCGACTTGGCTAGTGATCCTGAGCAAGAATATGTATACTTCATGGGGTCGCAGATGCCTCCTTCTGCCTGTTACGCACAAACACAAACACACACAAACACAATAGACCATGATTTTTTTTAAAATGCATGGTCTAATCAAAACTGTCAAATAACGTTGTTTTAAATGAAAGGGTCCACTGACATTATTCATATGACACAAGTTTCCATATGAAATCAAAAAAATTAAGTTATTTTTACACGAATTATCAACCATGTTAAGTTTTCTTCATTCGAAATTAAAATAGTCAAATTCCATATTTTCATAAAAAAACAAGTATGAAAGCTACATTCGAGTGTGCTCGACTGTAATATACCCGCTACCCAGCTGCTCGTACATCAAAATTATTTGCGGAACAATTAAGAGCGGCCACAATCATATTTTGACCGTGAAAGGCCATGGACTTACAATATTTATGCAAAGTAAAAATCTAAAATAAAAAAAAAAATTTTTTTGCACACGTTTAATTTTTGATGTGGGTGGGACTCGAACCCGTAAATGCATCATAGTTCTGTTCGTTTTGCAGTCCACAACTTAACCCATTTCACCACCATCTACACGCACACACGATTCGGCACAATGCTGAAAGCAGCGCTGCCGGCAAATGGAGTAAAAAGTATTGAAAACGTATAACTTTTATTCAGGTATCAACAAAATCTAAGATTTATCACTTAAACAGTAAAAATAATAATTCTATCTGTAGAGGACTATAAATCGAATACGTGCATGTAAAAAACGATATGTGCCCTTTTAATACCTCTCTATATTCTTAAATGGAAAGTGTTCTAGAGTAGAGATGGGCGCGGGCCTGTTTTTTGAGGCCCGGCCGGCCCGGCACTTTTTTAAAGGGAGCCCGACCCGGCCCGAACCAGACTTGAATTTTTTAGGCCCGGCCCGGTCCGGAACTTTTTTAAAGGAGCCCCGACCCGGAACTTTTTTAAAGGGAGCCCGGCCCGGCCCGGAATTTTTTTTTTTCAAATATAATAACCAAATTAAGTAAATATCACAAAACAAACAAATATATTCTTTATTATATGCATATTTATTGTATTACTTATTATAAAACATATTTTTCTATTTCATTTCACTTAAACATTACAACAAACAAAAAAATGTAACTTATTAATTCACATAATTCATTATACTCATATAAGCTTCCAGACCATTTCATTTCACTTAAAAATTACAACAAACAAAAAAATTTAACTTAATAATTAATTTAATTCATTATACTTATATAAGCTAACAGACTATTTCATTTCACTTAAAAATTACAATAAACAAAAAAATTTAACTTAATAATTCATTTAATTCATTATACATATTTAAGCTTACAGACTATAAGGCATGTATTTTTTCATATTTTTATTTAAAACAAGTAAGAAAGCTACAGTCGAGTGTGCTCGACTGTAATATACCCGCTACCCAGCTGCTTGTACATAATTTATTTGCGTCAAAATATAAAATAAAAAAAAACATTTTTGCACACATTTAATTTTTGATATGGGCGGGACTCGAACCCGTAAATGCATAATAGTACTGTTCGTTTTGCAGTCCACAACTTAACTCATTTCACCACCGTACACGCACACACGATTCGGCACAATTGCGGCACAATTACAGCTATGGAAATCGTTAAGCTGAATAACTTCTGTGTTTATTATCCGATTGTTACCAAATTCAGAGATCATCTGGCTAGCTATAGTTATCATGTAAACCGAAAATGAACAATATGGCATCAAAATTGCGCTTTTAATCAATGTTTTTTCAATTTACGGGGGCGTGGCCAAAATCCAAAATAAACTTGATCAGCGTGCAATAATAACACATATTGTCACCAAATTTGGTAGTCCTAGCTCTTATAATAGCTGAGATCTAGTTTTTCACACGGACAGACAGACGGACAGACGGACATGGCTATATCGACTCGGCTGTTGATCCTCAGCCAGAATATATATACTTTATGGGGTCGGAGGTGTCTCCTTCTGCCTGTTACATACATTTTCGGTTTGAACAAAGTTATAATACCCTTCTACTCTATGAGTAGCGGGTATAATAATCAGCATATCAAGATTGGGCCGCGCCCGTTTAATTCTAGAGCACTCTAACTTTTGATAAACTTTGTTAAAAAAACGACCGATAGGTTCTATGGCATGTATACGATGTGTCGGTTCGTACCGGCTCGTTCCGAATTATTTACGGCGGGCAGCAATAAGAAATGTTCGTATACAAAAAGGGAGGCAAAAACTTTTTTTTGGAAAAAATAAGAAAAGTTCGATCTCCCCCACCATGACACGCATGCATGCGGAATCGAACCTTGGACCCATTACTTAAGAGGTCCACCACTTCTCCATTCGGCCATTAAGGCATTACGCAAATTTTGCCAAAGTTACATTATGAGACCATTCGGAACTTCTTGCACGACAAAAACAAAGTCTGAATGCATGATGCGTGTTGTTGTTGCTATTTATATTCATAACTTAAATATACAATTAAATAAAAAATAAAAATAAAAAAATATAAGAAAAAGCTGCGCTCTAACAATCGCACACAGCTGATTTAAGAGACTGTCACTTCTCCACTTGTTAACTAAGTTCATTGTGAGCCATTAAATTAATTTTAAATAAAATGCACGACCACCAATTAATGCATACTCAAAAATTAAAGTAAAAGTTCTTAAAAAAAAAAGAAAAAGCCTAATCGGCATAAACTGAGAATCGAACAACGGGCCTGTCGGTTCAGGAGTTCATCGCTTTTCCACTAAGCTACTAACGCTGTTATCCAGCAACTGCAAAAATCTGCATTGTAAGGCATTCTTATTATTTCCTGTACAAATAAAGAATTTGCGCTACCGGCAGCGCTGCTTACAGCTATGGAAAACGTTAAGCTATATAACTTCTGTGTTTATTATCCGATTGTTACCAAATTTTCGAGATCATCTGGCTAGCTATAGTTATCATGTTAACCGAAAATGAACAATATGGCATCAAAATTGCGCTTGTAATCAATTTTGGTTCGATTCACAGGGGCAGAAGGGGGCGTGGCCAAAATCCAAAATAAACTTGACCAGGGTGCAATAATAACACATTTTGTTACCAAATTTGGTAGTTCTAGCTCTTATAATAGCTGAGATCTAGATTTTCACACGGACAGACAGACGGACATGGCTATATCGACTCGGATGTTGATCCTGAGCCAGAAAATATATACTTTATGTGGTCGGAGGTGTCTCCTTCTGCCTGTTATGCACATTTCGACAAACACAACAGACCATGTGTGTATTTTTTTAAAATGCCACGCCTACTTCCGCCCTCGCAAATCGAAAAACCGTATTGCAAGCGCCTATATCTCAGAAACTAAATAAGCTAGAGCCACCAAATTTGATGACAACACTTATGTGAATCATAAGCTGTAAAATTTTTATTAAAATTTCGGACACGCCTACTTCCGCCCCCGCAAATCGATAAACCGTAAAGCAAGCGCAATAATAAAGCTAGAGTATTCAGTTTTGGTGTGAATGATAACTATCACCACCTAAACGATCGCTGAAAATTTGGTTCCGATCGGATAATGCACATAAAAGTTATTCAACGATTCATATAGATTTGCACTGCACCCACTGCAAGCAAGCAATCAGTGTTTTTTCCAAGCAGTGTTTTTTTTCCAACTGCTTCGACTGCTTAGCATCTAACTAAAAATAATATGTGTTGTTTATTTATTTTCTTTACAAACACGTTTACGAATAATAGTTTTTTAAATCTGATTATACCTGCTACTCAAAGAGTAGAAGGGTATTATAACTTTGTTCAAACCGAAAATGTATGTAACAGACAGAAGGAGATACCTCCGACCCCATAAAGTATATATATTCTGGCTCAGGTTCAACTGCCGAGTCGATATAGCCATGCCCGTCTGTCCGTCTGTCTGTCCGTCCGTCTGTCCGTGTGAAAATCTAGATCTCAGCTATTATAAGAGCTAGAACTACCAAATTTGGTAACAGTATGTGTTATTATTGCACGCTGATCAAGTTTATTTTGGATTTTGGCCACGCCCCCTTCCGCCCCTGTAAATCGAAAAAAATTGATTACAAGCGCAATTTTGAAGCCATCTTGATCAATTTCGGTTAATATAATAACTATAGCTAGCCAGATGATCTCTGAAAATTTGGTAACAATCGGATAATAAACAGCTGTAAGCAGCGCTGCCGGCAGCGCAAATTCTTTATTTGTACAGGAAATAATTAAAATGCCTTACAATGCAAATTTTTGCAGTTGTTGGATAACAGCGTCAGTAGCTTAGTGGAAAAGTAATGAACTCCTGAATCGGCAGGCCCGTGGTTCGATTCCCAGTTCATGCCGCATAAGCTTTTTCTTTTTTATACCCGCTACTCATAGAGTAGAAGGGTATTATAACTTTGTTCAAACCGAAAATGTATGTAACAGGCAGAAGGAGACACCTCCGACCCCATAAAGTATATATATTCTGGCTCAGGATCAACAGCCGAGTCGATTTAGCCATGTCCGTCTGTCCGTCTGTCTGTCCGTGTGAAAATCTAGATCTCAGCTATTATAAGAGCTAGGACTACCAAATTTGGTGACAATATGTGTTATTATTGCACGCTGATCAAGTTTATTTTGGATTTTGGCCACGCCCCCTTCCGCCCCCGTAAATCGAAAAAACATTGATTACAAGCGCAATTTTGATGCCATATTGTTCATTTTCGGTTTACATGATAACTATAGCTAGCCGGATCATCTTTTAAAATTTGGTAATAATCAGATAATAAACACAGAAGGAGGCATCTGCGACCCCATAAAGTATATATATTCTTGGTCAGGATCACGATCCGAGTCGATAAAGCCATGTCTGTCTGTCCGTCTGTCCGATTTTATGAACGCCTATATCTCAGAAACTATAAAAGCTAGATGCACCAAATTTGGTGACAACACTTATGTGAATCATACGCTGTAAACTTTTTATTAGAATTTGGGCCTCGCCTACTTCCGTCCTCGCAAATCGAAAAACCGTATAGCAAGCGCAATAATAAAGCTAGAGTACTCAGTTTTGGTGTGAATGATAACTATCACCACCTAAAGATGGCTGAAAATTTGGTTCCGTTCGGATAATGAATATAAAAGTTATTCAGGATTTATATATATTTGCACTGCGTCCCTGCAAGCAAGCAAGCAGTGTTTCTTCCAGGCAGTGTTTTTTTGCAATTGTTTGGTGGCCAAAATTTGGTGGCTCTAGCTTTTTTAGTTTCTGAGGTATAGGCGTTCATACAGACGGACAGACAGACATGGCTTATTCGACTTGGCTAGTGATCCTGAGCAAGAATATGTATACTTCATGGGGTCGCAGATGCCTCCTTCTGCCTGTTACGCACAAACACAAACACACACAAACACAATAGACCATGATTTTTTTTAAAATGCATGGTCTAATCAAAACTGTCAAATAACGTTGTTTTAAATGAAAGGGTCCACTGACATTATTTATATGACACAAGTTTCCATATGAAATCAAAAAAATTAAGTTATTTTTACACGAATTATCAACCATGTTAAGTTTTCTTCATTCGAAATTAAAATAGTCAAATTCCATATTTTCATAAAAAACAAGTATGAAAGCTACATTCGAGTGTGCTCGACTGTAATATACCCGCTACCCAGCTGCTCGTACATCAAAATTATTTGCGGAACAATAAAGAGCGGCCACAATCATATTTTGACCGTGAAAGGCCATGGACTTACAATATTTATGCAAAGTAAAAATCTAAAATAAAAAAAAAATTTTTTTGCACACATTTAATTTTTGATGTGGGTGGGACTCGAACCCGTAAATGCATCATAGTTCTGTTCGTTTTGCAGTCCACAACTTAACCCATTTCACCACCATCTACACGCACACACGATTCGGCACAATGCTGAAAGCAGCGCTGCCGGCAAATGGAGTAAAAAGTATTGAAAACGTATAACTTTTATTCAGGTATCAACAAAATCTAAGATTTATCACTTAAACAGTAAAAATAATAATTCTATCTGTAGAGGACTATAAATCGAATACGTGCATGTAAAAAACGATATGTGCCCTTTTAATACCTCTCTATATTCTTAAATGGAAAGTGTTCTAGAGTAGAGATGGGCGCGGGCCTGTTTTTTGAGACCCGGCCGGTCCGGCACCTTTTTAAAGGGAGCCCGACCCGGCCCGAACCAGACTTGAATTTTTTAGGCCCGGCCCGGTCCTGAACTTTTTTAAAGGAGCCCCGACCCGGAACTTTTTTAAAGGGAGCCCGGCCCGGCCCGGAATTTTTTTTTTTCAAATATAATAACCAAATTAAGTAAATATCACAAAACAAACAAATATATTCTTTATTATATGCATATTTATTGTATTACTTATTATAAAACATATTTTTCTATTTCATTTCACTTAAACATTACAACAAACAAAAAAATGTAACTTATTAATTCACTTAATTCATTATACTCATATAAGCTTCCAGACCATTTCATTTCACTTAAAAATTACAACAAACAAAAAAATTTAACTTAATAATTAATTTAATTCATTATACTTATATAAGCTAACAGACTATTTCATTTCACTTAAAAATTACAATAAACAAAAAAAATTAACTTAATAATTCATTTAATTCATTATACCTATTTAAGCTTACCGACTATAAAGCATGTATTTTTTCATATTTTTATTTAAAACAAGTAAGAAAGCTACAGTCGAGTGTGCTCGACTGTAATATACCCGCTACCCAGCTGCTTGTACATTATTTTTTTTGCATCAAAATATAAAATAAAAATAAACATTTTTGCACACATTTAATTTTTGATGCGGGCGGGACTCGAACCCGTAAATGCATAATTGTACTGTTCGTTTTGCAGTCCACAACTTAACTCATTTCACCACCGTACACGCACACACGATTCGGCACAATTGCGGCACAATTACAGCTATGGAAATCGTTAAGCTGAATAACTTCTGTGTTTATTATCCGATTGTTACCAAATTCAGAGATCATCTGGCTAGCTATAGTTATCATGTAAACCGAAAATGAACAATATGGCATCAAAATTGCGCTTGTAATCAATGTTTTTTCAATTTACGGGGGCGTGGCCAAAATCCAAAATAAACTTGATCAGCGTGCAATAATAACACATATTGTCACCAAATTTGGTAGTCCTAGCTCTTATAATAGCTGAGATCTAGATTTTCACACGGACAGACAGACGGACAGACGGACATGGCTATATCGACTCGGCTGTTGATCCTGAGCCAGAATATATATACTTTATGGGGTCGGAGGTGTCTCCGTCTGCCTGTTACATACATTTTCGGTTTGAACAAAGTTATAATACCCTTTTTACTCTATGAGTAGCGGGTATAATAATCAGCATATCAAGATTGGGCCGCGCCCGTTTAATTCTAGAGCACTCTAACTTTTGATAAACTTTGTTAAAAAAACGACCGATAGGTTCTATGGCATGTATACGATGTATCGGTTCGTACCGGCTCGTTCCGAATTATTTACAGCGGGCAGCAATAAGAAATGTTCGTATACAAAAAGGGAGGCAAAAACTTTTTTTTGGAAAAAATAAGAAAAGTTCGATCTCCCCCACCATGACACGCATGCATGCGGAATCGCACCTTGGACCCATTACCTAAGAGGTCCACCACTTCTCCATTCGGCCATTAAGGCATTACGCAAATTTTGCCAAAGTTACATTATGAGACCATTCGGAACTTCTTGCACGACAAAAACAAAGTCTGAATGCATGATGCGTGTTGTTGTTGCTATTTATATTCATAACTTAAATATACAATTAAATAAAAAATAAAAATAAAAAAATATAAGAAAAAGCTGCGCTCTAACAATCGCACACAGCTGATTTAAGAGACTGTCACTTCTCCACTTCTCCACTTGTTAACTAAGTTCATTGCGAGCCATTAAATTAATTTTAAATAAAATGCACGACCACCAATTAATGCATACTCAAAAATTAAAGTAAAAGTTCTTAAAAAGAAAAGAAAAAGCTTAATCGGCATAAACTGAGAATCGAACCACGGGCCTGTCGGTTCAGGAGTTCATCGCTTTTCCACTAAGCTACTAACGGTGTTATCCAGCAACTGCAAAAATTTGCATTGTAAGGCATTCTTATTATTTCCTGTACAAATAAAGAATTTGCGCTACCGGCAGCGCTGCTTACAGCTATGGAAAACGTTAAGCTATATAACTTCTGTGTTTATTATCCGATTGTTACCAAATTTTCAGAGATCATCTGGCTCGCTATAGTTATCATGTAAACCGAAAATGAACAATATGGCATCAAAATTGCGCTTGTAATCAATTTGGGTTCGATTCACAGGGGCGGAAGGGGGCGTGGCCAAAATCCAAAATAAACTTGATCAGGGTGCAATAATAACACATTTTGTTACCAAATTTGGTAGTTCTAGCTCTTATAATAGCTGAGATCTAGATTTTCACACGGACAGACAGACAGACATGGCTATATCGACTCGGATGTTGATCCTGAGCCAGAAAATATATACTTTATGTGGTCGGAGGTGTCTCCTTCTGCCTGTTATGCACATTTCGACAAACACAACAGACCATGTATGTATTTTTTTAAAAAATGCCACGCCTACTACCGCCCCCCAAATCGAAAAACCGCATTGCAGGCGCCTATATCTCAGAAACTAAATAAGCTAGAGCCACCAAATTTGATGACAACACTTATGTGAATCATAAGCTGTAAAATTTTTATTAAAATTTCGGACACGCCTACTTCCGCCCCCGCAAATCAATAAACCGTAAAGCAAGCGCAATAATAAAGCTAGAGTATTCAGTTTTGGTGTGAATGATAACTATCACCACCTAAACGATCGCTGAAAATTTGGTTCCGATCGGATAATGCACATAAAAGTTATTCAACGATTCATATAGATTTGCACTGCACCCACTGCAAGCAAGCAATCAGTGTTTTTTCCAAGCAGTGTTTTTTTCCAACTGCTTCGACTGCTTGGCATCTAACTAAAAATAATATGTGTTGTTTATTTATTTTCTTTGCAAATCAGTTTACGAATAATAGTTTTCTAAATCTGATTATACCTGCTACTCAAAGAGTAGAAGGGTATTATAACTTTGTTCAAACCGAAAATGTATGTAACAGACAGAAGGAGATACCTCCGACCCCATAAACTATATATATTCTGGCTCAGGTTCAACTGCCGAGTCGATATAGCCATGCCCGTCTGTCCGTCTTTCCGTCTGTCCGTCTGTCTGTCCGTCCATCTGTCCGTGTGAAAATCTAGATCTCAGCTATTATAAGAGCTAGAACTACCAAATTTGGTAACAGTATGTGTTATTATTGCACGCTGATCAAGTTTATTTTGGATTTTGGCCACGCCCCCTTCCGCCCCTGTAAATCGAAAAAAATTGATTACAAGCGCAATTTTTGAAGCCATCTTGATCATTTTCGGTTAATATAATAACTATAGCTAGCCAGATGATCTCTGAAAATTTGGTAACAATCGGATAATAAACAGCTGTAAGCAGCGCTGCCGGCAGCGCAAATTCTTTATTTGTACAGGAAATAATTAAAATGCCTTACAATGCAAATTTTTGCAGTTGTTGGATAACAGCGTCAGTAGCTTAGTGGAAAAGCGATGAACTCCTGAATCGGCAGGCCCGTGGTTCGATTCCCAGTTCATGCCGCATAAGCTTTTTCTTTTTTATACCCGCTACTCATAGAGTAGAAGGGTATTATAACTTTGTTCAAGCCGAAAATGTATGTAACAGGCAGAAGGAGACACCTCCGACCCCATAAAGTATATATATTCTGGCTCAGGATCAACAGCCGAGTCGATTTAGCTATGTCCGTCTGTCTGTCCGTGTGAAAATCTAGATCTCAGCTATTATAAGAGCTAGGACTACCAAATTTGGTGACAATATGTGTTATTATTGCACGCTGATCAAGTTTATTTTGGATTTTGGCCACGTCCCCTTCCGCCCCCGTAACTCGAAAAAACATTGATTACAAGCGCAATTTTGATGCCATATTGTTCATTTTCGGTTTACATGATAACTATAGCTAGCCGGATCATCTTTTAAAATTTGGTAATAATCAGATAATAAACACAGAAGGAGGCATCTGCGACCCCATAAAGTATATATATTCTTGGTCAGGATCACGATCCGAGTCGATAAAGCCATGTCTGTCTGTCCGTCTGTCCGATTTTATGAACGCCTATATCTCAGAAACTATAAAAGCTAGATGCACCAAATTTGGTGACAACACTTATGTGAATCATACGCTGTAAAATTTTTATTAGAATTTGGGCCACGCCTACTTCCGCCCTCGCAAATCGAAAAACCGTATTGCAAGCGCCTATATCTCAAAAACTAATAAAGCTAAAGCCACCAAATTTGGTGGCAACACTTATGTTAATCATACGCTGTTAAATTTGTATTAAAATTTGGGACACGCCCACTTCCGCCCCCGCAAATCGATAAACCGTATAGCAAGCGCAATAATAAAGCTAGAGTACTCAGTTTTGGTGTGAATGATAACTATCACCACCTAAAGATGGCTGAAAATTTGGTTCCGTTCGGATAATGAATATAAAAGTTATTCAACGTTTTATATAGATTTGCACTGCGCCCCTGCAAGCAAGCAAGCAGTGTTTCTTCCAGGCAGTGTTTTTTTGCAATTGTTTCGTGGCCAAAATTTGGTGGCTCTAGCTTTTTTAGTTTCTGAGGTATAGGCGTTCATACAGACGGACAGACAGACATGGCTTATTCGACTTGGCTAGTGATCCTGAGCAAGAATATGTATACTTTATGGGGTCGCAGATGCCTCCTTCTGCCTGTTACGCACAAACACAAACACACACAAACACAATACACCATGATTTTTTTTAAAATGCATGGTCTAATCAAAACTGTCAAATAACGTTGTTTTAAATGAAAGGGTCCACTGACATTATTCATATGACACAAGTTTCCATATGAAATCAAAAAAATTAAGTTATTTTTACACGAATTATCAACCATGTTAAGTTTTCTTCATTCGAAATTAAAATAGTCAAATTCCATATTTTCATAAAAAACAAGTATGAAAGCTACATTCGAGTGTGCTCGACTGTAATATACCCGCTACCCAGCTGCTCGTACATCAAAATTATTTGCGGAACAATAAAGAGCGGCCACAATCATATTTTGACCGTGAAAGGCCATGGACTTACAATATTTATGCAAAGTAAAAATCTAAAATAAAAAAAAATTTTTTTGCACACATTTAATTTTTTATATGGGTGGGACTCGAACCCGTAAATGCATCATAGTTCTGTTCGTTTTGCAGTCCACAACTTAACCCATTTCACCACCATCTACACGCACACACGATTCGGCACAATGCTGAAAGCAGCGCTGCCGGCAAATGGAGTAAAAAAGTATTGAAAACGTATAACTTTTATTCAGGTATCAACAAAATCTAAGATTTATCACTTAAACAGTAAAAATAATAATTCTATCTGTAGAGGACTATAAATCGAATACGTGCATGTAAAAAACGATATGTGCCCTTTTAATACCTCTCTATATTCTTAAATGTAAAGTGTTCTAGAGTAGAGATGGGCGCGGGCCTGTTTTTTGAGGCCCGGCCGGCCCGGCACTATTTTAAAGGGAGCCCGACCCGGCCCGAACCAGACTTGAATTTTTTAGGCCCGGCCCGGTCCGGAACTTTTTTAAAGGAGCCCCGACCCGGAACTTTTTTAAAGGGAGCCCGGCCCGGCCCGGAACTTTTTTTTTTTTTCAAATATAATAACCAAATTAAGTAAATATCACAAAACAAACCAATATATTCTTTATTATATGCATATTTATTGTATTACTTATTATAAAACATATTTTTCTATTTTATTTCACTTAAACATTACAACAAACAAAAAAATGTAACTTATTAATTCACTTAATTCATTATACTCATATAAGCTTCCAGACCATTTCATTTCACTTAAAAATTACAACAAACAAAAAAATTTAACTTAATAATTAATTTAATTCATTATACTTATATAAGCTAACAGACTATTTCATTTCACTTAAAAATTACAATAAACAAAAAAAATTAACTTAATAATTCATTTAATTCATTATACCTATTTAAGCTTACAGACATAATAAGGCATGTATTTTTTCATATTTTTATTTAAAACAAGTAAGAAAGCTACAGTCGAAAGTGCTCGACTGTAATATACCCGCTACCCAGCTGCTCGTACATCATTTATTTGCGGAACAAAAAAAAACGGCTACAATCATATTTTGACCGTAAAAGGCTATGGACTTACAATATTTATGCAAAGTCAAATTCTAAAATAAAAAAAAAAAAAATATTTTTGCCCACATTTAATTTTTTATGCGGGCGGGACTCGAACCCGTAAATGCATTATAACACTGTTCATTTTGCAGTCCACAACTTAACCCATTTCACCACCCTACACGCACGCTGCTGGCAGCGCTGCTTACAGATATGGAAAAGCTTAAGCTGCATAACGTCTGTGTTTATTATCCGATTGTTACCAAATTTTTAGAGATCATCTGGCTAGCTATAGTTATCATGTAAGCCGAATATGAACAATATGGCATCAAAATTGCGCTTGTAATAAATTTTTTTCGATTTACAGGGGCGGAAGGGGCCGTGGCCAAAATCCAAAATAAACTTGATCACCGTGCAATAATAACACATTTTGTCCCCAAATTTGGTAACCCTAGCTCTTATAATAGCTGAGATCCAGATTTTTACACGGACAGACAGACGGACAGTCGGACAGACGGACAGACAGACAGACGGACAGACGGACAGACGGACATGGCTGTTGATCCTGAGCCAGAATATATATACTTTACATTTTCGGTTTGAACAAAGTTATAATACCCTTCTACTCTATGAGTAGCGGGTATAATAATCAGCATATCAAGATTGGGCCGCGCCCGTTTAATTCTAGAGCACTCTAACTTTTGATAAACTTTGTTAAAAAAACGACCGATAGGTTCTATGGCATGTATACGATGTGTCGGTTCGTACCGGCTCGTTCCGAATTATTTACGGCGGGCAGCAATAAGAAATGTTCGTATACAAAAAGGGAGGCAAAAACTTTTTTTTGGAAAAAATAAGAAAAGTTCGATCTCCCCCACCATGACACGCATGCATGCGGAATCGAACCTTGGACCCATTACCTAAGAGGTCCACCACTTCTCCATTCGGCCATTAAGGCATTACGCAAATTTTGCCAAAGTTACATTATGAGACCATTCGGAACTTCTTGCACGACAAAAACAAAGTCTGAATGCATGATGCGTGTTGTTGTTGCTATTTATATTCATAACTTAAATATACAATTAAATAAAAAATAAAAATAAAAAAATATAAGAAAAAGCTGCGCTCTAACAATCGCACACAGCTGATTTAAGAGACTGTCACTTCTCCACTTGTTAACTAAGTTCATTGTGAGCCATTAAATTAATTTTAAATAAAATGCACGACCACCAATTAATGCATACTCAAAAATTAAAGTAAAAGTTCTTAAAAAAATAAGAAAAAGCTTAATCGGCATAAACTGAGAATCGAACCACGGGCCTGTCGGTTCAAGAGTTCATCGCTTTTCCACTAAGCTACTAACGCTGTTATCCAGCAACTGCAAAAATTTGCATTGTAAGGCATTCTTATTATTTCCTGTACAAATAAAGAATTTGCGCTACCGGCAGCGCTGCTTACAGCTATGGAAAACATTAAGCTATAAAACTTCTGTGTTTATTATCCGATTGTTACCAAATTTTTAGAGATCATCTGGCTAGCTATAGTTATCATGTAAACCGAAAATGAACAATATGGCATCAAAATTGCGCTTGTAATCAATTTTGGTTCGATTCACAGGGGCGGAAGGGGGCGTGGCCAAAATCCAAAATAAACTTGATCAGGGTGCAATAATAACACATTTTGTTACCAAATTTGGTAGTTCTAGCTCTTATAATAGCTGAGATCTAGATTTTCACACGGACAGACAGACAGACATGGCTATATCGACTCGGATGTTGATCCTGAGCCAGAAAATATATACTTTATGTGGTCGGAGGTGTCTCCTTCTGCCTGTTATGCACATTTCGACAAACACAACAGACCATGTATGTATTTTTTTAAAATGACACGCCTACTACCGCCCCCCAAATCGAAAAACCGCATTGCAGGCGCCTATATCTCAGAAACTAAATAAGCTAGAGCCACCAAATTTGATGACAACACATATGTGAATCATAAGCTGTAAAATTTTTATTAAAATTTCGGACACGCTTACTTCCGCCCCCGCAAATCGATAAACCGTAAACCAAGCGCAATAATAAAGCTAGAGTATTCAGTTTTGGTGTGAATGATAACTATCACCACCTAAACGATCGCTGAAAATTTGGTTCCGATCGGATAATGCACATAAAAGTTATTCAACGATTCATATAGATTTGCACTGCACCCACTGCAAGCAAGCAATCAGTGTTTTTTCCAAGCAGTGTTTTTTTCCAACTGCTTCGACTGCTTGGCATCTAACTAAAAATAATATGTGTTGTTTGTTTATTTTCTTTGCAAAACACGTTTACGAATAATAGTTTTCTAAATCTGATTATACCTGCTACTCAAAGAGTAGAAGGGTATTATAACTTTGTTCAAACCGAAAATGTATGTAACAGACAGAAGGAGATACCTCCGACCCCATAAACTATATATATTCTGGCTCAGGTTCAACTGCCGAGTCGATATAGCCATGCCCGTCTGTCCGTCTTTCCGTCTGTCCGTCTGTCTGTCCGTCCATCTGTCCGTGTGAAAATCTAGATCTCAGCTATTATAAGAGCTAGAACTACCAAATTTGGTAACAGTATGTGTTATTATTGCACGCTGATCAAGTTTATTTTGGATTTTGGCCACGCCCCCTTCCGCCCCTGTAAATCGAAAAAAATTGATTACAAGCGCAATTTTGAAGCCATCTTGATCATTTTCGGTTAATATAATAACTATAGCTAGCCAGATGATCTCTGAAAATTTGGTAACAATCGGATAATAAACAGCTGTAATCAGCGCTGCCGGCAGCGCAAATTCTTTATTTGTACAGGAAATAATTAAAATGTCTTACAATGCAAATTTTTGCAGTTGTTGGAAAACAGCGTCAGTAGCTTAGTGGAAAAGCGATGAACTCCTGAATCGGCAGGCCCGTGGTTCGATTCCCAGTTCATGCCGCATAAGCTTTTTCTTTTTTATACCCGCTACTCATAGAGTAGAAGGGTATTATAACTTTGTTCAAACCGAAAATGTATGTAACAGGCAGAAGGAGACACCTCCGACCCCATAAAGTATATATATTCTGGCTCAGGATCAACAGCCGAGTCGATTTAGCCATGTCAGTCTGTCTGTCCGTGTGAAAATCTAGATCTCAGCTATTATAAGAACTAGGACTACCAAATTTGGTGACAATATGTGTTATTATTGCACGCTGATCAAGTTTATTTTGGATTTTGGCCACGTCCCCTTCCGCCCCCGTAAATCGAAAAAACATTGATTACAAGCGCAATTTTGATGCCATATTGTTCATTTTCGGTTTACATGATAACTATAGCTAGCCGGATCATCTTTTAAAATTTGGTAATAATCAGATAATAAACACAGAAGGAGGCATCTGCGACCCCATAAAGTATATATATTCTTGGTCAGGATCACGATCCGAGTCGATAAAGCCATGTCTGTCCGTCCGTCTGTCCGACTGTATGAACGCCTATGTCTCAGAAACTATAAAAGCTAGATGCACCAAATTCGGTGACAACACTTATGTGAATCATACGCTGTAAAATTTTTATTAGAATTTGGGCCACGCCTACTTCCGCCCTCGCAAATCGAAAAACCGTATTGCAAGCGCCTATATCTCAAAAACTAAAATTTGGTGGCTCTAGCTTTCTTAGTTTCTGAGGTATAGGCGTTCATACAGACGGACAGACAGACATGGCTTATTCGACTTGGCTAGTGATCCTGAGCAAGAATATGTATACTTCATGGGGTCGCAGATGCCTCCTTCTGCCTGTTACGCACAAACACAAACACACACAAACACAATAGACCATGATTTTTTTTAAAATGCATGGTCTAATCAAACTGTCAAATAACGTTGTTTTAAATGAAAGGGTCCACTGACATTATTTATATGACACAAGTTTCCATATGAAATCAAAAAAATTAAGTTATTTTTACACGAATTATCAACCATGTTAAGTTTTCTTCATTCGAAATTAAAATAGTCAAATTCCATATTTTCATAAAAAACAAGTATGAAAGCTACATTCGAGTGTGCTCGACTGTAATATACCCGCTACCCAGCTGCTCGTACATCAAAATTATTTGCGGAACAATAAAGAGCGGCCACAATCATATTTTGACCGTGAAAGGCCATGGACTTACAATATTTATGCAAAGTAAAAATCTAAAATAAAAAAAAATTTTTTTGCACACATTTAATTTTTGATGTGGGTGGGACTCGAACCCGTAAATGCATCATAGTTCTGTTCGTTTTGCAGTCCACAACTTAACCCATTTCACCACCATCTACACGCACACACGATTCGGCACAATGCTGAAAGCAGCGCTGCCGGCAAATGGAGTAAAAAGTATTGAAAACGTATAACTTTTATTCAGGTATCAACAAAATCTAAGATTTATCACTTAAACAGTAAAAATAATAATTCTATCTGTAGAGGACTATAAATCGAATACGTGCATGTAAAAAACGATATGTGCCCTTTTAATACCTCTCTATATTCTTAAATGTAAAGTGTTCTAGAGTAGAGATGGGCGCGGGCCTGTTTTTTGAGGCCCGGCCGGCCCGGCACTATTTTAAAGGGAGCCCGACCCGGCCCGAACCAGACTTGAATTTTTAGGCCCGGCCCGGTCCGGAACTTTTTTAAAGGAGCCCCGACCCGGAACTTTTTTTTCAAATATAATAACCAAATTAAGTAAATATCACAAAACAAACAAATATATTTTTTATTATATGCATATTTATTGTATTACTTATTATAAAACATATTTTTCTATTTCATTTCACTTAAACATTACAACAAACAAAAAAATGTAACTTATTAATTCACTTAATTCATTATACTCATATAAGCTTCCAGACCATTTCATTTAACTTAAAAATTACAACAAACAAAAAAATTTAACTTAATAATTAATTTAATTCATTATACTTATATAAGCTAACAGACTATTTCATTTTACTTAAAAATTACAATAAACAAAAAAATTTAACTTAATAATTCATTTAATTCATTATACATATTTAAGCTTACAGACTATAAGGCATGTATTTTTTCATATTTTTATTTAAAACAAGTAAGAAAGCTACAGTCGAGTGTGCTCGACTGTAATATACCTGCTACCCAGCTGCTTGTACATAATTTATTTGCGTCAAAATATAAAATAAAAAAAAACATTTTTGCACACATTTAATTTTTGATGCGGGCGGGACTCGAACCCGTAAATGCATAATAGTACTGTTCGTTTTGCAGTCCACAACTTAACTCATTTCACCACCGTACACGCACACACGATTCGGCACAATTGCGGCACAATTACAGCTATGGAAATCGTTAAGCTGAATAACTTCTGTGTTTATTATCCGATTGTTACCAAATTCAGAGATCATCTGGCTAGCTATAGTTATCATGTAAACCGAAAATGAACAATATGGCATCAAAATTACGCTTGTAATCAATGTTTTTTCAATTTACGGGGGCGTGGCCAAAATCCAAAATAAACTTGATCAGCGTGCAATAATAACACATATTGTCACCAAATTTGGTAGTCCTAGCTCTTATAATATCTGAGATCTAGATTTTCACACGGACAGACAGACGGACAGACGGACATGGCTATATCGACTCGGCTGTTGATCCTGAGCCAGAATATATATACTTTATGGGGTCGGAGGTGTCTCCTTCTGCCTGTTACATACATTTTCGGTTTGAACAAAGTTATAATACCCTTTTACTCTATGAGTAGCGGGTATAATAATCAGCATATCAAGATTGGGCCGCGCCCGTTTAATTCTAGAGCACTCTAACTTTTGATAAACTTTGTTAAAAAAACGACCGATAGGTTCTATGGCATGTATACGATGTATCGGTTCGTACCGGCTCGTTCCGAATTATTTACAGCGGGCAGCAATAAGAAATGTTCGTATACAAAAAGGGAGGCAAGAACTTTTCTTTGGAAAAAATAAGAAAAGTTCGATCTCCCCCACCATGACACGCATGCATGCGGAATCGAACCTTGGACCCATTACCTAAGAGGTCCACCACTTCTCCATTCGGCCATTAAGGCATTACGCAAATTTTGCCAAAGTTACATTATGAGACCATTCGGAACTTCGTGCACGACAAAAACAAAGTCTGAATGCATGATGCGTGTTGTTGTTGCTATTTATATTCATAACTTAAATATACAAAATATAAATATAAAAATAAAAAAATATAAGAAAAAGCTGCGCTCTAACAATCGCACACAGCTGATTTAAGAGACTGTCACTTCTCCACTTGTTAACTAAGTTCATTGTGAGCCATTAAATTAATTTTAAATAAAATGCACGACCACCAATTAATGCATACTCAAAAATTAAAGTAAAAGTTCTTAAAAAAAAAAGCAAAAGCCTAATCGGCATAAACTGAGAATCGAACCACGGGCCTGTCGGTTCAGGCTCTAGCTTTTTTAGTTTCTGAGGTATAGGCGTTCATACAGACGGACAGACAGACATGGCTTATTCGACTTGGCTAGTGATCCTGAGCAAGAATATGTATACTTTATGAGGTCGCAGATGCCTCCTTCTGCCTGTTACGCACAAACACAAACACACAAAAACACAATAGACCATGATTTTTTTTAAAATGCATGGTCTAATCAAAACTGTCAAATAACGTTGTTTTAAATGAAAGGGTCCACTGACATTATTCATATGACACAAGTTTCCATATGAAATCAAAAAAATTAAGTTATTTTTACACGAATTATTAACCATTTTAAGTTTTCTTCATTCGAAATTAAAATAGTCAAATTCCATATTTTCATAAAAAACAAGTTTGAAAGCTACATTCGAGTGTGCTCGACTGTAATATACCCGCTACCCAGCTGCTCGTACATCAAAATTATTTGCGGAACAATAAAGAGCGGCCATAATCATATTTTGACCGTGAAAGGTCATGGACTTACAATATTTATGCAAAGTAAAAATCTAAAATAAAAAAAAAATTTTTTTGCACACATTTAATTTTTTATATGGGTGGGACTCGAACCCGTAAATGCATCATAGTTCTGTTCGTTTTGCAGTCCACAACTTAACCCATTTCACCACCATCTACACGCACACACGATTCGGCACAATGCTGAAAGCAGCGCTGCCGGCAAATGGAGTAAAAAGTATTGAAAACGTATAACTTTTATTCAGCTATCAACAAAATCTAAGATTTATCACTTAAACAGTAAAAATAATAATTCTATCTGTAGAGGACTATAAATCGAATACGTGCATGTAAAAAACGATATGTGCCCTTTTAATACCTCTCTATACTCTTAAATGGAAAGTGTTCTAGAGTAGAGATGGGCGCGGGCCTGTTTTTTGAGGCCCGGCCGGCCCGGCACTTTTTTAAAGGGAGCCCGACCCGGCCCGAACCAGACTTGAATTTTTTAGGCCCGGCCCGGTCCGGAACTTTTTTAAAGGAGCCCCGACCAGGAACTTTTTTAAAGGGAGCCCGGCCCGGCCCGGAACTTTTTTTTTTTCAAATATAATAACCAAATTAAGTTAATATCACAAAACAAACAAATATATTCTTTATTATATGCATATTTATTGTATTACTTATTATAAAACATATTTTTCTATTTCATTTCACTTAAACATTACAACAAACAAAAAAATGTAACTTATTAATTCACTTAATTCATTATACTCATATAAGCATCCAGACCATTTCATTTAACTTAAAAATTACAACAAACAAAAAAATTTAACTTAATAATTAATTTAATTCATTATACTTATATAAGCTAACAGACTATTTCATTTCACTTAAAAATTCAATAAACAAAAAAATTTAACTTAATAATTCATTTAATTCATTATACATATTTAAGCTTACAGACTATAAGGCATGTATTTTTTCATATTTTTATTTAAAACAAGTCGAGTGTGCTCGACTGTATTATACCCACTACCCAGCTGCTTGTACATAATTTATTTGCGTCAAAATATAAAATAAAAAAAAACATTTTTGCACACATTTAATTTTTGATGCGTGCGGGACTCGAACCCGTAAATGCATAATAGTACTGTTCGTTTTGCAGTCCACAACTTAACTCATTTCACCACCGTACACGCACACACGATTCGGCACAATTGCGGCACAATTACAGCTATGGAAATCGTTAAGCTGAATAACTTCTGTGTTTATTATCCGATTGTTACCAAATTCAGAGATCATCTGGCTAGCTATAGTTATCATGTAAACCGAAAATGAACAATATGGCATCAAAATTGCGCTTGTAATTAATGTTTTTTCAATTTACGGGGGCGTGGCCAAAATCCAAAATAAACTTGATCAGCGTGCAATAATAACACATATTGTCACCAAATTTGGTAGTCCTAGCTCTTATAATATCTGAGATCTAGATTTTCACACGGACAGACAGACGGACAGACGGACATGGCTATATCGACTCGGCTGTTGATCCTGAGCCAGAATATATATACTTTATGGGGTCGGAGGTGTCACCTTCTGCCTGTTACATACATTTTCGGTTTGAACAAAGTTATAATACCCTTTTACTCTATGAGTAGCGGGTATAATAATCAGCATATCAAGATTGGGCCGCGCCCGTTTAATTCTAGAGCACTCTAACTTTTGATAAACTTTGTTAAAAAAACGACCGATAGGTTCTATGGCATGTATACGATGTATCGGTTCGTACCGGCTCGTTCCGAATTATTTACAGCGGGCAGCAATAAGAAATGTTCGTATACAAAAAGGGAGGCAAAAGCTTTTCTTTGGAAAAAATAAGAAAAGTTCGATCTCCCCCACCATGACACGCATGCATGCGGAATCGAACCTTGGACCCATTACCTAAGAGGTCCACCACTTCTCCATTCGGCCATTAAGGCATTACGCAAATTTTGCCAAAGTTACATTATGAGACCATTCGGAACTTCTTGCACGACAAAAACAAAGTCTGAATGCATGATGCGTGTTGTTGTTGCTATTTATATTCATAACTTAAATATACAATTTTCATAAAAAACAAGTTTGAAAGCTACATTCGAGTGTGCTCGACTGTAATATACCCGCTACCCAGCTGCTCGTACATCAAAATTATTTGCGGAACAATAAAGAGCGGCCACAATCATATTTTGACCGTGAAAGGCCATGGACTTACAATATTTATGCAAAGTAAAAATCTAAAATAAAAAAAAAATTTTTTTGCACACATTTAATTTTTTATATGGGTGGGACTCGAACCCGTAAATGCATCATAGTTCTGTTCGTTTTGCAGTCCACAACTTAACCCATTTCACCACCATCTACACGCACAAACGATTCGGCACAATGCTGAAAGCAGCGCTGCTCGCAAATGGAGTAAAAAGTATTGAAAACGTATAACTTTTATTCAGGTATCAACAAAATCTAAGATTTATCACTTAAACAGTAAAAATAATAATTCTATCTGTAGAGGACTATAAATCGAATACGTGCATGTAAAAAACGATATGTGCCCTTTTAATACCTCTCTATATTCTTAAATGGAAAGTGTTCTAGAGTAGACATGGGCGCGGGCCTGTTCTTTGGGGCCCGGCCGGCCCGGCACTTTTTTAAAGGGAGCCCGACCCGGCCCGAACCAGACTTGAATTTTTTAGGCCCGGCCCGGTCCGGAACTTTTTTAAAGGAGCCCCGACCCGGAACTTTTTTAAAGGGAGCCCGGCCCGGCCCGGAACTTTTTTTTTTTCAAATATAATAACCAAATTAAGTAAATATCACAAAACAAACAAATATATTCTTTATTATATGCATATTTATTGTATTACTTATTATAAAACATATTTTTCTATTTCATTTCACTTAAACATTACAACAAACAAAAAAATTTAACTTAATAATTAATTTAATTCATTATACTTATATAAGCTAACAGACTATTTCATTTCACTTAAAAATTCAATAAACAAAAAAATTTAACTTAATAATTCATTTAATTCATTATACATATTTAAGCTTACAGACTATAAGGCATGTATTTTTTCATATTTTTATTTAAAACAAGTCGAGTGTGCTCGACTGTAATATACCCGCTACCCAGCTGCTTGTACATAATTTATTTGCGTCAAAATATAAAATAAAAAAAAACATTTTTGCACACATTTAATTTTTGATGCGGGCGGGACTCGAACCCGTAAATGCATAATAGTACTGTTCGTTTTGCAGTCCACAACTTAACTCATTTCACCACCGTACACGCACACACGATTCGGCACAATTGCGGCACAATTAATTAATCAATGTTTTTTCAATTTACGGGGGCGTGGCCAAAATCCAAAATAAATTTGATCAGCGTGCAATAATAACACATATTGTCACCAAATTTGGTAATCCTAGCTCTTATAATATCTGAGATCTAGATTTTCACACGGACAGACAGACGGACAGACGGACAGACGGACATGGCTATATCGACTCGGCTGTTGATCCTGAGCCAGAATATATATACTTTATGGGGTCGGAGGTGTCTCCTTCTGCCTGTTACATACATTTTCGGTTTGAACAAAGTTATAATACCCTTTTACTCTATGAGTAGCGGGTATAATAATCAGCATATCAAGATTGGGCCGATAGATTAACGACCGATAGGATCTATGGCATGTTTACGATGTATCGGTTCGTACCGGCTCGTTCCGAATTATTTACAGCGGGCAGCAATAAGAAATGTTCGTATACAAAAAGGGAGGCAAAAACTTTTTTTTGGAAAAAATAAGAAAAGTTCGATCTCCCCCACCATGACACGCATGCATGCGGAATCGAACCTTGGACCCATTACCTAAGAGGTCCACCACTTCTCCATTCGGCAATTAAGGCATTACGCAAATTTTGCCAAAGTTACATTATGAGACCATTCCGAACTTCTTGCACGACAAAAACAAAGTCTGAATGCATGATGCGTGTTGTTGTTGCTATTTATATTCATAACTTAAATATACAATTAATTAAAAAATAAAAATAAAAAAATATAAGAAAAAGCTGCGCTCTAACAATCGCACACAGCTGATTTAAGAGACTGTCACTTCTCCACTTGTTAACTACGTTCATTGTGAGCCATTAAATTAATTTTAAATAAAATGCACGACCACCAATTAATGCATACTCAAAAATTAAAGTAAAAGTTCTTAAAAAAAAAAGAAAAAGCCTAATCGGCATAAACTGAGAATCGAACCACGGGCCTGTCGGTTCAGGAGTTCATCGCTTTTCCACTAAGCTACTAACGCTGTTATCCAGCAACTGCAAAAATCTGCATTGTAAGGCATTCTTATTATTTCCTGTACAAATAAAGAATTTGCGCTACCGGCAGCGCTGCTTACAGCTATGGAAAACGTTAAGCTATATAACTTCTGTGTTTATTATCCGATTGTTACCAAATTTTCAGAGATCATCTGGCTAGTTATAGTTATCATGTAAACCGAAAATGAACAATATGGCATCAAAATTGCGCTTGTAATCAATTTTGGTTCGATTCACAGGGGCGGAAGGGGGCGTGGCCAAAATCCAAAATAAACTTGATCAGGGTGCAATAATAACACATTTTGTTACCAAATTTGGTAGTTCTAGCTCTTATAATAGCTGAGATCTAGATTATCACACGGACAGACAGACGGACATGGCTATATCGACTCGGATGTTGATCTTGAGCCAGAAAATATATACTTTATGTGGTCGGAGGTGTCTCCTTCTGCCTGTTATGCACATTTCGACAAACACAACAGACCATGTATGTATTTTTTTAAAATGCCACGCCTACTACCGCCCCCCAAATCGAAAAACCGCATTGCAGGCGCCTATATCTCAGAAACTAAAAAAGCTAGAGCCACCAAATTTGATGACAACACTTATGTGAATCATAAGCTGTAAAATTTTTATTAAAATTTCCGACACGCCTACTTCCGCCCCCGCAAATCGATAAACCGTAAAGCAAGCGGAATAATAAAGCTAGAGTATTCAGTTTTGGTGTGAATGATAACTATCACCACCTAAACGATCGCTGAAAATTTGGTTCCGATCGGATAATGCACATAAAAGTTATTCAACGATTCATGTAGATTTGCACTGCACCCACTGCAAGCAAGCAATCAGTGTTTTTTCCAAGCAGTGTTTTTTTCCAACTGCTTCGACTGCTTGGCATCTAACTAAAAATAATATGTGTTGTTTATTTATTTTCTTTGCAAAACACGTTTACGAATAATAGTTTTCTAAATCTGATTATATCTGCTACTCAAAGAGTAGAAGGGTATTATAACTTTGTTCAAACCGAAAATGTATGTAACAGACAGAAGGAGATACGTCCGACCCCCTGGCTCAGGTTCAACTTCCGAGTCGATATAGCTATGCCCGTCTGTCCGTCTTTCCGTCTGTCCGTCTGTCTGTCCGTCCATCTGTCCGTGTGAAAATCTAGATCTCAGCTATTATAAGAGCTAGAACTACCAAATTTGGTAACAGTATGTGTTATTATTGCACGCTGATCAAGTTTATTTTGGATTTTGGCCACGCCCCCTTCCGCCCCTGTAAATCGAAAAAAATTGATTACAAGCGCAATTTTGAAGCCATCTTGATCATTTTCGGTTAATATAATAACTATAGCTAGCCAGATGATCTCTGAAAATTTGGTAACAATCGGATAATAAACAGCTGTAAGCAGCGCTGCCGGCAGCGCAAATTCTTTATTTGTACAGGAAATAATTAAAATGCCTTACAATGCAAATTTTTGCAGTTGTTGGATAACAGCGTCAGTAGCTTAGTGGAAAAGCGATGAACTCCTGAATCGGCAGGCCCGTGGTTCGATTCCCAGTTCATGCCCCATAAGCTTTTTCCTTTTATACCCGCTACTCATAGAGTAGAAGGGTATAATAACTTTGTTCAAACCGAAAATGTATGTAACAGACAGAAGGAGACACCTCCGACCCCATAAAGTATATATATTCTGGCTCAGGATCAACAGCCGAGTCGATTTAGCCATGTCCGTCTGTCCGTCCGTCTGTCCGTGTGAAAATCTAGATCTCAGCTATTATAAGAGCTAGAACTACCAAATTTGGTAACAGTATGTGTTATTATTGCACGCTGATCAAGTTTATTTTGGATTTTGGCCACGCCCCCTTCCGCCCCTGTAAATCGAAAAAAATTGATTACAAGCGCAATTTTGAAGCCATCTTGATCATTTTCGGTTAATATAATAACTATAGCTAGCCAGATGATCTCTGAAAATTTGGTAACAATCGGATAATAAACAGCTGTAAGCAGCGCTGCCGGCAGCGCAAATTCTTTATTTGTACAGGAAATAATTAAAATGCCTTACAATGCAAATTTTTGCAGTTGTTGGATAACAGCGTCAGTAGCTTAGTGGAAAAGCGATGAACTCCTGAATCGGCAGGCCCGTGGTTCGATTCCCAGTTCATGCCGCATAAGCTTTTTCCTTTTATACCCGCTACTCATAGAGTAGAAGGGTATAATAACTTTGTTCAAACCGAAAATGTATGTAACAGACAGAAGGAGACACCTCCGACCCCATAAAGTATATATATTCTGGCTCAGGATCAACAGCCGAGTCGATTTAGCCATGTCCGTCTGTCCGTCTGTCTGTCCGTGTGAAAATCTAGATCTCATCTATTATAAGAGCTAGGACTACCAAATTTGGTGACAATATGTGTTATTATTGCACGCTGATCAAGTTTATTTTGGATTTTGGCCACGCCCCCTTCCGCCCCCGTAAATCGAAAAAACATTGATTACAAGCGCAATTTTGATGCCATATTGTTCATTTTCGGTTTTCATAATAACTATAGCTAGCCAGATGATCCCTGAAAATTTGGTAACAATCGGATAATAAACCGGCAGCGCTGCTTGCAGCGTTGTGCCGAATCGTGTTTGCGTGTACGGTGGTGAAATGGGTTAAGTTGTTGACTGCAAAACGAACAGTACTATTATGCTTTTATGGGTTCGAGTCACGCCCGCATCAAAAATTAAATGTGGGCAAAAATGTTTTTTTTTTTTAAATTTATATTTTGACTTTGCATAAATATTATAAGTCCATAGCCTATTACGGTCAAAATATGATTGTAGCCGTTTTTTTGTTGCGCAAATAAATTATGTACAAGCAGCTGGGTAGCGGGTATATTACAGTCGAGCACACTCGACTGTAGCTTTCTTACTTGTTTCTTTTTATACCCGCTACTCATAGAGTGGAAGGGTATTATAACTTTGTTCAAACCGAAAATGTATGTAACAGGCAGAAGGAGACACCTACGACCCCATAAAGTATATATATTCTGGCTCAGGATTAACAGCCGAGTCGATATAGCCATGTCCGTCTGTCCGTCTGTCTGTCTGTCCGTCTGTCTGTCAGTGTGAAAATCTAGATCTCAGCTATTATAAGAGCTAGAACTACCAAATTTGGTAACAGTATGTGTTATTATTGTACGCTGATTAAGTTTATTTTGGATTTTGGCCACGCCTCCTTCCGCCCGTGTTAATCAAAAACAGGTAAGAAAGCTACAGTCGAGTGTGCTCGACTGTAATATACCCGCTACTCAGCTGCTTGTACATAATTTATTTGCGGAACAAAAAAACGGCTACAATCATATTTTGACCGTAAAAGGCTATGGACTTATAATATTTATGCAAAGTCAAAGTATAAAATAAAAAAAAAAACATTTTTGCACACATTTAATTTTTGATGCGGGCGGGACTCGAGCCCGTAAATGCATAATAGTACTGTTCGTTTTGCAGTCCACAACTTAACCCATTTCACCACCGTACACGCACACACGATTCGGCACAATGCTGCAAGCAGCGCTGCCGGCAGCGCTGCTTACAGCTATCCAAAACGTTAAGCTGAATAACTTCTGTGTTTATTATCCGATTGTTACCAAATTTTTAGAGATCATCTGGCGTGTACGGTGGTGAAATGGGTTAAGCTGTGGACTGCAAAACGAACAGTACTATTATGCATTTACGGGTTCGAGTCCCGCCCGCATCAAAAATTAAATGTGTGCAAAAATGTTTTTTTTTTATTTTATATTTTGACTTTGCATAAATATTATAAGTCCATAGCCTTTTACGGTCAAAATATGATTGTAGCCGTTTTTTTGTTCCGCAAATAAATTATGTACAAGCAGCTGGGTAGCGGGTATATTACAGTCGAGCACACTCGACTGTACCTTTCTTACTTGTTTTTTTTTATTTTAGATTTTGACTTTGCATAGATATTATAAGTCCATAGCCTTTTACGGTCAAAGTTTGATTGTAGCCGTTTTTTTGTTCCGCAAATAAATGATGTACGAGCAGCTGGGTAGCGGGTATATTATAGCCGAGCACACTCGACTGTAGCTTTCTTACTTGTTTAAAACTATCAATTCACGAGAAAACCAAGGTGGCCTATCGCACTTAACTGGGTAATCATTGGGAACACATTGATCAAAAAATAAATTAATAGATTTATACAAATATGAGATACAAATACCCAAATCTAAATCACAAATAAAAAGTAGTCCAATCATGATTTAAAATCAAATTGTTAGCGCAATTTTAATGCCATATTGTTCATTTTCGGTTTATATGATAACTATAGCTAGCCAGATGATCTCTGAAAATTTGGTAACAATGGGTTATTAAACACAGAAGTTATTCAGCTTAAACGTTTTGCATAGCTGTAAGCAGCGCTGCCGGCAGCGCAAAGTCTTTATTTGCACAGGAACTAATTAAAATGCCTTACAATGCAAATTTTTGCACTTGTTGGATAACAGCGTCAGTAGGTTAGTGGAAAAGCGATGAACTCCTGAACCGACACGCCCGTGGTTCAATTCCCAGTTCATGCCGCTTAAGCTTTTTCTTTTTTTTTTTAAGAACTTATACTTTAATTTTTGAATATGCATTAATTGGTGGTCGTGCATTTTATTTAAAGTTTTTTTAATGGCTCACAATGAACTTAGTTAAGAAGTAGAGAAGTGACAGTCTCTTAAATCAGCTGTGTGCGATTGTTAGAGCGCAGCTTTTTCCTTTATTTTGTTATTATACCCGCTACTCATAGAGTAGAAGGGCTCTATAACTTTGTTCAAACCGAAAATGTATGTAACAGGCAGAAGGAGACACCTCCGACCCCATAAAGTATATATATTCTGGCTCAGGATCAACAGCCGAGTCGATATAGCCATGTCCGTCTGTCCGTCTGTCTGTCCGTGTGAAAATCTAGATCTCAGCTATTATAAGAGCTAGGACAACCAAATTTGGTGACAATATGTGTTATTATTGCACGCTGATCAAGTTTATTTTAGATTTTGGCCACGCCCCCTTCCGCCCCCGCAAATCGAAAAAACATTGATAACAAGTGCAATTTTGATGCCATATTGTTCATTTTTGGTTTACATGATAACATGATAACTATAGCTAGCCAAATGATCTCTGAAAATTTGGTAACAATCGGATAATAAACACAGAAGTTATTCAGCTTAACGTTTTCCATAGCTGTAAGCAGCGCTGCCGGCAGCGCTGCTTGCAGCATTGTGCCGAATCGTGTGTGCGTGTACGGTGGTGAAATGGGTTAAGTTGTGGACTGCAAAACGAACAGTACTATTATGCATTTACGGGTTCGAGTCCCGCCCGCATCAAAAATTAAATGTGTGCAAAAATGTATTTTTTTTTATTTTATATTTTGACTTTGCCGTTTTTTTGTTCCGCAAATAAATTATGTACAAGCAGCTGGGTAGCGGGTATATAACAGTCGAGCGCACTCGACTGTAGCTTTCTTACTTGTTTTTTATTTAATTGTATGTTTAAGTTATGAGAATAAATAGCAACAACAACACGCATCATGCATTCAGACTATGTTTTTGTCGTGCAAGAATTTCCGAATGGTCTCATAATGTAACTTTGGCAAAATTTGCGTAATGGCTTTATGACCGAATGGAGAAGTGGTGGACCTTTTAGGTAATGGGTCCAAGTTTCGTTTTTGTTGCCATATTGTTCATATTCGGTTTACATGATAACTATAGCTAGCCAGATGATCTGGTAACAATCGGATAATAATCACAGAAGTTATTCAGCTTAACGTTTTCCATAGCTGTAAGCAGCGCTGCCAGCATTTGCATTTGCAAAATGCATTTATTTTAGATTTTGACTTAGCATAAATATTGTAAGTCCATAGCCTTTTACGGTCAAAATATTATTGTAGCCGTTCTTTCTTGTACCGCAAATAATTTTGATGTACGAGCAGCTGGGTAGCGGGTATATTACAGTCGGGCACATTCGAATGTAGATTGCTTACTTGATGTTTCTCGCTTGGCCCCCGATACTTCAATTGAAGATGTGCAAGCATTCATTCAATCCAAGATCTCAATAACGAACCTTAGTGTTGAGAAATTTAAATTTAACTATGCACGAGACATTGCATGGTTCAAAATTAATATTCCTGCAGACAGCTTTAAAAAACTCGTCCCTCAGTTTCTTTGCCAGTAGTTTCCAGTGTCCCGTCTTCGAGTGGAACATCAAAAAACTAAATCCATCTTCTCTTTTTATAGCTTATCAAAATGTTAGAGGACTAAACACTAAACTCTCTAAATTGTTTATTGATTGTGTCTCTTTTAATTACCATATTTTAATATTTACTGAAACTTGGTTGAAACCAGATGTACTGAGTAGCTCAATCTTTACAGATAAGTACACTTCCTTCAGATGCGACCGCTTAGGTCGAACTGGTGGAGGCATGCTTATAGCTACTAGGTCTGATTTATCTGTTGAACAACTGTTAATTGTTTGCCCAGAATTTATCTGTGTTAAAGTGTCATTGTGTCAAATTCCAATATACATTACTTGCTCTTATATTCCCCCATCTTCAGATGTTTCCATCTACCTTGAACATCTTTCCTCTATCCAGTCTGTTGCATCCAAGCTATCTAATAGAGATTTTCTTTTAGTTTTTGGTGATTTTAATTTACCAGAAGTTGCATGGACCTCTCAATCAGATTTCTTGGTTCCCTCTAGCTTTAATAAATTTCTTATAGGACTTTCTGAACTTTCATTATTTCAAATTAATAATATTCCTAACCTAAATGGTAGAATGCTTGATCTTATCTTTTTATCTGATGTAATGTTGCAAAACACTATTTCTAGAAGTGATCAATTAGTTTTACCTAAAGATCCTTACCATCCTACATTAGATTTGTCATTAAAATTGCCTAATCTAGTGCAAACTGCAAATTCTCTATTCAAATTAAAATCTCACTGCTTTCGCAAGACTAATTTCATTAAGCTTAACAATTTGATTTTAAATCATGATTGGACTACTTTTTATTTGTGATTTAGATTTGGGTATTTGTATCTCATATTTTTATAAATCTATTAATTTATTTTTTGATCAATGTGTTCCCAATGATTACCCAGTTAAGTGTGATAGGCCACCTTGGTTTTCTCGTGAATTGATAGTTTTAAACAAGTAAGAAAGCTACTGTCGAGTGTGCTCGGCTATAATATACCCGCTACCCAGCTGCTCGTACATCATTTATTTGCGGAACAAAAAAACGGCTACAATCAAACTTTGACCGTAAAAGGCTATGGACTTATAATATCTATGCAAAGTCACAATCTAAAATAAAAAAAAACAAGTAAGAAAACTACAGTCGAGTGTGCTCGACTGTAATATACCCGCTACCCAGCTGCTTGTACATAATTTATTTGCGGAACAAAAAAACGGCTACAATCATATTTTGACCGTAAAAGGCTATGGACTTATAATATTTATGCAAAGTCAAAATATAAAATAAAAAAACAAAACATTTTTGCACACATTTAATTTTTGATGCGGGCGGGGCTCGAATCAGTAAATGCAAAATAGTACTGTTCGTTTTGCAGTCCACAACTTAACCCATTTCACCACCGTACACGCACACACGATTCGGCACAATGCTGCAAGGAGCGCTGCTTACAGCTATGGAAAACGTTAAGCTGAATAACTTCTGTGTTTATTATCCGATTGTTACCAAATTTTGAGAGATCATCTATAGCTGCCGGCAGCGCTGCTTACAGCTGTGGAAAACGTTAAGCTGAATAACTTCTGTGTTAATTATCCGATTGTTACCAAATTTTCAGAGATCATCTGGCTAGCTATAGTTATCATGTAAACCGAAAATGAACAATATGGCATCAAAATTGCACTTGTTATCAATGTTTTTTCGATTTGCGGGGGCGTGGCCAAAATCCAAAATAAACTTGTCCAGCGTGCAATAATAACACATATTGTCACCAAATTTGGTTGTCCTAGCTCTTATAATAGCTGAGATCTAGATTTTCACACGGACAGACAGACGGACAGACGGATAGACGGACATGGCTATATCGACTCGGCTGTTGATCCTGAGCCAGAATATATATACTTTATGGGGTCGGAGGTGTCTCCTTCTGCCTGTTACATACATTTTCGGTTTGAACAAAGTTATAATACCCTTCTACTCTATGAGTAGCGGGTATAAAAATTATGTAACTTTGGAAAAGTAAGAAGTAAAAAAAAAAAATTTTAATAAATTATAGAAATTTTTAAATATTTTGAAATTAAGAAAATTGACAGTTAATATTTTTAAAACATTTTTAAAAGCTTTAAATATTCTTAATGAATTTTAAATAATACGCAAATTTAGGAAAAATGTGGAAATTTGACGATGACGTCACGATATGCTCCAAAGGCGCAAAGAGTGTAACTATGGAAAACGTTTAGATGAATATCTTTTGTGTTTATTGTTCGATCGGATTGTAATTTTGAAAATAGATTTATATTGTAATTATCTATGTTTATACCAAAGCAGAAAGCCATAACTTCAATACTTTTCCTAATAATCGTAATTATCGTTTTGCGTGGGCGGTGGGCGCGACATCGAAAATTGAAAATAAACTCGATCTACCTATGGTATACAAGAAATTAGGTGTCTCTACCTTTTGTAATAGCTGAGATCTAGACGTACAGACGGACAGACGGACAGACGGATAGACGGACATGGCTATATCGACTCGGCTGTTGATCCTGAGCCAGAATATATATACTTTATGGGGTCGGAGGTGTCTCCTTCTGCCTGTTACATACATTTTCGGTTTGAACAAAGTTATAATACCCTTCTACTCTATGAGTAGCGGGTATAAAAATTATGGAACTTTGGAAAAGTGGGAAGTATAAAAAAAAAATTTTAATAAATTATAGAAATTTTTAAATATTTTGAAATTAAGAAAATTGACAGTTAATATTTTTAAAACATTTTTAAAAGCTTTAAATATTCTTAATGAATTTTAAATAATACGCAAATTTAGGAAAAATGTGGAAATATGACGATGACGTCACGATATGTTGCAAAGGCGCAAAGAGTGTAACTATGGAAAACGTTTAGATGAATATCTTCTGTGTTTATTGTTCGATCGGATTGTAATTTTGAAAATAGATTTATATTGTAATTATCTATGTTTATACCAAAGCAGAAAGCCATAACTTCAATACTTTTCCTAATAATCGTAATTATCGTTTTGCGTGGGCGGTGGGCGCGACATCGAAAATTGAAAATAAACTCGATCTACCTATGGTATACAGGAAATTAGGGTGTCTCTACCTTTTGTAATAGCTGAGATCTAGACGTACAGACGGACAGACGTACAGACGGACAGACGGACATGGCTATATCGATTCGGCTGTTGATCCTGAGCTAGAATATATATACTTTATGGGGTCGGAGGTGTCTCCTTCTGCCTGTTACATACATTTTCGGTTTGAACAAAGTTATAATACCCTTCTACTCTATGAGTAGCGGGTATAAAAAAAAACATTTTTGCACACATTTAATTTTTGATGCGGGCGGGACTCGAACCCGTAAATGCATAATAGTACTGTTTGTTTTGCAGTCCACAACTTAACCCATTTCACCACCGTACACGCACACACGATTTGGCACAATGCTGCAAGCAGCGCTGCCGGCAGCGCTGCTTACAGCTATGGAAAACGTTAAGCTGAATAACTTCTGTGTTTATTATCCGATTGTTACAAAATTTTCAGAGATCATCTGGCTAGCTATAGTTATCTTGTAAACCGAAAATGAACAATATGGCAGCAAAATTGCACTTGTTATTAATGTTTTTTTCGATTTGCGGGGGCGGAAGGGGGCGTGGCCAAAATCTAAAATAAACTTGATCAGCGTGCAATAATAACACATATTGTCACCAAATTTGGTTGTCCTAGCTCTTAAAATAGCTGAGATCTAGATTTTCACACGGACAGACAGACGGACAGACGGACATGGCTATATCGACTCGGCTGTTGATCCTGAGCCAGAATATATATACTTTATGGGGTCGGAGGTGTCTCCTTCTGCCTGTTACATACATTTTCGGTTTGAACAAAGTTATAATACCCTTCTACTCTATGAGTAGCGGGTATAAAAAAAAAAACATTTTTGCACACATTTAATTTTTGATGCGGGCGGGACTCGAACCCGTAAATGCATAATAGTACTGTTTGTTTTGCAGTCCACAACTTAACCCATTTCACCACCGTACACGCACACACGATTCGGCACAATGCTGCAAGCAGCGCTGCCGGCAGAATATATATACTTTATGGGGTCGGAGGTGTCTCCTTCTGCCTGTTACATACATTTTCGGTTTGAACAAAGTTATAATACCCTTCTACTCTATGAGTAGCGGGTATAAAAATTATGGATCTTTGGAAAAGTGGGAAGTATAAAAAAAAAATTTTAATAAATTATAGAAATTTTTAAATATTTTGAAATTAACAAAATTGACAGTTAATATTTTTAAAACATTTTTAAAAGTTTTAAATATTCTAAATGAATTTTAAATAATACGCAAATTTAGGAAAAATGTGGAAATTTGACGATGACATCACGATATGCTGCAAAGGCGCAAAGAGTGTAACTATGGAAAACGTTTAGATGAATATCTTCTGTGTTTATTGTTCGATCGGATTGTAATTTTGAAAATAGATTTATATTGTAATTATCTATGTTTATACCAAAGCAGAAAGCCATAACTTCAATACTTTTCCTAATAATCGTAATTATCGTTTTGCGTGGGCGGTGGGGTGACATCGAAAATTGAAAATAAACTCGATCTACCTATGGTATACAGGAAATTAGGTGTCTCTACCTTTTGTAATAGCTGAGATCTAGACGTACAGACGTACAGACGGACAGACGGACATGGCTATATCGACTCGGCTGTTGATCCTGAGCCAGAATATATATACTTTATGGGGCTAGAGGAGGTGTCTCCTTCTGCCTGTTACATACATTTTCGGTTTGAACAAAGTTATAATACCCTTCTACTCTATGAGTAGCGGGTAAAAAAAAACATTTTTGCACACATTTAATTTTTGATGCGGGCGGGACTCGAACCCGTAAATGCATAATAGTACTGTTCGTTTTGCAGTCCACAACTTAACCCATTTCACCACCGTACACGCACACAGGATTCGGCACACAGCTGCAAGCAGCGCTGCCGGCAGCGCTGCTTACAGCTGTGGAAAACGTTAAGCTGAATAACTTCTGTGTTTATTATCCGATTGTTACCAAATTTTCAGAGATCATCTGGCTAGCTATAGTTATCATGTAAAAATGAACAATATGGCATCAAAATTGCACTTGTTATCAATGTTTTTTCGATTTGCGGGGGCGGAAGGGTGCGTGGGCAAAATCCAAAATAAACTTGATCAGCGTGCAATAATAACACATATTGTCACCAAATTTTATTGTCCTAGCTCTTATAATAGCTGAGATCTAGATTTTCACACGGACAGACAGACGGACAGACGGACATGGCTATATCGACTCGGCTGTTGATCCTGAGCCAGAATATATATACTTTATGGGGTCGGAGGTGTCTCCTTCTGCCTGTTACATACATTTTCGGTTTGAACAAAGTTATAATACCCTTCTACTCTATGAGTAGCGGGTATAAAAATTATGGAACTTTGGAAAAGTGGGAAGTAAAAAAAAAATTTTAATAAATTATAGAAATTTTTAAATATTTTGAAATTAACAAAATTGACAGTTAATATTTTTAAAACATTTTTAAAAGCTTTAAATATTCTTAATGAATTTTAAATAATACGCAAATTTAGGAAAAATGTGGAAATTTGACGATGACGTCACGATATGCTGCAAAGGCGCAAAGAGTGTAACTATGGAAAACGTTTAGATGAATATCTTCTGTGTTTATTGTTCGATCGGATTGTAATTTTGAAAATAGATTTATATTGTAATTATCTATGTTTATACCAAAGCAGAAAGCCATAACTTCAATACTTTTCCTAATAATCGTAATTATCGTTTTGCGTGGGCGGTGGACGCGACATCGAAAATTGAAAATAAACTCGATCTACCTATGGTATACAGGAAATTAGGTGTCTCTACCTTTTGTAATAGCTGAGATCTAGACGTACAGACGGACAGACGGACAGACGGACAAGGCTATATCGACTCGGCTGTTGATCCTGAGCTAGAATATATATACTTTATGGGGTCGGAGGTGTCTCCTTCTGCCTGTTACATACATTTTCGGTTTGAACAAAGTTATAATACCCTTCTACTCTATGAGTAGCGGGTATAAAAATTATGGAACTTTGGAAAAGTGGGAAGTATAAAAAAAATTTTAATAAATTATAGAAATTTTTAAATATTTTGAAATTAAGAAAATTGACAGTTAATATTTTTAAAACATTTTTAAAAGCTTTAAATATTCTTAATGAATTTTAAATAATACGCAAATTTAGGAAAAATGTGGAAATATGACGATGACGTCACGATATGTTGCAAAGGCGCAAAGAGTGTAACTATGGAAAACGTTTAGATGAATATCTTCTGTGTTTATTGTTCGATCGGATTGTAATTTTGAAAATAGATTTGTATTGTAATTATCTATGTTTATACCAAAGCAGAAAGCCATAACTTCAATACTTTTCCTAATAATCGTAATTATCGTTTTGCGTGGGCGGTGGGGGCGACATCGAAAATTGAAAATAAACTCGATCTACCTATGGTATACAGGAAATTAGGTGTCTCTACCTTTTTGTAATAGCTGAGATCTACACGTACAGACGGACAGACGGACATGGCTATATCGACTCGGCTGTTGATCCTGAGCCAGAATATATATACTTTATGGGGTCGGAGGTGTCTCCTTCTGCCTGTTACATACATTTTCGGTTTGAACAAAGTTATAATACCCTTCTACTCTATGAGTAGCGGGTATAAAAATTATGGAACTTTGGAAAAGTGGGAAGTATAAAAAAAAAAATTTTAATAAATTATAGAAATTTTTAAATATTTTGAAATTAACAAAATTGACAGTTAATATTTTTAAAACATTTTTTAAAGCTTTAAATATTCTTAATGAATTTTAAATAATACGCAAATTTAGGAAAATGTGGAAATTTGACGATGACGTCACGATATGCTGCAAAGGCGCAAAGAGTGTAACTATGGAAAACGTTTAGATGAATATCTTCTGTGTTTATTGTTCGATCGGATTGTAATTTTGAAAATAGATTTATATTGTAATTATCTATGTTTATACCAAAGCAGAAAGCCATAACTTCAATACTTTTCCTAATAATCGTAATTATCGTTTTTGTGTGGGCGGTGGGCGCGACATCAAAAATTGAAAATAAACTCGATCTACCTATGGTATACAGGAAATTAGGTGTCTCTACCTTTTGTAATAGCTGAGATCTACACGTACAGACGGACAGACGGACATGGCTATATCGACTCGGCTGTTGATCCTGAGCCAGAATATATATACTTTATGGGGTCGGAGGTGTCTCCTTCTGCCTGTTACATACATTTTCGGTTTGAACAAAGTTATAATACCCTTCTACTCTATGAGTAGCGGGGTAAAAAAAAAAAACATTTTTGCACACATTTAATTTTTGATGCGGGCGGGACTCGAGCCCGTAAATACATAATAGTACTGTTTGTTTTGCAGTCCACAACTTAACCCATTTCACCACCGTACACGCACACACGATTCGGCACAATGCTGCAAGCAGCGCTGCCGGCAGCGCTGCTTACAGCTATGGAAAACGTTAAGCTGAATAACTTCTGTGTTTATTATCCGATTGTTACCAAATTCTCAGAGATCATCTGGCTAGCTATAGTTATCATGTAAAAATGAACAATATGGCATCAAAATTGCACTTGTTATCAATGTTTTTTCGATTTGCGGGGGCGGAAGGGTGCGTGGGCAAAATCTAAAATAAACTTGATCAGCGTGCAATAATAACACATATTGTCACCAAATTTGGTTGTCCTAGCTCTTAAAATAGCTGAGATCTAGATTTTCACACGGACAGACAGACGGACAGACGGACATGGCTATATCGACTCGGCTGTTGATCCTGAGCCAGAATATATATACTTTATGGGGCTAGAGGAGGTGTCTCCTTCTGCCTGTTACATACATTTTCGGTTTGAACAAAGTTATAATACCCTTCTACTCTATGAGTAGCGGGTATAAAAAAAAAACATTTTTGCACACATTTAATTTTTGATGCGGGCGGGACTCGAACCCGTAAATGCATAATAGTACTGTTCGTTTTGCAGTCCACAACTTAACCCATTTCACCACCGTACACGCACACAGGATTCGGCACAATGCTGCAAGCAGCGCTGCCGGCAGCGCTGCTTACAGCTGTGGAAAACGTTAAGCTGAATAACTTCTGTGTTTATTATCCGATTGTTACCAAATTTTCAGAGATCATCTGGCTAGCTATAGTTATCATGTAAAAATGAACAATATGGCATCAAAATTGCACTTGTTATCAATGTTTTTCGATTTGCGGGGGCGGAAGGGTGCGTGGGCAAAATCCAAAATAAACTTGATCAGCGTGCAATAATAACACATATTGTCACCAAATTTTATTGTCCTAGCTCTTATAATAGCTGAGATCTAGATTTTCACACGGACAGACAGACGGACAGACGGACATGGCTATATCGACTCGGCTGTTGATCCTGAGCCAGAATATATATACTTTATGGGGTCGGAGGTGTCTCCTTCTGCCTGTTACATACACTTTCGGTTTGAACAAAGTTATAATACCCTTCTACTCTATGAGTAGCGGGTATAAAAATTATGGAACTTTGGAAAAGTGGGAAGTATAAAAAAAATTTTAATAAATTATAGAAATTTTTTAAATATTTTGAAATTAACAAAATTGACAGTTAATATTTTTAAAACATTTTTAAAAGCTTTAAATATTCTTAATGAATTTTAAATAATACGCAAATTTAGGAAAAATGTGGAAATTTGACGATGACGTCACGATATGCTGCAAAGGCGCAAAGAGTGTAACTATGGAAAACGTTTAGATGAATATCTTCTGTGTTTATTGTTCGATCGGATTGTAATTTTGAAAATAGATTTATATTGTAATTATCTATGTTTATACCAAAGCAGAAAGCCATAACTTCAATACTTTTCCTAATAATCGTAATTATCGTTTTGCGTGGGCGGTGGACGCGACATCGAAAATTGAAAATAAACTCGATCTACCTATGGTATACAGGAAATTAGGTGTCTCTACCTTTTGTAATAGCTGAGATCTAGACGTACAGACGGACAGACGGACAGACGGACAAGGCTATATCGACTCGGCTGTTGATCCTGAGCTAGAATATATATACTTTATGGGGTCGGAGGTGTCTCCTTCTGCCTGTTACATACATTTTCGGTTTGAACAAAGTTATAATACCCTTCTACTCTATGAGTAGCGGGACTCGAACCCGTAAATGCATAATAGTACTGTTTGTTTTGCAGTCCACAACTTAACCCATTTCACCACCGTACACGCACACACGATTCGGCACAATGCTGCAAGCAGCGCTGCCGGCAGCGCTGCTTACAGCTGTGGAAAACGTTAAGCTGAATAACTTCTGTGTTTATTATCCGATTGTTACCAAATTTTCAGAGATCATCTGGCTAGCTATAGTTATCATGTAAACCGAAAATGAACAATATGGCATCAAAATTGCACTTGTTATCAATGTTTTTTCGATTTGCGGGGGCGGAAGGGTGCGTGGGCAAAATCCAAAATAAACTTGATCAGCGTGCAATAATAACACATATTGTCACCAAATTTGATTGTCCTAGCTCTTATAATAGCTGAGATCTAGATTTTCACACGGACAGACAGACGGATAGACGGACATGGCTATATCGACTCGGCTGTTGATCCTGAGCCAGAATATATATACTTTATGGGGTCGGAGGTGTCTCCTTCTGCCTGTTACATACATTTTCGGTTTGAACAAAGTTATAATACCCTTCTACTCTATGAGTAGCGGGTATAAAAATTATGGAACTTTGGAAAAGTGGGAAGTATAAAAAAAAATTTTAATAAATTATAGAAATTTTTAAATATTTTGAAATTAAGAAAATTGACAGTTAATATTTTTAAAACATTTTTTAAAAGCTTTAAATATTCTTAATGAATTTTAAATAATACGCAAATTTAGGAAAATGTGGAAATATGACGATGACGTCACGATATGTTGCAAAGGCGCAAAGAGTGTAACTATGGAAAACGTTTAGATGAATATCTTCTGTGTTTATTGTTCGATCGGATTGTAATTTTGAAAATAGATTTGTATTGTAATTATCTATGTTTATACCAAAGCAGAAAGCCATAACTTCAATACTTTTCCTAATAATCGTAATTATCGTTTTGCGTGGGCGGTGGGGGGCGACATCGAAAATTGAAAATAAACTCGATCTACCTATGGTATACAGGAAATTAGGTGTCTCTACCTTTTGTAATAGCTGAGATCTACACGTACAGACGGACAGACGGACATGGCTATATCGACTCGGCTGTTGATCCTGAGCCAGAATATATATACTTTATGGGGTCGGAGGTGTCTCCTTCTGCCTGTTACATACATTTTCGGTTTGAACAAAGTTATAATACCCTTCTACTCTATGAGTAGCGGGTATAAAAATTATGGAACTTTGGAAAAGTGGGAAGTATAAAAAAAAAATTTTAATAAATTATAGAAATTTTTAAATATTTTGAAATTAACAAAATTGACAGTTAATATTTTTAAAACATTTTTTAAAGCTTTAAATATTCTTAATGAATTTTAAATAATACGCAAATTTAGGAAAAATGTGGAAATTTGACGATGACGTCACGATATGCTGCAAAGGCGCAAAGAGTGTAACTATGGAAAACGTTTAGATGAATATCTTCTGTGTTTATTGTTCGATCGGATTGTAATTTTGAAAATAGATTTATATTGTAATTATCTATGTTTATACCAAAGCAGAAAGCCATAACTTCAATACTTTTCCTAATAATCGTAATTATCGTTTTGTGTGGGCGGTGGGCGCGACATCAAAAATTGAAAATAAACTCGATCTACCTATGGTATACAGGAAATTAGGTGTCTCTACCTTTTGTAATAGCTGAGATCTACACGTACAGACGGACAGACGGACATGGCTATATCGACTCGGCTGTTGATCCTGAGCCAGAATATATATACTTTATGGGGTCGGAGGTGTCTCCTTCTGCCTGTTACATACATTTTCGGTTTGAACAAAGTTATAATACCCTTCTACTCTATGAGTAGCGGGTATAAAAAAAAAAACATTTTTGCACACATTTAATTTTTGATGCGGGCGGGACTCGAGCCCGTAAATACATAATAGTACTGTTTGTTTTGCAGTCCACAACTTAACCCATTTCACCACCGTACACGCACACACGATTCGGCACAATGCTGCAAGCAGCGCTGCCGGCAGCGCTGCTTACAGCTATGGAAAACGTTAAGCTGAATAACTTCTGTGTTTATTATCCGATTGTTACCAAATTCTCAGAGATCATCTGGCTAGCTATAGTTATCATGTAAACCGAAAATGAACAATATGGCAGCAAAATTGCACTTGTTATTAATGTTTTTTCGATTTGCGGGGGCGGAAGGGGGCGTGGCCAAAATCTAAAATAAACTTGATCAGCGTGCAATAATAACACATATTGTCACCAAATTTGGTTGTCCTAGCTCTTAAAATAGCTGAGATCTAGATTTTCACACGGACAGACAGACGGACAGACGGACATGGCTATATCGACTCGGCTGTTGATCCTGAGCCAGAATATATATACTTTATGGGGCTAGAGGAGGTGTCTCCCTTCTGCCTGTTACATACATTTTCGGTTTGAACAAAGTTATAATACCCTTCTACTCTATGAGTAGCGGGTATAAAAAAAAAAACATTTTTGCACACATTTAATTTTTGATGCGGGCGGGACTCGAACCCGTAAATGCATAATAGTACTGTTCGTTTTGCAGTCCACAACTTAACCCATTTCACCACCGTACACGCACACAGGATTCGGCACAATGCTGCAAGCAGCGCTGCCGGCAGCGCTGCTTACAGCTGTGGAAAACGTTAAGCTGAATAACTTCTGTGTTTATTATCCGATTGTTACCAAATTTTCAGAGATCATCTGGCTAGCTATAGTTATCATGTAAAAATGAACAATATGGCATCAAAATTGCACTTGTTATCAATGTTTTTCGATTTGCGGGGGCGGAAGGGTGCGTGGGCAAAATCCAAAATAAACTTGATCAGCGTGCAATAATAACACATATTGTCACCAAATTTTATTGTCCTAGCTCTTATAATAGCTGAGATCTAGATTTTCACACGGACAGACAGACGGACAGACGGACATGGCTATATCGACTCGGCTGTTGATCCTGAGCCAGAATATATATACTTTATGGGGTCGGAGGTGTCTCCTTCTGCCTGTTACATACATTTTCGGTTTGAACAAAGTTATAATACCCTTCTACTCTATGAGTAGCGGGTATAAAAATTATGGAACTTTGGAAAAGTGGGAAGTATAAAAAAAAAATTTTAATAAATTATAGAAATTTTTAAATATTTTGAAATTAACAAAATTGACAGTTAATATTTTTAAAACATTTTTAAAAGCTTTAAATATTCTTAATGAATTTTAAATAATACGCAAATTTAGGAAAAATGTGGAAATTTGACGATGACGTCACGATATGCTGCAAAGGCGCAAAGAGTGTAACTATGGAAAACGTTTAGATGAATATCTTCTGTGTTTATTGTTCGATCGGATTGTAATTTTGAAAATAGATTTATATTGTAATTATCTATGTTTATACCAAAGCAGAAAGCCATAACTTCAATACTTTTCCTAATAATCGTAATTATCGTTTTGCGTGGGCGGTGGACGCGACATCGAAAATTGAAAATAAACTCGATCTACCTATGGTATACAGGAAATTAGGTGTCTCTACCTTTTGTAATAGCTGAGATCTAGACGTACAGACGGACAGACGGACAAGGCTATATCGACTCGGCTGTTGATCCTGAGCTAGAATATATATACTTTATGGGGTCGGAGGTGTCTCCTTCTGCCTGTTAAATACATTTTCGGTTTGAACAAAGTTATAATACCCTTCTACTCTATGAGTAGCGGGACTCGAACCCGTAAATGCATAATAGTACTGTTTGTTTTGCAGTCCACAACTTAACCCATTTCACCACCGTACACGCACACACGATTCGGCACAATGCTGCAAGCAGCGCTGCCGGCAGCGCTGCTTACAGCTGTGGAAAACGTTAAGCTGAATAACTTCTGTGTTTATTATCCGATTGTTACCAAATTTTCAGAGATCATCTGGCTAGCTATAGTTATCATGTAAACCGAAAATGAACAATATGGCATCAAAATTGCACTTGTTATCAATGTTTTTTCGATTTGCGGGGGCGGAAGGGTGCGTGGGCAAAATCCAAAATAAACTTGATCAGCGTGCAATAATAACACATATTGTCACCAAATTTGATTGTCCTAGCTCTTATAATAGCTGAGATCTAGATTTTCACACGGACAGACAGACGGATAGACGGACATGGCTATATCGACTCGGCTGTTGATCCTGAGCCAGAATATATATACTTTATGGGGTCGGAGGTGTCTCCTTCTGCCTGTTACATACATTTTCGGTTTGAACAAAGTTATAATACCCTTCTACTCTATGAGTAGCGGGTATAAAAATTATGGAACTTTGGAAAAGTGGGAAGTATAAAAAAAAAATTTTAATAAATTATAGAAATTTTTAAATATTTTGAAATTAAGAAAATTGACAGTTAATATTTTTAAAACATTTTTAAAAGCTTTAAATATTCTTAATGAATTTTAAATAATACGCAAATTTAGGAAAAATGTGGAAATATGACGATGACGTCACGATATGTTGCAAAGGCGCAAAGAGTGTAACTATGGAAAACGTTTAGATGAATATCTTCTGTGTTTATTGTTCGATCGGATTGTAATTTTGAAAATAGATTTGTATTGTAATTATCTATGTTTATACCAAAGCAGAAAGCCATAACTTCAATACTTTTCCTAATAATCGTAATTATCGTTTTGCGTGGGCGGTGGGGGCGACATCGAAAATTGAAAATAAACTCGATCTACCTATGGTATACAGGAAATTAGGTGTCTCTACCTTTGTAATAGCTGAGATCTACACGTACAGACGGACAGACGGACATGGCTATATCGACTCGGCTGTTGATCCTGAGCCAGAATATATATACTTTATGGGGTCGGAGGTGTCTCCTTCTGCCTGTTACATACATTTTCGGTTTGAACAAAGTTATAATACCCTTCTACTCTATGAGTAGCGGGTATAAAAATTATGGAACTTTGGAAAAGTGGGAAGTATAAAAAAAAATTTTAATAAATTATAGAAATTTTTAAATATTTTGAAATTAACAAAATTGACAGTTAATATTTTTAAAACATTTTTTAAAGCTTTAAATATTCTTAATGAATTTTAAATAATACGCAAATTTAGGAAAAATGTGGAAATTTGACGATGACGTCACGATATGCTGCAAAGGCGCAAAGAGTGTAACTATGGAAAACGTTTAGATGAATATCTTCTGTGTTTATTGTTCGATCGGATTGTAATTTTGAAAATAGATTTATATTGTAATTATCTATGTTTATACCAAAGCAGAAAGCCATAACTTCAATACTTTTCCTAATAATCGTAATTATCGTTTTGTGTGGGCGGTGGGCGCGACATCAAAAATTGAAAATAAACTCGATCTACCTATGGTATACAGGAAATTAGGTGTCTCTACCTTTTGTAATAGCTGAGATCTACACGTACAGACGGACAGACGGACATGGCTATATCGACTCGGCTGTTGATCCTGAGCCAGAATATATATACTTTATGGGGTCGGAGGTGTCTCCTTCTGCCTGTTACATACATTTTCGGTTTGAACAAAGTTATAATACCCTTCTACTCTATGAGTAGCGGGTATAAAAAAAAAAACATTTTTGCACACATTTAATTTTTGATGCGGGCGGGACTCGAGCCCGTAAATACATAATAGTACTGTTTGTTTTGCAGTCCACAACTTAACCCATTTCACCACCGTACACGCACACACGATTCGGCACAATGCTGCAAGCAGGCGCTGCGGCAGCGCTGCTTACAGCTATGGAAAACGTTAAGCTGAATAACTTCTGTGTTTATTATCCGATTGTTACCAAATTCTCAGAGATCATCTGGCTAGCTATAGTTATCATGTAAACCGAAAATGAACAATATGGCAGCAAAATTGCACTTGTTATTAATGTTTTTTCGATTTGCGGGGGCGGAAGGGGGCGTGGCCAAAATCTAAAATAAACTTGATCAGCGTGCAATAATAACACATATTGTCACCAAATTTGGTTGTCCTAGCTCTTAAAATAGCTGAGATCTAGATTTTCACACGGACAGACAGACGGACAGACGGACATGGCTATATCGACTCGGCTGTTGATCCTGAGCCAGAATATATATACTTTATGGGGCTAGAGGAGGTGTCTCCTTCTGCCTGTTACATACATTTTCGGTTTGAACAAAGTTATAATACCCTTCTACTCTATGAGTAGCGGGTATAAAAAAAAAAACATTTTTGCACACATTTAATTTTTGATGCGGGCGGGACTCGAACCCGTAAATGCATAATAGTACTGTTCGTTTTGCAGTCCACAACTTAACCCATTTCACCACCGTACACGCACACAGGATTCGGCACAATGCTGCAAGCAGCGCTGCCGGCAGCGCTGCTTACAGCTGTGGAAAACGTTAAGCTGAATAACTTCTGTGTTTATTATCCGATTGTTACCAAATTTTCAGAGATCATCTGGCTAGCTATAGTTATCATGTAAAAATGAACAATATGGCATCAAAATTGCACTTGTTATCAATGTTTTTTCGATTTGCGGGGGCGGAAGGGTGCGTGGGCAAAATCCAAAATAAACTTGATCAGCGTGCAATAATAACACATATTGTCACCAAATTTTATTGTCCTAGCTCTTATAATAGCTGAGATCTAGATTTTCACACGGACAGACAGACGGACAGACGGACATGGCTATATCGACTCGGCTGTTGATCCTGAGCCAGAATATATATACTTTATGGGGTCGGAGGTGTCTCCTTCTGCCTGTTACATACATTTTCGGTTTGAACAAAGTTATAATACCCTTCTACTCTATGAGTAGCGGGTATAAAAATTATGGAACTTTGGAAAAGTGGGAAGTATAAAAAAAATTTTAATAAATTATAGAAATTTTTAAATATTTTGAAATTAACAAAATTGACAGTTAATATTTTTAAAACATTTTTAAAAGCTTTAAATATTCTTAATGAATTTTAAATAATACGCAAATTTAGGAAAAATGTGGAAATTTGACGATGACGTCACGATATGCTGCAAAGGCGCAAAGAGTGTAACTATGGAAAACGTTTAGATGAATATCTTCTGTGTTTATTGTTCGATCGGATTGTAATTTTGAAAATAGATTTATATTGTAATTATCTATGTTTATACCAAAGCAGAAAGCCATAACTTCAATACTTTTCCTAATAATCGTAATTATCGTTTTGCGTGGGCGGTGGACGCGACATCGAAAATTGAAAATAAACTCGATCTACCTATGGTATACAGGAAATTAGGTGTCTCTACCTTTTGTAATAGCTGAGATCTAGACGTACAGACGGACAGACGGACAGACGGACAAGGCTATATCGACTCGGCTGTTGATCCTGAGCTAGAATATATATACTTTATGGGGTCGGAGGTGTCTCCTTCTGCCTGTTACATACATTTTCGGTTTGAACAAAGTTATAATACCCTTCTACTCTATGAGTAGCGGGACTCGAACCCGTAAATGCATAATAGTACTGTTTGTTTTGCAGTCCACAACTTAACCCATTTCACCACCGTACACGCACACACGATTCGGCACAATGCTGCAAGCAGCGCTGCCGGCAGCGCTGCTTACAGCTGTGGAAAACGTTAAGCTGAATAACTTCTGTGTTTATTATCCGATTGTTACCAAATTTTCAGAGATCATCTGGCTAGCTATAGTTATCATGTAAACCGAAAATGAACAATATGGCATCAAAATTGCACTTGTTATCAATGTTTTTCGATTTGCGGGGGCGGAAGGGTGCGTGGGCAAAATCCAAAATAAACTTGATCAGCGTGCAATAATAACACATATTGTCACCAAATTTGATTGTCCTAGCTCTTATAATAGCTGAGATCTAGATTTTCACACGGACAGACAGACGGATAGACGGACATGGCTATATCGACTCGGCTGTTGATCCTGAGCCAGAATATATATACTTTATGGGGTCGGAGGTGTCTCCTTCTGCCTGTTACATACATTTTCGGTTTGAACAAAGTTATAATACCCTTCTACTCTATGAGTAGCGGGTATAAAAATTATGGAACTTTGGAAAAGTGGGAAGTATAAAAAAAAATTTTAATAAATTATAGAAATTTTTAAATATTTTGAAATTAAGAAAATTGACAGTTAATATTTTTAAAACATTTTTAAAAGCTTTAAATATTCTTAATGAATTTTAAATAATACGCAAATTTAGGAAAAATGTGGAAATATGACGATGACGTCACGATATGTTGCAAAGGCGCAAAGAGTGTAACTATGGAAAACGTTTAGATGAATATCTTCTGTGTTTATTGTTCGATCGGATTGTAATTTTGAAAATAGATTTGTATTGTAATTATCTATGTTTATACCAAAGCAGAAAGCCATAACTTCAATACTTTTCCTAATAATCGTAATTATCGTTTTGCGTGGGCGGTGGGGGCGACATCGAAAATTGAAAATAAACTCGATCTACCTATGGTATACAGGAAATTAGGTGTCTCTACCTTTTGTAATAGCTGAGATCTACACGTACAGACGGACAGACGGACATGGCTATATCGACTCGGCTGTTGATCCTGAGCCAGAATATATATACTTTATGGGGTCGGAGGTGTCTCCTTCTGCCTGTTACATACATTTTCGGTTTGAACAAAGTTATAATACCCTTCTACTCTATGAGTAGCGGGTATAAAAATTATGGAACTTTGGAAAAGTGGGAAGTATAAAAAAAAATTTTAATAAATTATAGAAATTTTTAAATATTTTGAAATTAACAAAATTGACAGTTAATATTTTTAAAACATTTTTTAAAGCTTTAAATATTCTTAATGAATTTTAAATAATACGCAAATTTAGGAAAAATGTGGAAATTTGACGATGACGTCACGATATGCTGCAAAGGCGTAAAGAGTGTAACTATGGAAAACGTTTAGATGAATATCTTCTGTGTTTATTGTTCGATCGGATTGTAATTTTGAAAATAGATTTATATTGTAATTATCTATGTTTATACCAAAGCAGAAAGCCATAACTTCAATACTTTTCCTAATAATCGTAATTATCGTTTTGTGTGGGCGGTGGGCGCGACATCAAAAATTGAAAATAAACTCGATCTACCTATGGTATACAGGAAATTAGGTGTCTCTACCTTTTGTAATAGCTGAGATCTACACGTACAGACGGACAGACGGACATGGCTATATCGACTCGGCTGTTGATCCTGAGCCAGAATATATATACTTTATGGGGTCGGAGGTGTCTCCTTCTGCCTGTTACATACATTTTCGGTTTGAACAAAGTTATAATACCCTTCTACTCTATGAGTAGCGGGTATAAAAAAAAACATTTTTGCACACATTTAATTTTTGATGCGGGCGGGACTCGAGCCCGTAAATACATAATAGTACTGTTTGTTTTGCAGTCCACAACTTAACCCATTTCACCACCGTACACGCACACACGATTCGGCACAATGCTGCAAGCAGCGCTGCCGGCAGCGCTGCTTACAGCTATGGAAAACGTTAAGCTGAATAACTTCTGTGTTTATTATCCGATTGTTACCAAATTCTCAGAGATCATCTGGCTAGCTATAGTTATCATGTAAACCGAAAATGAACAATATGGCAGCAAAATTGCACTTGTTATTAATGTTTTTTCGATTTGCGGGGGCGGAAGGGGCGTGGCCAAAATCTAAAATAAACTTGATCAGCGTGCAATAATAACACATATTGTCACCAAATTTGGTTGTCCTAGCTCTTAAAATAGCTGAGATCTAGATTTTCACACGGACAGACAGACGGACAGACGGACATGGCTATATCGACTCGGCTGTTGATCCTGAGCCAGAATATATATACTTTATGGGGTCGGAGGTGTCTCCTTCTGCCTGTTACATACATTTTCGGTTTGAACAAAGTTATAATACCCTTCTACTCTATGAGTAGCGGGTATAAAAATTATGGAACTTTGGAAAAGTGGGAAGTATAAAAAAAAATTTTAATAAATTATAGAAATTTTTAAATATTTTGAAATTAAGAAAATTGACAGTTAATATTTTTAAAACATTTTTAAAAGCTTTAAATATTCTTAATGAATTTTAAATAATACGCAAATTTAGGAAAAATGTGGAAATTTGACGATGACGTCACGATATGCTGCAAAGGCGCAAAGAGTGTAACTATGGAAAACGTTTAGATGAATATCTTCTGTGTTTATTGTTCGATCGGATTGTAATTTTGAAAATAGATTTATATTGTAATTATCTATGTTTATACCAAAGCAGAAAGCCATAACTTCAATACTTTTCCTAATAATCGTAATTATCGTTTTGCGTGGGCGGTGGGCGCGACATCGAAAATTGAAAATAAACTCGATCTACCTATGGTATACAGGAAATTAGGTGTCTCTACCTTTTGTAATAGCTGAGATCTAGACGTACAGACGGACAGACGTACAGACGGACAGACGGACATGACTATATCGATTCGGCTGTTGATCCTGAGCTAGAATATATATACTTTATGGGGTCGGAGGTGTCTCCTTCTGCCTGTTACATACATTTTCGGTTTGAACAAAGTTATAATACCCTTCTACTCTATGAGTAGCGGGTATAAAAAAAAAACATTTTTGCACACATTTAATTTTTGATGCGGGCGGGACTCGAACCCGTAAATGCATAATAGTACTGTTTGTTTTGCAGTCCACAACTTAACCCATTTCACCACCGTACACGCACACACGATTCGGCACAATGCTGCAAGCAGCGCTGCCGGCAGCGCTGCTTACAGCTATGGAAAACGTTAAGCTGAATAACTTCTGTGTTTATTATCCGATTGTTACAAAATTCTCAGAGATCATCTAGCTAGCTATAGTTATCATGTAAACCGAAAATGAACAATATGGCATCAAAATTGCACTTGTTATCAATGTTTTTTCGATTTGCGGGGGCGGAAGGGTGCGTGGGCAAAATCTAAAATAAACTTGATCAGCGTGCAATAATAACCCATATTGTCACCAAATTTGGTTATCCTAGCTCTTAAAATAGCTGAGATCTAGATTTTCACACGGACAGACAGACGGACAGACGGACATGGCTATATCGACTCGGCTGTTGATCCTGAGCCAGAATATATATACTTTATGGGGTCGGAGGTGTCTCCTTCTGCCTGTTACATACATTTTCGGTTTGAACAAAGTTATAATACCCTTCTACTCTATGAGTAGCGGGTATAAAAATAATGGAACTTTGGAAAAGTGGGAAGTATAAAAAAAAATTTTAATAAATTATAGAAATTTTTAAATATTTTGAAATTAAGAAAATTGACAGTTAATATTTTTAAAACATTTTTAAAAGCTTTAAATATTCTTAATGAATTTTAAATAATACGCAAATTTAGGAAAAATGTGGAAATTTGACGATGACGTCACGATATGCTGCAAAGGCGCAAAGAGTGTAACTATGGAAAACGTTTAGATGAATATCTTCTGTGTTTATTGTTCGATCGGATTGTAATTTTGAAAATAGATTTATATTGTAATTATCTATGTTTATACCAAAGCAGAAAGCCATAACTTCAATACTTTTCCTAATAATCGTAATTATCGTTTTGCGTGGGCGGTGGACGCGACATCGAAAATTGAAAATAAACTCGATCTACCTATGGTATACAGGAAATTAGGTGTCTCTACCTTTTGTAATAGCTGAGATCTAGACGTACAGACGGACAGACGGACAGACGGACAAGGCTATATCGACTCGGCTGTTGATCCTGAGCTAGAATATATATACTTTATGGGGTCGGAGGTGTCTCCTTCTGCCTGTTACATACATTTTCGGTTTGAACAAAGTTATAATACCCTTCTACTCTATGAGTAGCGGGACTCGAACCCGTAAATGCATAATAGTACTGTTTGTTTTGCAGTCCACAACTTAACCCATTTCACCACCGTACACGCACACACGATTCGGCACAATGCTGCAAGCAGCGCTGCCGGCAGCGCTGCTTACAGCTGTGGAAAACGTTAAGCTGAATAACTTCTGTGTTTATTATCCGATTGTTACCAAATTTTCAGAGATCATCTGGCTAGCTATAGTTATCATGTAAACCGAAAATGAACAATATGGCATCAAAATTGCACTTGTTATCAATGTTTTTTCGATTTGCGGGGGCGGAAGGGTGCGTGGGCAAAATCCAAAATAAACTTGATCAGCGTGCAATAATAACACATATTGTCACCAAATTTGATTGTCCTAGCTCTTATAATAGCTGAGATCTAGATTTTCACACGGACAGACAGACGGACAGACGGATAGACGGACATGGCTATATCGACTCGGCTGTTGATCCTGAGCCAGAATATATATACTTTATGGGGTCGGAGGTGTCTCCTTCTGCCTGTTACATACATTTTCGGTTTGAACAAAGTTATAATACCCTTCTACTCTATGAGTAGCGGGTATAAAAAAAAAAACATTTTTGCACACATTTAATTTTTGATGCGGGCGGGACTCGAGCCCATAAATACATAATAGTACTGTTTGTTTTGCAGTCCACAACTTAACCCATTTCACCACCGTACACGCACACACGATTCGGCACAATGCTGCAAGCAGCGCTGCCGGCAGCGCTGCTTACAGCTATGGAAAACGTTAAGCTGAATAACTTCTGTGTTTATTATCCGATTGTTACCAAATTCTCAGAGATCATCTGGCTAGCTATAGTTATCATGTAAACCGAAAATGAACAATATGGCAGCAAAATTGCACTTGTTATTAATGTTTTTCGATTTGCGGGGGCGGAAGGGGGCGTGGCCAAAATCTAAAATAAACTTGATCAGCGTGCAATAATAACACATATTGTCACCAAATTTGGTTGTCCTAGCTCTTAAAATAGCTGAGATCTAGATTTTCACACGGACAGACAGACGGACAGACGGACATGGCTATATCGACTCGGCTGTTGATCCTGAGCCAGAATATATATACTTTATGGGGTCGGAGGTGTCTCCTTCTGCCTGTTACATACATTTTCGGTTTGAACAAAGTTATAATACCCTTCTACTCTATGAGTAGCGGGTATAAAAATTATGGAACTTTGGAAAAGTGGGAAGTATAAAAAAAATTTTAATAAATTATAGAAATTTTTAAATATTTTGAAATTAAGAAAATTGACAGTTAATATTTTTAAAACATTTTTAAAAGCTTTAAATATTCTTAATGAATTTTAAATAATACGCAAATTTAGGAAAAATGTGGAAATTTGACGATGACGTCACGATATGCTGCAAAGGCGCAAAGAGTGTAACTATGGAAAACGTTTAGATGAATATCTTCTGTGTTTATTGTTCGATCGGATTGTAATTTTGAAAATAGATTTGTATTGTAATTATCTATGTTTATACCAAAGCAGAAAGCCATAACTTCAATACTTTTCCTAATAATCGTAATTATCGTTTTGCGTGGGCGGTGGGGGCGACATCGAAAATTGAAAATAAACTCGATCTACCTATGGTATACAGGAAATTAGGTGTCTCTACCTTTTGTAATAGCTGAGATCTACACGTACAGACGGACAGACGGACATGGCTATATCGACTCGGCTGTTGATCCTGAGCCAGAATATATATACTTTATGGGGTCGGAGGTGTCTCCTTCTGCCTGTTACATACATTTTCGGTTTGAACAAAGTTATAATACCCTTCTACTCTATGAGTAGCGGGTATAAAAATTATGGAACTTTGGAAAAGTGGGAAGTATAAAAAAAATTTTAATAAATTATAGAAATTTTTAAATATTTTGAAATTAACAAAATTGACAGTTAATATTTTTAAAACATTTTTAAAAGCTTTAAATATTCTTAATGAATTTTAAATAATACGCAAATTTAGGAAAAATGTGGAAATTTGACGATGACGTCACGATATGCTGCAAAGGCGCAAAGAGTGTAACTATGGAAAACGTTTAGATGAATATCTTCTGTGTTTATTGTTCGATCGGATTGTAATTTTGAAAATAGATTTATATTGTAATTATCTATGTTTATACCAAAGCAGAAAGCCATAACTTCAATACTTTTCCTAATAATCGTAATTATCGTTTTGTGTGGGCGGTGGGCGCGACATCAAAAATTGAAAATAAACTCGATCTACCTATGGTATACAGGAAATTAGGTGTCTCTACCTTTTGTAATAGCTGAGATCTACACGTACAGACGGACAGACGGACATGGCTATATCGACTCGGCTGTTGATCCTGAGCCAGAATATATATACTTTATGGGGTCGGAGGTGTCTCCTTCTGCCTGTTACATACATTTTCGGTTTGAACAAAGTTATAATACCCTTCTACTCTATGAGTAGCGGGACTCGAACCCGTAAATGCATAATAGTACTGTTTGTTTTGCAGTCCACAACTTAACCCATTTCACCACCGTACACGCACACACGATTCGGCACAATGCTGCAAGCAGCGCTGCCGGCAGCGCTGCTTACAGCTGTGGAAAACGTTAAGCTGAATAACTTCTGTGTTTATTATCCGATTGTTACCAAATTTTCAGAGATCATCTGGCTAGCTATAGTTATCATGTAAACCGAAAATGAACAATATGGCATCAAAATTGCACTTGTTATCAATGTTTTTTCGATTTGCGGGGGCGGAAGGGCGCGTGGGCAAAATCCAAAATAAACTTGATCAGCGTGCAATAATAACACATATTGTCACCAAATTTGATTGTCCTAGCTCTTATAATAGCTGAGATCTAGATTTTCACACGGACAGACAGACGGACAGACGGATAGACGGACATGGCTATATCGACTCGGCTGTTGATCCTGAGCCAGAATATATATACTTTATGGGGTCGGAGGTGTCTCCTTCTTCCTGTTACATACATTTTCGGTTTGATCAAAGTTATAATACCCTTCTACTCTATAAGTAGCGGGTATAAAAATTATGGAACTTTGGAAAAGTGGGAAGTATAAAAAAAAATTTTAATAAATTATAGAAATTTTTAAATATTTTGAAATTAAGAAAATTGACAGTTAATATTTTTAAAACATTTTTAAAAGCTTTAAATATTCTTAATGAATTTTAAATAATACGCAAATTTAGGAAAAATGTGGAAATATGACGATGACGTCACGATATGTTGCAAAGGCGCAAAGAGTGTAACTATGGAAAACGTTTAGATGAATATCTTCTGTGTTTATTGTTCGATCGGATTGTAATTTTGAAAATAGATTTGTATTGTAATTATCTATGTTTATACCAAAGCAGAAAGCCATAACTTCAATACTTTTCCTAATAATCGTAATTATCGTTTTGCGTGGGCGGTGGGGGCGACATCGAAAATTGAAAATAAACTCGATCTACCTATGGTATACAGGAAATTAGGTGTCTCTACCTTTTGTAATAGCTGAGATCTACACGTACAGACGGACAGACGGACATGGCTATATCGACTCGGCTGTTGATCCTGAGCCAGAATATATATACTTTATGGAGTCGGAGGTGTCTCCTTCTGCCTGTTACATACATTTTCGGTTTGAACAAAGTTATAATACCCTTCTACTCTATGAGTAGCGGGTATAAAAAAAACATTTTTGCACACATTTAATTTTTGATGCGGGCGGGACTCGAACCCGTAAATGCATAATAGTACTGTTCGTTTTGCAGTCCACAACTTAACCCATTTCACCACCGTACACGCACACACGATTCGGCACAATGCTGCAAGCAGCGCTGCCGGCAGCGCTGCTTACAGCTATGGAAAACGTTAAGCTGAATAACTTCTGTGTTTATTATCCGATTGTTACAAAATTTTCAGAGATCATCTGGCTATCTATAGTTATCATGTAAACCGAAAATGAACAATATGGCAGCAAAATTGCACTTGTTATTAATGTTTTTTCGATTTGCGGGGGCGGAAGGGGGCGTGGCCAAAATCTAAAATAAACTTGATCAGCGTGCAATAATAACCCATATTGTCACCAAATTTGGTTATCCTAGCTCTTAAAATAGCTGAGATCTAGATTTTCACACGGACAGACAGACGGACAGACGGACATGGCTATATCGACTCGGCTGTTGATCCTGAGCCAGAATATATATACTTTATGGGGTCGGAGGTATCTCCTTCTGCCTGTTACATACATTTTCGGTTTGAACAAAGTTATAATACCCTTCTACTCTATGAGTAGCGGGTATAAAAATAATGGAACTTTGGAAAAGTGGGAAGTATAAAAAAAAATTTTAATAAATTATAGAAATTTTTAAATATTTTGAAATTAAGAAAATTGACAGTTAATATTTTTAAAACATTTTTAAAAGCTTTAAATATTCTTAATGAATTTTAAATAATACGCAAATTTAGGAAAAATGTGGAAATTTGACGATGACGTCACGATATGCTGCAAAGGCGCAAAGAGTGTAACTATGGAAAACGTTTAGATGAATATCTTCTGTGTTTATTGTTCGATCGGATTGTAATTTTGAAAATAGATTTATATTGTAATTATCTATGTTTATACCAAAGCAGAAAGCCATAACTTCAATACTTTTCCTAATAATCGTAATTATCGTTTTGCGTGGGCGGTGGACGCGACATCGAAAATTGAAAATAAACTCGATCTACCTATGGTATACAGGAAATTAGGTGTCTCTACCTTTTGTAATAGCTGAGATCTAGACGTACAGACGGACAGACGGACAGACGGACAAGGCTATATCGACTCGGCTGTTGATCCTGAGCTAGAATATATATACTTTATGGGGTCGGAGGTGTCTCCTTCTGCCTGTTACATACATTTTCGGTTTGAACAAAGTTATAATACCCTTCTACTCTATGAGTAGCGGGACTCGAACCCGTAAATGCATAATAGTACTGTTTGTTTTGCAGTCCACAACTTAACCCATTTCACCACCGTACACGCACACACGATTCGGCACAATGCTGCAAGCAGCGCTGCCGGCAGCGCTGCTTACAGCTGTGGAAAACGTTAAGCTGAATAACTTCTGTGTTTATTATCCGATTGTTACCAAATTTTCAGAGATCATCTGGCTAGCTATAGTTATCATGTAAACCGAAAATGAACAATATGGCATCAAAATTGCACTTGTTATCAATGTTTTTTCGATTTGCGGGGGCGGAAGGGTGCGTGGGCAAAATCCAAAATAAACTTGATCAGCGTGCAATAATAACACATATTGTCACCAAATTTGATTGTCCTAGCTCTTATAATAGCTGAGATCTAGATTTTCACACGGACAGACAGACGGACAGACGGATAGACGGACATGGCTATATCGACTCGGCTGTTGATCCTGAGCCAGAATATATATACTTTATGGGGTCGGAGGTGTCTCCTTCTTCCTGTTACATACATTTTCGGTTTGATCAAAGTTATAATACCCTTCTACTCTATAAGTAGCGGGTATAAAATTTATGGAACTTTGGAAAAGTGGGAAGTATAAAAAAAAAATTTTAATAAATTATAGAAATTTTTAAATATTTTGAAATTAAGAAAATTGACAGTTAATATTTTTAAAACATTTTTAAAAGCTTTAAATATTCTTAATGAATTTTAAATAATACGCAAATTTAGGAAAAATGTGGAAATATGACGATGACGTCACGATATGTTGTTGTTTAGATGAATATCTTCTGTGTTTATTGTTCGATCGGATTGTAATTTTGAAAATAGGTTTATATTGTAATTATCTATGTTTATACCAAAGCAGAAAGCCATAACTTCAATACTTTTCCTAATAATCGTAATTATCGTTTTGCGTGGGCGGTGGGCGCGACATCGAAAATTGAAAATAAACTCGATCTACCTATGGTATACAGGAAATTAGGTGTCTCTACCTTTTGTAATAGCTGAAATCTAGACGTACAGACGGACAGACGGACATGGCTATATCGCCTCGGCTGTTGATCCTGAGCCAGAATATATATACTTTATGGGGTCGGAGGTGTCTCCTTCTGCCTGTTACATACATTTTCGGTTTGAACAAAGTTATAATACCCTTCTACTCTATGAGTAGCGGGTATAAAAAAAAAACATTTTTGCACACATTTAATTTTTGATGCGGGCGGGACTCAAACCCGTAAATGCATAATAGTACTGTTTGTTTTGCAGTCCACAACTTAACCCATTTCACCACCGTACACGCACACACGATTCGGCACAATGCTGCAAGCAGCGCTGCCGGCAGCGCTGCTTACAGCTATGGAAAACGTTAAGCTGAATAACTTCTGTGTTTATTATCCGATTGTTACCAAATTCTCAGAGATCATCTGGCTATCTATAGTTATCATGTAAACCGAAAATGAACAATATGGCAGCAAAATTGCACTTGTTATTAATGTTTTTCGATTTGCGGGGGCGGAAGGGGGCGTGGCCAAAATCTAAAATAAACTTGATCAGCGTGGAATAATAACCCATATTGTCACCAAATTTGGTTATCCTACCTCTTAAAATAGCTGAGATCTAGATTTTCACACGGACAGACAGACGGACAGACGGACATGGCTATATCGACTCGGCTGTTGATCCTGAGCCAGAATATATATACTTTATGGGGTCGGAGGTGTCTCCTTCTGCCTGTTACATACATTTTCGGTTTGAACAAAGTTATAATACCCTTCTACTCTATGAGTAGCGGGTATAAAAATAATGGAACTTTGGAAAAGTGGGAAGTATAAAAAAATTTTATTAAATTATAGAAATTTTTAAATATTTTGAAATTAAGAAAATTGACAGTTAATATTTTTAAAACATTTTTAAAAGCTTTAAATATTCTTAATGAATTTTAAATAATACGCAAATTTAGGAAAAATGTGGAAATTTGACGATGACGTCACGATATGCTGCAAAGGCGCAAAGAGTGTAACTATGGAAAACGTTTAGATGAATATCTTCTGTGTTTATTGTTCGATCGGATTGTAATTTTGAAAATAGATTTATATTGTAATTATCTATGTTTATACCAAAGCAGAAAGCCATAACTTCAATACTTTTCCTAATAATCGTAATTATCGTTTTGCGTGGGCGGTGGACGCGACATCGAAAATTGAAAATAAACTCGATCTACCTATGGTATACAGGAAATTAGGTGTCTCTACCTTTTGTAATAGCTGAGATCTAGACGTACAGACGGACAGACGGACAGACGGACAAGGCTATATCGACTCGGCTGTTGATCCTGAGCTAGAATATATATACTTTATGGGGTCGGAGGTGTCTCCTTCTGCCTGTTACATACATTTTCGGTTTGAACAAAGTTATAATACCCTTCTACTCTATGAGTAGCGGGACTCGAACCCGTAAATGCATAATAGTACTGTTTGTTTTGCAGTCCACAACTTAACCCATTTCACCACCGTACACGCACACACGATTCGGCACAATGCTGCAAGCAGCGCTGCCGGCAGCGCTGCTTACAGCTGTGGAAAACGTTAAGCTGAATAACTTCTGTGTTTATTATCCGATTGTTACCAAATTTTCAGAGATCATCTGGCTAGCTATAGTTATCATGTAAACCGAAAATGAACAATATGGCATCAAAATTGCACTTGTTATCAATGTTTTTCGATTTGCGGGGGCGGAAGGGTGCGTGGGCAAAATCCAAAATAAACTTGATCAGCGTGCAATAATAACACATATTGTCACCAAATTTGATTGTCCTAGCTCTTATAATAGCTGAGATCTAGATTTTCACACGGACAGACAGACGGACAGACGGATAGACGGACATGGCTATATCGACTCGGCTGTTGATCCTGAGCCAGAATATATATACTTTATGGGGTCGGAGGTGTCTCCTTCTTCCTGTTACATACATTTTCGGTTTGATCAAAGTTATAATACCCTTCTACTCTATAAGTAGCGGGTATAAAATTTATGGAACTTTGGAAAAGTGGGAAGTATAAAAAAAAATTTTAATAAATTATAGAAATTTTTAAATATTTTGAAATTAAGAAAATTGACAGTTAATATTTTTAAAACATTTTTAAAAGCTTTAAATATTCTTAATGAATTTTAAATAATACGCAAATTTAGGAAAAATGTGGAAATATGACGATGACGTCACGATATGTTGTTGTTTAGATGAATATCTTCTGTGTTTATTGTTCGATCGGATTGTAATTTTGAAAATAGATTTATATTGTAATTATCTATGTTTATACCAAAGCAGAAAGCCATAACTTCAATACTTTTCCTAATAATCGTAATTATCGTTTTGCGTGGGCGGTGGGCGCGACATCGAAAATTGAAAATAAACTCGATCTACCTATGGTATACAGGAAATTAGGTGTCTCTACCTTTTGTAATAGCTGAAATCTAGACGTACAGACGGACAGACGGACATGGCTATATCGCCTCGGCTGTTGATCCTGAGCCAGAATATATATACTTTATGGGGTCGGAGGTGTCTCCTTCTGCCTGTTACATACATTTTCGGTTTGAACAAAGTTATAATACCCTTCTACTCTATGAGTAGCGGGTATAAAAAAAAAACATTTTTGCACACATTTAATTTTTGATGCGGGCGGGACTCAAACCCGTAAATGCATAATAGTACTGTTTGTTTTGCAGTCCACAACTTAACCCATTTCACCACCGTACACGCACACACGATTCGGCACAATGCTGCAAGCAGCGCTGCCGGCAGCGCTGCTTACAGCTATGGAAAACGTTAAGCTGAATAACTTCTGTGTTTATTATCCGATTGTTACCAAATTCTCAGAGATCATCTGGCTATCTATAGTTATCATGTAAACCGAAAATGAACAATATGGCAGCAAAATTGCACTTGTTATTAATGTTTTTTCGATTTGCGGGGGGCGGAAGGGGGCGTGGCCAAAATCTAAAATAAACTTGATCAGCGTGGAATAATAACCCATATTGTCACCAAATTTGGTTATCCTACCTCTTAAAATAGCTGAGATCTAGATTTTCACACGGACAGACAGACGGACAGACGGACATGGCTATATCGACTCGGCTGTTGATCCTGAGCCAGAATATATATACTTTATGGGGTCGGAGGTGTCTCCTTCTGCCTGTTACATACATTTTCGGTTTGAACAAAGTTATAATACCCTTCTACTCTATGAGTAGCGGGTATAAAAATTATGGAACTTTGGAAAAGTGGGAAGTATAAAAAAAATTTTAATAAATTATAGAAATTTTTAAATATTTTGAAATTAAGAAAATTGACAGTTAATATTTTTAAAACATTTTTAAAAGCTTTAAATATTCTTAATGAATTTTAAATAATACGCAAATTTAGGAAAAATGTGGAAATTTGACGATGACGTCACGATATGCTGCAAAGGCGCAAAGAGTGTAACTATGGAAAACGTTTAGATGAATATCTTCTGTGTTTATTGTTCGATCGGATTGTAATTTTGAAAATAGATTTATATTGTAATTATCTATGTTTATGCCAAAGCAGAAAGCCATTACTTTAATACTTTTCCTAATAATCGTAATTATCGTTTTGCGTGGGCGGTGGGCGCGACATCGAAAATTGAAAATAAACTCGATCTACCTATGGTATACAGGAAATTAGGTGTCTCTACATTTTGTAATAGCTGAGATCTAGACGTACAGACGGACAGACGGACAGACGGACATGGCTATATCGACTCGGCTGTTGATCCTGAGCCAGAATATATATATTTTATGGAGTCGGAGGTGTCTCCTTCTGCCTGTTACATACATTTTCGGTTTGAACAAAGTTATAATACCCTTCTACTCTATGAGTAGCGGGTATAAAAAAAAAAACATTTTTGCACACATTTAATTTTTGATGCGGGCGGGACTCGAACCCGTAAATGCATAATAGTACTGTTCGTTTTGCAGTCCACAACTTAATCCATTTCACCACCGTACACGCACACACGATTCGGCACAATGCTGCAAGCAGCGCTGCCGGCATTATAACTTTGTTCAAACCGAAAATGTATGTAACAGGCAGAAGGAGACACCTCCGACTCCATAAAATATATATATTCTGGCTCAGGATCAACAGCCGAGTCGATATAGCCATGTCCGTCTGTCCGTCTGTCCGTCTGTACGTCTAGATCTCAGCTATTACAAAATGTAGAGACACCTAATTTCCTGTATACCATAGGTAGATCGAGTTTATTTTCAATTTTCGATGTCGCGCCCACCGCCCACGCAAAACGATAATTACGATTATTAGGAAAAGTATTAAAGTAATGGCTTTCTGCTTTGGCATAAACATAGATAATTACAATATAAATCTATTTTCAAAATTACAATCCGATCGAACAATAAACACAGAAGATATTCATCTAAACGTTTTCCATAGTTACACTCTTTGCGCCTTTGCAGCATATCGTGACGTCATCGTCAAATTTCCACATTTTTCCTAAATTTGCGTATTATTTAAAATTCATTAAGAATATTTAAAGCTTTTAAAAATGTTTTAAAAATATTAACTGTCAATTTTCTTAATTTCAAAATATTTAAAAATTTCTATAATTTATTAAAATTTTTTTTATACTTCCCACTTTTCCAAAGTTCCATAATTTTTATACCCGCTACTCATAGAGTAGAAGGGTATTATAACTTTGTTCAAACCGAAAATGTATGTAACAGGCAGAAGGAGACACCTCCGACCCCATAAAGTATATATATTCTGGCTCAGGATCAACAGCCGAGTCGATATAGCCATGTCCGTCTGTCCGTCTGTCTGTCCGTGTGAAAATCTAGATCTCAGCTATTTTAAGAGGTAGGATAACCAAATTTGGTGACAATATGGGTTATTATTCCACGCTGATCAAGTTTATTTTAGATTTTGGCCACGCCCCCTTCCGCCCCCGCAAATCGAAAAAACATTAATAACAAGTGCAATTTTGCTGCCATATTGTTCATTTTCGGTTTACATGATAACTATAGATAGCCAGATGATCTCTGAGAATTTGGTAACAATCGGATAATAAACACAGAAGTTATTCAGCTTAACGTTTTCCATAGCTGTAAGCAGCGCTGCCGGCAGCGCTGCTTGCAGCATTGTGCCGAATCGTGTGTGCGTGTACGGTGGTGAAATGGGTTAAGTTGTGGACTGCAAAACAAACAGTACTATTATGCATTTACGGGTTTGAGTCCCGCCCGCATCAAAAATTAAATGTGTGCAAAAATGTTTTTTTTTATACCCGCTACTCATAGAGTAGAAGGGTATTATAACTTTGTTCAAACCGAAAATGTATGTAACAGGCAGAAGGAGACACCTCCGACCCCATAAAGTATATATATTCTGGCTCAGGATCAACAGCCGAGTCGATATAGCCATGTCCGTCTGTCCGTCTGTACGTGTAGATCTCAGCTATTACAAAAGGTAGAGACACCTAATTTCCTGTATACCATAGGTAGATCGAGTTTATTTTCAATTTTCGATGTCGCGCCCACCGCCCACGCAAAACGATAATTACGATTATTAGGAAAAGTATTGAAGTTATGGCTTTCTGCTTTGGTATAAACATAGATAATTACAATATAAATCTATTTTCAAAATTACAATCCGATCGAACAATAAACACAGAAGATATTCATCTAAACAACAACATATCGTGACGTCATCGTCATATTTCCACATTTTTCCTAAATTTGCGTATTATTTAAAATTCATTAAGAATATTTAAAGCTTTTAAAAATGTTTTAAAAATATTAACTGTCAATTTTCTTAATTTCAAAATATTTAAAAATTTCTATAATTTATTAAAATTTTTTTTTTATACTTCCCACTTTTCCAAAGTTCCATAAATTTTATTCCCGCTACTTATAGAGTAGAAGGGTATTATAACTTTGATCAAACCGAAAATGTATGTAACAGGAAGAAGGAGACACCTCCGACCCCATAAAGTATATATATTCTGGCTCAGGATCAACAGCCGAGTCGATATAGCCATGTCCGTCTATCCGTCTGTCCGTCTGTCTGTCCGTGTGAAAATCTAGATCTCAGCTATTATAAGAGCTAGGACAATCAAATTTGGTGACAATATGTGTTATTATTGCACGCTGATCAAGTTTATTTTGGATTTTGCCCACGCACCCTTCCGCTGAGATCTAGACGTACAGACGGACAGACGGACAGACGGACATGGCTATATCGACTCGGCTGTTGATCCTGAGCCAGAATATATATATTTTATGGAGTCGGAGGTGTCTCCTTCTGCCTGTTACATACATTTTCGGTTTGAACAAAGTTATAATACCCTTCTACTCTATGAGTAGCGGGTATAAAAAAAAAAACATTTTTGCACACATTTAATTTTTGATGCGGGCGGGACTCGAACCCGTAAATGCATAATAGTACTGTTCGTTTTGCAGTCCACAACTTAATCCATTTCACCACCGTACACGCACACACGATTCGGCACAATGCTGCAAGCAGCGCTGCCGGCAGCGCTGCTTACAGCTATGGAAAACGTTAAGCTGAATAACTTCTGTGTTTATTATCCGATTGTTACCAAATTCTCAGAGATCATCTGGCTAGCTATAGTTATCATGTAAACCGAAAATGAACAATATGGCATCAAAATTGCACTTGTTATTAATGTTTTTTCGATTTGCGGGGGCGGAAGGGGGCGTGGCCAAAATCTAAAATAAACTTGATCAGCGTGGAATAATAACCCATATTGTCACCAAATTTGGTTATCCTAGCTCTTAAAATAGCTGAGATCTAGATTTTTACACGGACAGACAGACGGACAGACGGACATGGCTATATCGACTCGGCTGTTGATCCTGAGCCAGAATATATATACTTTATGGGGTCGGAGGTGTCTCCTTCTGCCTGTTACATACATTTTCGGTTTGAACAAAGTTATAATACCCTTCTACTCTATGAGTAGCGGGTATAAAAATTATGGAACTTTGGAAAAGTGGGAAGCATAAAAAAATTTTAATAAATTATAGAAATTTTTAAATATTTTGAAATTAAGAAAATTGACAGTTAATATTTTTAAAACATTTTTAAAAGCTTTAAATATTCTTAATGAATTTTAAATAATACGCAAATTTAGGAAAAATGTGGAAATTTGACGATGACGTCACGATATGCTGCAAAGGCGCAAAGAGTGTAACTATGGAAAACGTTTAGATGAATATTTTCTGTGTTTATTGTTCGATCGGATTGTAATTTTGAAAATAGATTTATATTGTAATTATCTATGTTTATGCCAAAGCAGAAAGCCATTACTTTAATACTTTTCCTAATAATCGTAATTATCGTTTTGCGTGGGCGGTGGGCGCGACATCGAAAATTGAAAATAAACTCGATCTACCTATGGTATACAGGAAATTAGGTGTCTCTACATTTTGTAATAGCTGAGATCTAGACGTACAGACGGACAGACGGACATGGCTATATCGACTCGGCTGTTGATCCTGAGCCAGAATATATATATTTTATGGAGTCGGAGGTGTCTCCTTCTGCCTGTTACATACATTTTCGGTTTGAACAAAGTTATAATACCCTTCTACTCTATGAGTAGCGGGTATAAAAAAAAAAACATTTTTGCACACATTTAATTTTTGATGCGGGCGGGACTCGAACCCGTAAATGCATAATAGTACTGTTCGTTTTGCAGTCCACAACTTAATCCATTTCACCACCGTACACGCACACACGATTCGGCACAATGCTGCAAGCAGCGCTGCCGGCAGAATATATATACTTTATGGGGTCGGAGGTGTCTCCTTCTGCCTGTTACATACATTTTCGGTTTGAACAAAGTTATAATACCCTTCTACTCTATGAGTAGCGGGTATAAAAATTATGGAACTTTGGAAAAGTGGGAAGTATAAAAAAAAAATTTTAATAAATTATAGAAATTTTTAAATATTTTGAAATTAACAAAATTGACAGTTAATATTTTTAAAACATTTTTAAAAGCTTTAAATATTCTTAATGAATTTTAAATAATACGCAAATTTAGGAAAAATGTGGAAATTTGACGATGACGTCACGATATGCTGCAAAGGCGCAAAAGAGTGTAACTATGGAAAACGTTTAGATGAATATCTTCTGTGTTTATTGTTCGATCGGATTGTAATTTTGAAAATAGATTTATATTGTAATTATCTATGTTTATACCAAAGCAGAAAGCCATAACTTCAATACTTTTCCTAATAATCGTAATTATCGTTTTGTGTGGGCGGTGGGCGCGACATCAAAAATTGAAAATAAACTCGATCTACCTATGGTATACAGGAAATTAGGGTGTCTCTACCTTTTGTAATAGCTGAGATCTACACGTACAGACGGACAGACGGACATGGCTATATCGACTCGGCTGTTGATCCTGAGCCAGAATATATATACTTTATGGGGTCGGAGGTGTCTCCTTCTGCCTGTTACATACATTTTCGGTTTGAACAAAGTTATAATACCCTTCTACTCTATGAGTAGCGGGTATAAAAAAACATTTTTGCACACATTTAATTTTTGATGCGGGCGGGACTCGAGCCCGTAAATACATAATAGTACTGTTTGTTTTGCAGTCCACAACTTAACCCATTTCACCACCGTACACGCACACACGATTCGGCACAATGCTGCAAGCAGCGCTGCTTGGCAGCGCTGCTTACAGCTATGGAAAACGTTAAGCTGAATAACTTCTGTGTTTATTATCCGATTGTTACCAAATTCTCAGAGATCATCTGGCTAGCTATAGTTATCATGTAAACCGAAAATGAACAATATGGCAGCAAAATTGCACTTGTTATTAATGTTTTTTCGATTTGCGGGGGCGGAAGGGGGCGTGGCCAAAATCTAAAATAAACTTGATCAGCGTGCAATAATAACACATATTGTCACCAAATTTGGTTGTCCTAGCTCTTAAAATAGCTGAGATCTAGATTTTCACACGGACAGACAGACGGACAGACGGACATGGCTATATCGACTCGGCTGTTGATCCTGAGCCAGAATATATATACTTTATGGGGTCGGAGGTGTCTCCTTCTGCCTGTTACATACATTTTCGGTTTGAACAAAGTTATAATACCCTTCTACTCTATGAGTAGCGGGTATAAAAATTATGGAACTTTGGAAAAGTGGGAAGTATAAAAAAATTTTAATAAATTATAGAAATTTTTAAATATTTTGAAATTAAGAAAATTGACAGTTAATATTTTTAAAACATTTTTAAAAGCTTTAAATATTCTTAATGAATTTTAAATAATACGCAAATTTAGGAAAAATGTGGAAATTTGACGATGACGTCACGATATGCTGCAAAGGCGCAAAGAGTGTAACTATGGAAAACGTTTAGATGAATATCTTCTGTGTTTATTGTTCGATCGGATTGTAATTTTGAAAATAGATTTATATTGTAATTATCTATGTTTATACCAAAGCAGAAAGCCATAACTTCAATACTTTTCCTAATAATCGTAATTATCGTTTTGCGTGGGCGGTGGGCGCGACATCGAAAATTGAAAATAAACTCGATCTACCTATGGTATACAGGAAATTAGGTGTCTCTACCTTTTGTAATAGCTGAGATCTAGACGTACAGACGGACAGACGTACAGACGGACAGACGGACATGGCTATATCGATTCGGCTGTTGATCCTGAGCTAGAATATATATACTTTATGGGGTCGGAGGTGTCTCCTTCTGCCTGTTACATACATTTTCGGTTTGAACAAAGTTATAATACCCTTCTACTCTATGAGTAGCGGGTATAAAAAAAAAACATTTTTGCACACATTTAATTTTTGATGCGGGCGGGACTCGAACCCGTAAATGCATAATAGTACTGTTTGTTTTGCAGTCCACAACTTAACCCATTTCACCACCGTACACGCACACACGATTCGGCACAATGCTGCAAGCAGCGCTGCCGGCAGCGCTGCTTACAGCTATGGAAAACGTTAAGCTGAATAACTTCTGTGTTTATTATCCGATTGTTACAAAATTCTCAGAGATCATCTGGCTAGCTATAGTTATCATGTAAACCGAAAATGAACAATATGGCAGCAAAATTGCACTTGTTATTAATGTTTTTTCGATTTGCGGGGGCGGAAGGGGGCGTGGCCAAAATCTAAAATAAACTTGATCAGCGTGCAATAATAACCCATATTGTCACCAAATTTGGTTATCCTAGCTCTTAAAATAGCTGAGATCTAGATTTTCACACGGACAGACAGACGGACAGACGGACATGGCTATATCGACTCGGCTGTTGATCCTGAGCCAGAATATATATACTTTATGGGGTCGGAGGTGTCTCCTTCTGCCTGTTACATACATTTTCGGTTTGATCAAAGTTATAATACCCTTCTACTCTATAAGTAGCGGGTATAAAAATTATGGAACTTTGGAAAAGTGGGAAGTATAAAAAAAAAATTTTAATAAATTATAGAAATTTTTAAATATTTTGAAATTAAGAAAATTGACAGTTAATATTTTTAAAACATTTTTAAAAGCTTTAAATATTCTTAATGAATTTTAAATAATACGCAAATTTAGGAAAAATGTGGAAATATGACGATGACGTCACGATATGTTGCAAAGGCGTAAAGAGTGTAACTATGGAAAACGTTTAGATGAATATCTTCTGTGTTTATTGTTCGATCGGATTGTAATTTTGAAAATAGATTTATATTGTAATTATCTATGTTTATACCAAAGCAGAAAGCCATAACTTCAATACTTTTCCTAATAATCGTAATTATCGTTTTGCGTGGGCGGTGGGCGCGACATCGAAAATTGAAAATAAACTCGATCTACCTATGGTATACAGGAAATTAGGTGTCTCTACCTTTTGTAATAGCTGAGATCTACACGTACAGACGGACAGACGGACAGACGGACATGGCTATATCGACTCGGCTGTTGATCCTGAGGCAGAATATATATACTTTATGGAGTCGGAGGTGTCTCCTTCTGCCTGTTACATACATTTTCGGTTTGAACAAAGTTATAATACCCTTCTACTCTATGAGTAGCGGGTATAATAAAAAAACATTTTTGCACACATTTAATTTTTGATGCGGGCGGGACTCGAACCCGTAAATGCATAATAGTACTGTTCGTTTTGCAGTCCGATTCGGCACAATGCTGCAAGCAGCGCTGCCGGCAGCGCTGCTTACAGCTATGGAAAACGTTAAGCTGAATAACTTCTGTGTTTATTATCCGATTGTTACCAAATTTTCAGAGATCATCTGGCTATCTATAGTTATCATGTAAGCCGAAAATGAAAAATATGGCATCAAAATTGCACTTGTTATCAATGTTTTTTCGATTTGCGGGGGCGGAAGGGGGCGTGGCCCAAATCCAAAACAAACTTGATCAGCGTGCAATAATCACACATATTGTCACCAAATTTGGTTGTCCTAGCTCTTATAATAGCTGAGATCTAGATTTTCACACGGACAGACAGACGGACAGACGGACATGGCTATATCGACTCGGCTGTTGATCCTGAGCCAGAATATATATACTTTATGGAGTCGGAGGTGTCTCCTTCTGCCTGTTACATACATTTTCGGTTTGAACAAAGTTATAATACCCTTCTACTCTATGAGTAGCGGGTATAAAAAAAAAAAAACATTTTTGCACACATTTAATTTTTGATGCGGGCGGGACTCGAACCCGTAAATGCATAATAGTACTGTTCGTTTTGCAGTCCACAACTTAACCCATTTCACCACCGTACACGCACACACGATTCGGCACAATGCTGCATGCAGCGCTGCCGGCAGCGCTGCTTACAGCTATGGAAAACGTTAAGCTGAATAACTTCTGTGTTTATTATCCGATTGTTACCAAATTTTCAGAGATCATCTGGCTATCTATAGTTATCATGTAAACCGAAAATGAACAATATGGCATCAAAATTGCACTTGTTATCAATGTTTTTTCGATTTGCGGGGGCGAAAGGGTGCGTGGGCAAAATCCAAAATAAACTTGATCAGCGTGCAATAATAACACATATTGTCACCAAATTTGGTTATCCTAGCTCTTAAAATAGCTGAGATCTAGATTTTCACACGGACAGACAGACGGACAGACGGACATGGCTATATCGACTCGCCTGTTGATCCTGAGCCAGAATATATATACTTTATGGAGTCGGAGGTGTCTCCTTCTGCCTGTTACATACATTTTCGGTTTGAACAAAGTTATAATACCCTTCTACTCTATGAGTAGCGGGTAAAAAAAAAAAACCTTTTTGCACACATTTAATTTTTGATGCGGGCGGGACTCGAACCCGTAAATGCATAATAGTACTGTTCGTTTTGCAGTCCACAACTTAACCCATTTCACCACCGTACACGCACACACGATTCGGCACAATGCTGCAAGCAGCGCTGCCGGCTGTTGATCCTGAGCCAGAATATATATACTTTATGGGGTCGGAGGTGTCTCCTTCTGCCTGTTACATACATTTTCGGTTTGAACAAAGTTATAATACCCTTCTACTCTATGAGTAGCGGGTATAAAAAAAAAACATTTTTGCACACATTTAATTTTTGATGCGGGCGGGACTCGAACCCGTAAATGCATAATAGTACTGTTCGTTTTGCAGTCCACAACTTAATCCATTTCACCACCGTACACGCACACACGATTCGGCACAATGCTGCAAGCAGCGCTGCCGGCAGCGCTGCTTACAGCTATGGAAAACGTTAAGCTGAATAACTTCTGTGTTTATTATCCGATTGTTACCAAATTCTCAGAGATCATCTGGCTAGCTATAGTTATCATGTAAACCGAAAATGAACAATATGGCAGCAAAATTGCACTTGTTATTAATGTTTTTTCGATTTGCGGCGGCGGAAGGGGGCGTGGCCAAAATCTAAAGTAAACTTGATCAGCGTGCAATAATAACACATATTGTCACCAAATTTTATTGTCCTAGCTCTTATAATAGCTGAGATCTAGATTTTCACACGGACAGACAGACGGACAGACGGACATGGCTATATCGACTCGGCTGTTGATCCTGAGCCAGAATATATATACTTTATGGGGTCGGAGGTGTCTCCTTCTGCCTGTTACATACATTTTCGGTTTGAACAAAGTTATAATACCCTTCTACTCTATGAGTAGCGGGTATAAAAATTATGGAACTTTGGAAAAGTGGGAAGTATAAAAAAAATTTTAATAAATTATAGAAATTTTTAAATATTTTGAAATTAACAAAATTGACAGTTAATATTTTTAAAACATTTTTAAAAGCTTTAAATATTCTTAATGAATTTTAAATAATACGCAAATTTAGGAAAAATGTGGAAATTTGACGATGACGTCACGATATGCTGCAAAGGCGCAAAGAGTGTAACTATGGAAAACGTTTAGATGAATATCTTCTGTGTTTATTGTTCGATCGGATTGTAATTTTGAAAATAGATTTATATTGTAATTATCTATGTTTATACCAAAGCAGAAAGCCATAACTTCAATACTTTTCCTAATAATCGTAATTATCGTTTTGTGTGGGCGGTGGGCGCGACATCAAAAATTGAAAATAAACTCGATCTACCTATGGTATACAGGAAATTAGGTGTCTCTACCTTTTGTAATAGCTGAGATCTACACGTACAGACGGACAGACGGACATGGCTATATCGACTCGGCTGTTGATCCTGAGCCAGAATATATATACTTTATGGGGTCGGAGGTGTCTCCTTCTGCCTGTTACATACATTTTCGGTTGGAACAAAGTTATAATACCCTTCTACTCTATGAGTAGCGGGTATAAAAAAAAAACATTTTTGCACACATTTAATTTTTGATGCGGGCGGGACTCGAACCCGTAAATGCATAATAGTACTGTTTGTTTTGCAGTCCACAACTTAACCCATTTCACCACCGTACACGCACACACGATTCGGCACAATGCTGCAAGCAGCGCTGCCGGCAGCGCTGCTTACAGCTATGGAAAACGTTAAGCTGAATACCTTCTGTGTTTATTATCCGATTGTTACCAAATTCTCAGAGATCATCTGGCTAGCTATAGTTATCATGTAAACCGAAAATGAACAATATGGCATCAAAATTGCACTTGTTATTAATGTTTTTCGATTTGCGGGGGCGGAAGGGGGCGTGGCCAAAATCCAAAACAAACTTGATCAGCGTGCAATAATCACACATATTGTCACCAAATTTGGTTATCCTAGCTCTTAAAATAGCTGAGATCTAGATTTTCACACGGACAGACAGACGGACAGACGGACATGGCTACGAGCCCCAACCACTATTAATTCGAACAGCATGTGTTTTTGGCAGTGTGCAATGTTCAACACACGATATTTTCAATACTACTACAGATAGCGTATGCCAGTGAATTTTGTCTAAAAGAGAATTTTATTCTCTTTACGATGACAAAAAAAAATTTCTTGTATTTCCAACAACAACAAAAATATGATTTATTTATTCAAAAGGTAGACTTAAGAGATAAGACAAAAATGACCACTATTAATTCGAACGCTGTGCAAGTTTACAGTTATCTCAAAAGAAGAACAAAGCAAAAGCAGCAAATGTAACGGAATCACTATCTAACTGTAATCTGCAAATAATAACACAATGCAGAATGCAAAAAATTTAGAATTACTGCAGTACAGTCAAAGTTTAGCAACGATGGCACGTGGTAAGCCTATTTTGCACCGAAATCAAGAGAATTGATCAGAGATTATTATAAATCTGGGAAGACAATTACTGATATAAGCAAACAATTAAACTTGTCTAAGTCGTCGGTGCATGGAGTGATCCAATTATTCAAAAAAACGGGGAATATAGAAAATAATATTGCAAATAGAGGCCGAACATCAGCAATAACACCCCGTGACAAAGGGAGCTGGCTAAAATTGTAAAGGCTGATCGTCGCCAATCGTTAAGAAATTTGGCTTCGGAGTGGTCGCAGAAAATTGGCAAAACTGTCAAGCGAGAATGGACGCGACAGCAGTTAAAAAATATTGGATATAGTTTCTATAAAGTATGTTTTGTTATTATTTATGTATCATACCCAATAACTTATCTAACTCGTAGGCCAAGGAAAAACCCTTGCTTACGCTTCGTCAAAAAAAAAAGCGTTTGCAATGGGCTCGGGAAAGGATGACTTGGACTCAAAGGCAATGGGACACCATCATATTTAGCGATGAAGCTAAATTTGATGTTAGTGTCGGCGATACGAGAAAACGCGTCATCCGTACAAAGACAGAAACATATCATAAAGACTGCCTCAAAAGGACAGTAAAGTTTCCTGCCAGCACTATGGTATGGGGATGTATGTCTGCCAAAGGATTGGGAAAGCTGCATTTTACGAGTATTGATGGGACGGTTAATGCTGAAAAATATATTAAAATTTTAGAAGAAAGTTTGCTGCCATCAATACCAAAACTGGCAGATTGTGGTGAATTCACTTTCCAGCAGGACGGAGCATCATCGCACACAGCCAAAACAACCAAAAATTGGCTGCAATATAAACAAATGGAGGTTTTAGATTGGCCATCAAATAGTCAGATCTAAGCCCCATAGAAAATATTTGGTGGCTAATGAAAAGAAAGCTTCGAAATGAGCCACAAAGGAGCATTTCTGACCTTAAAGTTAAGTTGCAAGAGATGTGGGACTCGATTTCTCGCGAACATTGCGAAAATTTACTAAATTCTATGCCAAAACGTGTTAAATGTGTAATACAGGCCAGAGGCGACGTTACACAATTCTAATATTAATTAATTTGTTATATTACGCAGCGTTCGAATTAATAGTGGTCATTTTTGTCTTATCTCTTAAGTCTACCTTTTGAATAAATAAATCATATTTTTGTTGTTGTTGGAAATACAAGAAATTTTTTTTTGTCATCGTAAAGAGAATAAAATTCTCTTTTAGACAAAATTCACTGGCATACGCTATCTGTAGTAGTATTGAAAATATCGTGTGTTGAACATTGCACACTGCCAAAAACACATGCTGTTCGAATTAATAGTGGTTGGGGCTCGTATATCGACTCGGCTGTTGATCCTGAGCCAGAATATATATACTTTATGGGGTCGGAGGTGTCTCCTTCTGCCTGTTACATACATTTTCGGTTTGAACAAAGTTATAATACCCTTCTTCTCTATGAGTAGCGGGTATAAAAATTATGGTACTTTGGAAAAGTGGGAAGTATAAAAAAAAATTTTAATAAATTATAGAAATTTTTAAATATTTTGAAATTAAGAAAATTGACATTTAATATTTTTAAAACATTTTTAAAAGCTTTAAATATTCTTAATGAATTTTAAATAATACGCAAATTTAGGAAAAATGTGGAAATTTGACGATGACGTCACGATATGCTGCAAAGGCGCAAAGAGTGTAACTATGGAAAACGTTTAGATGAATATCTTCTGTGTTTATTGTTCGATCGGATTGTAATTTTGAAAATAGATTTATACTGTAATTATCTATGTTTATGCCAAAGCAGAAAGCCATAACTTTAATACTTTTCCTAATAATCGTAATTATCGTTTTGCGTGGGCGGTGGGCGCGACATCGAAAATTGAAAATAAACTCGATCTACCTATGGTATACAGGAAATTAGGTGTCTCTACATTTTATAATAGCTGAGATCTAGACGTACAGACGGACAGACGGACAGACGGACATGGCTATATCGACTCGGCTGTTGATCCTGAGCCAGAATATATATACTTTATGGAGTCTGAGGTGTCTCCTTCTGCCTGTTACATACATTTTCGGTTTGAACAAAGTTATAATACCCTTCTACTCTATGAGTAGCGGGTATAAAAAAAAAACATTTTTGCACACATTTAATTTTTGATGCGGGCGGGACTCGAACCCGTAAATGCATAATAGTACTGTTCGTTTTGCAGTCCACAACTTAACCCATTTCACCACCGTACACGCACACACGATTCGGCACAATGCTGCAAGCAGCGCTGCCGGCAGCGCTGCTTACAGCTATGGAAAACGTTAAGCTGAATAACTTCTGTGTTTATTATCCGATTGTTACCAAATTTTCAGAGATCATCTGGCTATCTATTGTTATCATGTAAGCCGAAAATGAAAAATATGGCATCAAAATTGCACTTGTTATCAATGTTTTTTCGATTTGCGGGGGCGGAAGGGGGCGTGGCCCAAATCCAAAACAAACTTGATCAGCGTGCAATAATCACACATATTGTCACCAAATTTGGTTGTCCTAGCTCTTATAATAGCTGAGATCTAGATTTTCACACGGACAGACAGACGGACAGACGGACAGACGGACATGGCTATATCGACTCGGCTGTTGATCCTGAGCCAGAATATATATACTTTATGGAGTCGGAGGTGTCTCCTTCTGCCTGTTACATACATTTTCGGTTTGAACAAAGTTATAATACCCTTCTACTCTATGAGTAGCGGGTATAAAAAAAAAAAAACATTTTTGCACACATTTAATTTTTGATGCGGGCGGGACTCGAACCCGTAAATGCATAATAGTACTGTTCGTTTTGCAGTCAACAACTTAACCCATTTCACCACTGTACACGCACACACGATTCGGCACAATGCTGCAAGCAGCGCTGTTACCAAATTTTCAGGGATTATCTGGCTATCTATAGTTATCATGTAAACCGAAAATGAAAAATATGGCATCAAAATTGCACTTGTTATCAATGTTTTTTCGATTTGCGGGGGCGGAAGGGGGCGTGGCCGAAATCCAAAATAAACTTGATCAGCGTGCAATAATAACACATGTTGTCACCAAATTTAGTTGTCCTAGCTCTTATAATAGCTGAGATCTAGATTTTCACACGGACGGACAGGCGGACAGACGGACAGACGGACATGGCTATATCGACTCGGCTGTTGATCCTGAGCCAGAATATATATACTTTATGGGGTCGGAGGTGTCTCCTTCTGCCTGTTACATACATTTTCGGTTTGAACAAAGTTATAATACCCAGTCCACAACTTAACCCATTTCACCACCGTACACGCACACACGATTCGGCAAAATGCTGCAAGCAGCGCTGCTGTGTGCAAAAATGTTTTATTTTTTTTTATATTATATTTGACTTTGCATAAATATTATAAGTCCATAGCCTTTTACGGTCAAAATATGATTGTAGCCGTTTTTTTGTTCCGTAAATAAATTATGTACAAGCAGCTGGGTAGCGGGTATATTATAGTCGAGCACACTCGACTGTAGCTTTCTTACTTGTTACTTTTCTTGTATGTCCAATTCTCAATATGGTTCTTGCGTGTGGTCCCCGCAGTACCAAATTTATCAAGAGAGAATTGAGTCTGTTTATAAGCAGTTTCTTCTATTTGCTTTACGTAGTTTCAACTAAGTTCCAGGAGTAGATTTACCACCTTATCATAATCGGCTGCTTTTAATTAGCCTTCCTTCTTTAGCTAATCGTCGTATTATGTTAGGTGTCTTGTTTATCATAAAACTTATAAGATTTGAGGTCGATTCCCCTTCCTTACTCAGGCAACTTAACTTTAGTGTTCCTTCTAGAGTTACCCGTAATTTGCAGCCATTATCATTAGACTTTTGTTCTAGTAATTATAGCTTGCATGACCCTTTCCGTCTTCTCTGCGATCAATATAATAAATTTTATAGACTTTTCAACTTAGAGTCCTCTCTTTCTAATATAAGAATTACTATTCTGAACTCATTAACACTTCATACTAATAACAAATATTAACTTTTCTTATCTGATTGGGTTTTTCTGGGTTTTCCCCAATCCATTGCAACAAATTTTGGATCGGCTAGAATTTTCGTTTTTTCCCCCAAATTAAATTAAATTAAATTATAATATATTAAATTTTATAATTAAAATATTTTATTTTCAGTTTTAAAATTTCTTAAAAAATTAAAATTTTAAAATTTATGCATAAAATTATTTTTCTCAGCTATAATCAAAACTGCTTTTGTTAAAACGTTTTTCTTTATTATGTATAATTTTTTTCTGTTTCTCTGTAACTTTTACGTCGACTGCTATTAGTTGATTTTTTATACCCGCTACTCATAGAGTAGAAGTGTAACTTTGTTCAAACCGAAAATGTATGTAACAGGCAGAAGGAGACACCTCCGACCGCATAAAGTATATATATTCTGGCTCAGGATCAACAGCCGAGTCGATATAGCCATGTCCGTCTGTCCGTCTGTCTGTCCGTGTGAAAATCTAGATCTCAGCTATTATAAGAGCTAGGACAACCAAATTTGGTGACAATATGTGTTATTATTGCACACTGATCAAGTTTATTTTGGATTTTGGCCACGCTCCCTTCCGCCCCCGAAATTCGAAAAAACATTGATTACAAGCGCAATTTTGATGCCATATTGTTCATTTTCGGTTTACATGATAACTATAGCTAGCCAAATGATCTCTGAATTTGGTAACAATCGGATAATAAACACAGAAGTTATTCAGCTTAACGTTTTCCACAGCTGTAAGCAGCGCTGCCGGCAGCGCTTAAAGGTCTTCGCAAACTGATCGAGCTCCATAACTATTCAACAAATTATTTAATTTCTTTTTTACACTAACTGAATTTTTTGAATTTTTGGTCTTGGTTTACTATATTGTTTGTTTCCTTGTTTGCTTTGTTTTCAATCTATAGTAATGTTTGCTTTGTTTTCAATCTATAGTAATAATATATTTAATTTAATTTTCTATAACGACTTTTAAATATATTTGGTAAAACTTTTAACTAAATTTTAAATATATATACAGTGGTGGCCTTTTATTTAGCACACTATTTAGCAGCAAACTTCAACATGAATTTTTACCGATTGTGTAGTGAATAGTTCACCAATTTTTTTTCTGGATGTTGCCTTATTAGTTGATAAGATGTACCGTTACTTTCAGCCTATTCGCTTTCGTCGTTTTTTTTCTGCGTTGGTTTCAATGAATTAACTATGATTTTCAGCTGGACATGAGTTTAGCACACTTAAACTTTTTTTATTAATTTATTAAGTAGAATGAGAAAACATAAGAACGGGGACTAATATTTTGTTGGATATCCTTTGTTTTTGATAACTACATCCAATCTTCTGTACTGACTCTCCACTAAAGCAACGCATCTGTTCTGCGGAATACTGTACCACGCTTCTCGGATAACTATCCACAAATCATTCAAACTGCCCAGATTTTTGGTGCGAATGTGCTGCTCAACATCATTCTAGAGATTCTCTATCGGATTGAGGTCCGGTGACTGAGCTGGCCACTTCAGCGTAACAACTTGATGCTTCTAAAGGCAACTTTTCATAAGCCGTGAAGTGTGCTTAGGATCGTTGTCGTGCATAAAACGCCATGATAATGGCATATTGTCCTCGGAATATGGCACCATTATATCCTCTATAATTTCTTTATAGACGTATTGGTCCATACGAGTGTCTATCCGGTAAATCATTGATACATATTTTTTAAAAACATTAACAGTACTATTATGAATTTACGGGTTCGAGTCCCGCCCGCATCAAAAATTAAATGTGTGCGAAAATGTTTTTTTTTATTTTATATTTTGACTTTGCATAAATATTATAAGTCCATAGCCTTTTAGGTTCAAAATATGATTGTAGCCGTTTTTTTTTTGTTCCGCTAATAAATGATGTACGAGCAGCTGGTTAGCGGGTATATTATAGTCGAGCACATTAATTATTATTAATGATTATTAATTGTTATTAATGACCTACCTTCTGTACTAACACAATCATCTATCCTTATGTACGCTAATGACGTTAAACTTTGTCTGACGTATGATGACAAAACTTTAAACTTTCTTTAAATGGATCTTGACATGTTTTTTGCCTGGTGTAGTATAACCTGCTACATCTAAATTGTTATAAATGTAAAGTTATGTAATTTTACAGAGGAAACCATCACGTCATGAACTATTCCTTTATTTTAACTCAACTTTTAAGAATATCTGAAGTAAATGATCTAGGTATTCTCTTCGCTCAGAAATTGAATTTTGATCCCCACGTTACACACATTGTTAACAAGGCTTTCCGTGTTCTTGGTTTCATTAAAAGATGGGCCAAAGAATTCAATGATCCCTTTACAACCAAGCTACTTTATACTTCTCTTGTACGTCCGATTCTCGAATATGGTTCTTGCGTGTGGTCCACGCAGTACCAAATTTATCAAGACAGAATTGAGTCTGTTCAAAAGCAGTTTCTTCTTATTGCTTTACGTAGTTTCAACTAGGTTCCAGGAGTAGATTTACCACCTTATCATTATCGGCTTCTTTTAATTAGCCTTCCTTCTTTAGCTAACCTTCGTATTATGTTAAGTGTCTTGTTTATCATAAAACTTATAAGATTTGAGGTCGATTCCCCTTCCTTACTCAGGCAAGTTAACTTTAGTGTTCCTTCTAGATTTACCCGTAATTTTCAGCCATTGTCATTAGACTTTTGTTCTAATAATTATAGCTTGCATGACCCTTTCCGTCTTCTCTGCGATCAATATAATAAACTTTTAAGACTTTTCAACTTAGAGTCCTCTCTTTCTAATATAAGAATTTCTATTCTTAACTCATTAACACTTCATACTAAGAACTCATATTAACTTTTCTGATCTGATTGGGTTTTTCTGGGTTTTCCCCAATTCATTCCAACAAATTTTGGATCGGCTAGAATTTTCGTTTTTTCCCCGGAATTAAATTAAATTAAATTATAATATATTAAATTTTATAATAAAAATACTTTATATTCCACTTTAAAAATTCTTAAAAAATTAAAATTTTAAAATTTATACATAAAACTGCTTGTGTTAAGTCGTTTTTCTTTATACATACATTTTTTTATGTTTCTCTGTAACTCTTGCGTCGACTGCTATTAGTTGATTTTAAATTAAATAAATAAATAACAGATAAAACACCTGCAGATGTACTTCTTTATAATTAACAAATTGTAAGCGTATGGCAACCGTGCGTAGCGCATAGTCTGGTAGCCCGTGAGAGGATATGGCCACCCTGTTGTATGGTTACATATAGTCGTAGCTGAAGAACATGCCGTCGCGCAGCGTCGGTCATTGTCTCATTTAATGTTTAATATTTAGATTAAGAAAATAAATATAATCTTTGTTTATATCCATACCTATCCACTTGAAATGTCATCCCCGTTTTACAGCTCAGAAGTGGGATATGGGCAAAGACATTAACGAGCGAAAGCATTGGTAACGAGTAACGGAATCAGCTACGAATGCGTTATATGTATGTACATATGTATACAAACGGTGTGTAAATACAAGCGGTATTTCATACAAACGGTATAAGCATACAAACGGCAGATATATATATGTACAATACATAACGCCAAAACGACTGAATCGTAACGTAACCGTATAAAAACGATTAAGCGAATGCAACGCTACGACGAAACGTAAACTAAGTTTACTTACGCGACGTGAAATAAGACAGTATAAACTGAAAAGAAAATTACAGAATTGAAAGTCGATCAAGTAAAGTTCCTGTTGCGGGAACGAGAGTTGCCCACTGCTGGATCGTGAGATCAACTTGTTCAGCGATTGATGACCCACGAGCAGTCTGACGAAATCGAATTTTGTGTTTCTTTTGCAAATAAAGAAACTGATTAAATGCAGGTGGTAGCACAACTCCATGCAGAGAAGAGCCAACTTTGTCAGATGATGGCAAACTTTATTTGTACGCAAAGTACTTCAAATGTAACGCATCTAACGTAATACCTGTATTATTGAGACCAACAGCTGAAGTAATATATAGCACGACTACACGACATGTATCGGTTGAGGAAATCGCTAATACCTTGTCAGAGTACGATCCATCGGATGAGAATGGTATTTCTGTGGATTAATTCATCGACCGAATAAATCGAGTGACGGATGCCTATCACTGGGACGAAAAACTTATCTTGCATGCCATTTATACTTGTCTAAAGGGAGCTGCCAGAATGTGGCTAGATGCGTGTCCAGTTCTACACACTACCTGGAGGGTATTTTTGAACGCTATTTGAGATTCACTATACGATGTCAAATGCTGTTCGCCGATCTAAGGAAACTATCAAGGAGTACTGTTTTCGCATGTCAGCCCATGGAAATCGTTACAATTTAAGCGAGTCTGCTATTATTCGATATGACCGAGCTGGACAGAAGCACTGAGAGCTACAACAGAGCATTGTGACCACAAAATTTGTAACGATGAAACAGATGCGTGACGTTATTAAAGAGTACTTTGTCAACCGAGGTAGGCTTCAATTGCCAAAATACGATGCAGTACCAAAGAACGATGAGCCGAAATCTAACAACACGACAACACGCAACAAGAAACAAACAAGTAAGAAAGCTACAGTCGAGTGTGCTCCACTGTAATATACCCGCTACCCAGCTGCTTGTACATAATTTATTTGCGGAACAAAAAAACGGCTATGGACTTATAATATTTATGCAAAGTCAAAATATAAAATAAAAAAAAAAAACATTTTTGCACACATTTAATTTTTGATGCGGGCGGGACTCGAACCCGTAAATGCATAATAGTACTGTTCGTTTTGCAGTCCACAACTTAACCCATTTCACCACCGTACACGCACACACGATTCGGCACAATGCTGCAAGCAGCGCTGCCGGCAGCGCTGCTTACAGCTGTGGAAAACGTTAAGCTGAATAACTTCTGTGTTTATTATCCGATTGTTACCAAATTTTCAGAGATCATCTGGCTAGCTATAGTTATCATGTAAACCGAAAATGAACAATATGGCATCAAAAGTGCACTTTTTATCAATGTTTTTTCGATTTGCGGGGGCGGAAGGGGGCGTGGCCAAAATCCAAAATAAACTTGATCAGCGTGCAATAATAACACATATTGTCACCAAATTCGGTTGTCCTAGCTCTTATAATAGCTGAGATCTAGATCTTCACACGGACAGACAGACGGACAGATGGACAGACGGACATGGCTATATCGACTCGGCTGTTGATCCTGAGCCAGAATATATATACTTTATGGGGTCGGAGGTGTCTCCTTCTGCCTGTTACATACATTTTCGGTTTGAACAAAGTTATAATACCCTTCTACTCTATGAGTAGCGGGTATAAAAACAGGTAAGGAAACCTACAGTCGAGCGCGCCCGACCGTAAGATACCATTCGACCAACTTCGTAGTTGCACTAGCTAGTACTAACTCGCTCTCACACACACATACAGATACACACACAAAGGCTACAACGATGGAGACGATATGCTGTAATGACGCAGACAACGGAATTATAAAAAACGTTTTCTTTAATAACTTCTGTATTTATTGTCCGATCAGATTGTAATTTTGGGATTGATTATCAGCATATTTACGTGTTCTAAAGTAGTAACAATCAAACAAAGTAGCAATTTGTAACCTAAATACTTTCCTTAATATTCAAAAATTATCAATTTGCGTGGGCGGTGGGCGTGGCACCTCAAATTTGAAATAAACATCATCTGCGCATGATTTACAGGAATCATCATGCCAAATTTGGTGTCTGTTACTGTAATACTTTCCTTAATATTCGTAAATTATCGTTTTGCGTGGGCTGTGGGCATGGCACTCCACATTTGAAATAAACTTGATCTGCGTATGGTATACAGGAACCATCATGTCTCTAGTTTTTGTAATAGCTGAGATCTCGACATTCATACAGACAGACGGACAGACAGACATGGCTCAATCGACTCGGCTGTTGATCCTGAGAATATATATACTTTATGGGGTCTTCCATGTCTCCTCCTCCTACATACATACTTTTGCAAAAACTTATTTTTGACCATTTTCAATGGTGGAATTGTATAAATAAAGTGCTATAATTGTGGCGAAACAGGACATTTTTTGAATAAATGCCCACAACCTCCGAAACGACACCGATGTACTACCTGCAATAAAGTACACCCCAACAACGGTAACTACGTTAAATCGGAAACGAGTACACGACGCCTTGGTGCTACGAATCAAGATAAGTGCTTCTGCAATACCATTATCGTCCAATCAAAATCGAATACTGCGTTCATTGATACGGGTAGCCAAGCCAGCATGGTTCGTGAGACGTTAGCACAACAACTCAACGCTAAACGAAGCAAGTGTGCAATACAAATTCGTGGTATTTGTGGTGGAGTACGCATTCTAAACGAAGAAATCATAATAGAGCTGACCATCGATAATATTGTTACCGAAGCACTGGTTTATATAGCCGAAGATGAAATCGTACAGCAAAATTTTCTTATCGGCCAAGATATCCTTGTTAATTCAAATCTTAAGCTGAAGTTTGAGAACGGAATGCTGACTTTTGAGAGCAAACGAGCAACGCAGCAAGTATCTCACTCCAAGAAACTTATTAATCTTCTATTGTGAAAACCAACGTAGTCGAAGCTGAAATAGAAATAAAAGATAAGCAGGCAGTGGCCATACCAAATACCATACCAAATCCCTTAGCCAAAGCGTGACGTTGTAAATGCTATGATTGACGAGCTCCTCGAACACGATACCATCGCCAAGTCAACATCTGAGTATGCGAGCCCTGTTGTTTTGATTAAAAAGAAGAACGGAGGCGATCGACTGTGTTTTGACGTTTAAAATAGTTGATCGAGAATGAAAACTTTATTGTGCCGAACATTGAGAAACGTCTACACGAAGCGAAACGATTCAAACTTTTTTCTACGTTGGATTTGAACAGCGGATATTATCAGATCGTAGTATCACCTGAAAGTCGCAAGTTTACCGCATTCATTACAACCGACGGGCTGTATGAATTTAAACGCATGCCATTTGGGTTAAAGAACACTCCGGCGTCTTTCAATCGATTGATGGCTGAGATTCAAAAACGCGTCCGAAAAGGAGATATGCTGCATTATATGGACAACATATTAGTTGGCAGCCACTCGTTTAACGAGATGTATGAGAAACTTCAACTTTACTACAAATGTTGCGAGAGTTTGGCCTCACCCTGAACGTAGATAAGTGCGAATTGTACAAGCAGACAATTTCATTCTTAGGACACCAACTACACGCAACAAGGATAAGTCCAGGTGAAGTCAAAACAAATCGCATTGCTGAATTTCCACGTCTAAGCAACGTTTCGGACTTACGTAAATTCTTAGGACTTAGCGGATGCTTTCGAAAATTTATCCCCGGATACGCCATTATTTCCGAGCCCTTACGCAAATTACTACGCAAAAACCAGCCGTTTAAAATAAACTCGATATACCTATGAAATTTGGTATGTCTTTTTTTAATAATCGGCTCGGCTGGTGATCCTGAGTCAGAATATATATACTTTGTGGGGTCTGTTACGCCTCCTTCTGCCTGTTACATACATTTGCACAAACATAGTATAGTATAGTTTTCAATGGTCGAATGCTATAAAAAAATTAAACAAGGTTAGATTCATTCAACACTAATTCAAATTTTTCAAAGAATCCAATAATAAGAAAAAGCAACATTCTTACGATTAGCATTATTAAAATGTTACGAAAGGGAGAGAATTCAATCGTCATTACAGCAAATATAAAAAGCCAGAATTTTTCCAGGGAAATCTATGATTGGCTTCCTTATCGGAGTAATCCTTTTATCAATTGCGCATACAAGCAAAATTCAAATTTCAGCAATAAATACAAACCAAGGACTGATTCTTCAATACAGAAAAATAGACAATATAGAAAGATTATATCACACATTCATATCTAATAAATTGTACCGATCTTGAATTAACTTTCAAGAACTTATTAACCCAATAACAGAAAATCAACGACAAGCGCACCTTATTATACCATTCGACCATTGAAAATGGTCAAAAATGCAATACTGAGTTTGTGCAAAAGTATGTAACAGGCAGAAGGAGACATGGCAGACCCCATAAAGTATACATATTCTTGCTCAGGATCTAGCCGATTCGATTAAGCCATGTCTGTCTGTCCGTCTGTATAAACGCCTATATCTTAGAAACTAAAAAAGCAAGACCCACCACACTTGGTGACAACACTCATGTGGGTCATACGCTGTAAAATTTTTATTAATATTTGGGCCACACCTACTTCCGCCACCGCAAATCGATAAACCGTATAGCAAGCGGAATAATAAAGCTAGGTATTTAGTTTTGGTGTGTATGATAACTACCACCACACAATCGCTGGAAATTTGGTTCTGATGGGATAATGAACATAAAAGTTATTCAACGTATCTTTATGGGGTTGCAGATGCCTCCTTCTGCCTGTTACGCACATTTCGACAAACACAGTAGACCATGTATTTTTTTAAAATCCATTGTCTAAATATTAATGCTAAAGTACTACTGAAAATAAAAACATCAGACTGTCAAAAACAAGAAACATATTAAATATTGTTCCTTTTTCCTGAAACAATTAAATCATACTCGAGAGTGCTCGGCTGTAATACACCCGCTACCCAACTGCTCGTAGCGCTTACAGCTATGAAAAATGTAAAGCTGAATAACTTTTGTGTTTATTATCCAATTGATACAAAATTTTTATTTTCTGGCAAGCTATAGTTATCATAAAAACCGAAAGTGAACAATATGGCATCAAAATTGCGCTTGTAATCAATTTTTTTTGATTTACGGGGGCGGAAGGGAGCGTGGCCAAAATCCCAAATAAACTTGATCAGCCTGCAATAGTAACACATTTTGTCACCAAATTTGGTAGTTTAAGAGCTAGAACTACTGAGATCTAGCTGAGATCTAGATTTTCACACGGACAGACAGACGGAGAGACGGACATGGCTATATCGACTCGGCTGTTGATCCCGAGCCAGAATATATATACCTTATGGGGTCGGAGGTGTCTCCTTCTGCCTGTTACATACATTTTCGGTTTGAACAAAGTTATAATACCCTTCTACTCTATGAGTAGCGGGTATAACAATGCTGAAAGCAGCGCTGCCGGCAAAAGAAGTAAAAAGTATTGAAAACGTATAACTTTTATTCAGGTACCAAAAAAATTCAAGATTTATCACTTAAATAGTAAAAATAATAATTCTACCTGTTGAAGACTATAAATCGAATACGTGCTGGTAAAAAACAATATGTGCCCTTTTAATAATTCTTTGGCATCTATACGATGTATCGGTCCGTACCAGCTCGTTCCGACTTATTTACAGCGGGCAGCAATAAGAAACATGTATACAAAGTTTCATGAAGGTAGCTCAAAAAGGGAGGCAAAAACTTTTATTTGCAAAAAATAAGAAAAGTTCGATCTCCCCCACCATGACACGCATGCATGCGGAATCGAACCTTAGACTCATTACCTAAGAGGTCCACCACTTCTCCATTCGGTCATTAAGCCATTACGCAAATTTTGACAACGTTACATTATGAGACCATTCGGAAATTCTTGCACGACAAAAACAAAGTCTGAATGCATGATGCGTGTTTTTGTTAATATTTATTCTCATAACATAAACATACAATTAAATAAAAATAAAAATAAAAAAATATAAGAAAAAGCTGCGCTCTAACAATCGCACACAGCTGATTTAAGAGACTGTCACTCCTCCACTTGCCATTAAAAAAATTTTAAATAAATTGCACGACCACCAATTAATGCATATTCAAAAATTAAAGTATTAGTTTAAAAAAAAAAACAAGTAAGAAAGCTACATTCGAGTGTGCTCGACTGTAATTTACCCGCTACCAAGATGCTTGTACATCATTTATTTGCGAAACAAAAAAAAAAAACGGCTACAATCATATTTTGACCGTAAAAGGCAATGGACTTATAATATTTATGCAAAGTCAAAATATAAAATAAAAAAAAAAACATTTTTGCACACATTTAATTTTTGATGCGGGGGGGACTCGAACCCGTAAATTCATAATAGTACTTAACCCATTTCAGCACCGTACACGCACACACGATTCGGCACAATGCTGCAAGCAGCGCTGCCACAGCTATGGAAAACATTAAGCTGAATAACTTCTGTGTTTATTATCCGATTGTTACCAAATTTTCAGATCATCTGGCTAGCTATAGTTATCATGTAAACCGAAAATGAACAATATGGCATCAAAATTGCGCATGTAATCAATGTTTTTTCGATTTACGGGGGCGGAAGGGGGCGTGGCCAAAATCCAAAATAAACTTGCATGCATCAGCGTGCAATAATAACACATATTGTTAACAAATTTGGTAGTCCTAGCTCTTATAATAGCTGAGATCTAGATAGAGCCAGAATATATATACTTCATGGGGTCGGAGCTGTCTCCTTCTGCCTGTTACATACATTTTCGGTTTGAACAAAGTTATAAATCCCTTCTACTCTATGAGTAGCGGGTATAATCACACTGGTATCTAACATGGACATAAAAGAACTATAACATTTTCTTTATTGTTTATAATAGTATTATTCATATTTGCATACATTATATTCAAATTCAAATCAATACCTAAACAAGTAAGGAAAGCTACAGTCGAGCGCGCCGGACCGTAAGATACCACTCGACCAACTTCGTAGTTGCACTAACTAGTACTAACTCGCTCTCACACATACATACAGGCACACACACAAAGGCTAAAACGATGCAGACGATATGCTGTAATGACGCGGGCAGCGGAACTATGAAAACGTTTTCTTTAATAACTTCTATATTTATTGCCCGATCGGATTGTAATTTTGGGAATGGTTGCATATTATTAATATCTTTATGTGTTCTCAAGAAGAAATCTGTAACCTAAATAATTTCCTTAATATTCGTGAAATATCGATTGCGTGGGCGGTGGGCGTGGCACCTCAAATTTAAAATAATCTTTATCTGCGCATGATTTACAGAAATCATAATGCCAAATTTGGTGTCTGTTACTGTAATACTTTCCTTAATATTCAAAAATGATCGATTTGCGTGGGCTGTGGGCGCATCACCTCAAGTTTGAAATAAACATCATCTGCGTATGGTATACAGGAACCATCATGTCAAATATGGTGTCTCTAGCCTAGACAGACGTACAGACAGACATGGCTAAATCGACTCGGCTATTGATCCTGAGCCAGAATATATGGTGTCTGCCATGTCTCCTTCTGCTTACTTTTGCACAAACTTAGTATACCATCTTGACCATTTTCAGTGGTCGAAGGGTATATAAACTATAAAGACAATAGAGCGCGGGAACATACCCCAAGACAAAGAAGGGACGAGTGACGTTATGGAACTTAATGAAAACAGAAAACCCATCAGCACACTATACCCTCTCACTGCAATATAAATGTATCAATGTATCTGTACAATTATACAAAATATCAAAATTCAGTTAAGAAGCTTTTCAGCATAAATGTATTTTACCACACAGAACTTTTGTGGTGTGATCGAAACGTTTCTGGCTTTTGTATACAAAACCACTCTAGCATAAGTTAGTATTACTATCAATTTGAATCCAGACACATCATTATACCCGCTACTCATAGAGTAGAAGGTTATTATAACTTTGTTCAAACCGAAAATGTATGTAACAGGCACCTCCGACCCCATATTCTAGCTCAGGATCAACAGCCGAGTCGATATAGCCATGTCCGTCTGTCCGTCTGTCTGTCCGTGTGAAAATCTAGATCTGAGCTATTATAACAGCTAGGACTACCAAATTTGGTAACAATATGTGTTATTATTGCACGCTGATCAAGTTTATTTTGGATTTTGACCACGCCTCCTTCCGCCCCTGTAAATAAAAAAAATTGATTACAAGCGCAATTTTGATGCCATATTGTTCATTTTCGGTTTACATGATAACTATAGCTAGCCAGATGATCTCTGAAAATTTGGTAACAATCGGATAATAAACACAGAAGTTATTCAGCTTAACGTTTTCCATAGCTGTAAGCAGCGCTGCCCGCAGCGCAAATTCTATATTTGTACAGAAAATAATAAGAAGTTCTTTATTTGTAGAGGAAATAATAAGAATGCCTTACAATGCAAATTTTTGCAGTTGTTGGATAACAGCGTCAGTAGCTTAGTAAAAAAGCGATTAACTCCTGAACCGACAGGCCCGTGGTTCGATTCCCAGTTCATGCCGCTTAAGCTTTTTCTTTTTTTTTATACCCGCTACTCATAGATTAGAAGGGTATTATAACTTTGTTCAAACCGAAAATGTATGTAACAGGCAGAAGGAGACACCTCCGACCCCATAAAGTATATATATTCTGGCTCAGGATCAACAGCCGAGTCGATATGTCATGTCCGTCTGTCCGTCTGTCTGTCCGTGTGAAAATCTAATTCTGAGCTATTATAAGAGCTAGGACTACCAAATTTGGTGACAATATGTGTTATTACTGCACGCTGATCAAGTTTATTTTGGATTTCGGCTACGCCCCCTTCCGCCCCCGTAAATCGATAACATTGATTACAAGCGCAATTTTGATGCCATATTGTTCATTTTCGGTTTACATGATAACTATAGCTAGCCAGATGATCTCTGAAAATTTGGTAACAGCGCTGCTTGCAGCATTGTGCCGAATCGTGTGTGCGTGTACAGTGGTGAAATGGGTTAAGTTGTTGACTGCAAAACGAACAGTACTATTATGCATTTACGGGTTCGAGTCCCGCCCGCATCAAAAATTAAATGTGTGCAAAAATGTTTTTTTTTTATTTTATATTTTGACTTTGCATAATTTTTGTAAGTCCATAGCCTTTTACGGTCAAAATATGATTGTAGCCGTTTTTTTGTTCCGCAAATAAATGATGTACGAGCAGCTGGGTAGCGGGTATATTACAGTCGAGCACGCTCGACTGTAGCTTTCTTACTTGTTCTTATATTTTTTTATTTTTATTTTTTATTTAATTGTATGTTTAAGTTATGGGAATAAATATTAACAAAAACACGCATCATGCATTCAGACTTTGTTTTTGTCGTGCAAGAATTTTCGAATGGTCTCATAATGTAACTTTGTCAAAATTTGCGTATTGGCTTAATGACCGAATGGAGAAGTGGTGGACCTCTTAGGTAATGGGTCCAAGGTTCGATTCCGCATGCATGCGTGGGGGAGATCGAACTTTTCTTATTTTTTGCAAATAAAAGTTTTTGCCTCCCTTTTTAAGCTACCTTCATGAAACTTTGTATACATGTTTCTTATTGCTGCCCGCTGTAAAAAAGTCGGAACGAGCCGGTACGGACCGATACATCGTATAGATGCCATAGAACCTATCGGTTGTTTTTTTTAACAAAATTTATTAAAAGTTAAAGTGCTCTAGAACACTTTCCATTCAAGTATATAAAGAATTATTAAAAGGGCACATATTGTTTTTACAAGCACGTATTCGATTTATAGTCTTCAACAGGTAGAATTATTATTTTTACTGTTTAAATGATAAATCTTGAATTTTCTTGGTACCTGAATAAAAGTTATACGTTTTCAATACTTTTTACTTCTTTTGCCGGCAACGCTGCTTGCAGCATTGTTATGCCCGCTACTCATAAAGTAGAAGGGTATTATACCTTTGTTCAAGCCGAAAATGTATGTAACAGGCAGAAGGAGACACCTCCGACCCCAAAAAGTATATATATTCTGGCTCAGGATCAACAGCCGAGTCGATATAGCCATGTCCGTCTCTCCGTCTGTCCGTCAGTCTGTCCGTGTGAAAATCTAGATCTCAGCTATTATAAGAGCTAGGACTACCAAATTTGGTGACAATATGTGTTATTATTGCACGCTGATCAAGTTTATTTTGGATTTCGGCCCCTTCCGCCCCCGTAAATCGAAAAACATTGATTACAAGCGCAATTTTAATGCCATATTGTTCATTTTCGGTTTATATATATATATAACTATATATATATAATTTATCTAACTTTGAAAATTTGGTAACAATCGGATAATAAACACAGAAGTTATTCAGCTTAACGTTTTCCAAAGCTGTAAGTTGCGCTGCCGGCAGCGCTGCTTGCAGCATTGGGCCGAATCGTGTGTGCGTGTACGGTGGTGAAATGGGTTAAGTTGTTGACTGCAAAACGAACAGTACTATTATGCATTTACGGGTTCGAGTCCCGCCCGCATCAAAAATTAAATGTGTGCAAAAATGTTTTTTTTTTTATTTTAGATTTTGACTTTGCATAAATATTGTAAGTCCATAGCCTTTTACGGTCAAAATATTATTGTAGCCGTTCTTTCTTGTACCGCAAATAATTTTGATGTACGAGCAGCTGGGTAGCGGGTATATTACAGTCGAGCACACTCGAATGTAGCTTTCTTACTTGTTTTTTTTTTTTTATTATACGGCAGGAAAATGAAATCTTCTAAAGATACCATCTACCGACCGCAGATGGTATGCACGATTCATAACCCTCCAAGTAGAGTTATGCCTACGTACTAAACAGAAACCTGCGCTCCGTCTCCTGTCCTTGACATGCTCACCGGGACTGCCAGGCAAAGTATTTCATCGGTGAGCAGGATATGATGTTAAAGCGCACTCCCTCTACTTGTGCGCTGTGTTGTTGCATGGCGCTCCTTTCTTGACTTTTTGGTGGCCTTTTACGACGTCACCACACGGGAGTACTCCTCATCCCCCATTCCTGTTGGCCATCTCGTCCTTGCGGACACGCTTCATCATGCGGACTATGATATCGTGAGCCCCATTCCAAACGTCTTTGTTCGCCAACTTAGCGGCAATCAGGCCTCTTGGGCTGAGAGGTGCACCAGCGAGCGACTCCAGTTGGACCTTCTCCACAGCGAACCTGGAGCAGTGCAGGAGGATGTGCTCTGCTGTTTCCACCGCGTTTATTCAAAAGAGGCATTGCGCTGTATCCACATGATGGAACCTAAACAGGTACCCTCGGAAACAACCATGGTCCGTTAGGAACTGGGTCATGTGGTAGTCCACCTCTTTGTGCTCACACTCTGCCCATTCCGATAGGTCAGGGATGAGCTGGTACGTCCATCGCCCACGTTGCGACTCTTGCCACCTAGACTGCCAAACTCCACGAATCCAGTCGAGAATCTCTGTTTGGTTAACTCCTTCTCGCGCTAGATATTGGCCCTTTATCTCCAGGTCAATGGGTATAATGCCTGAAAGAGCATGCGCTGCGTCATCCGAAACGGTTAAAAAGCCTCTGATTAGTCTCAGTGCCATTGTCCGTGATACTGCCCGCGCACTAGCCAAGTAGGTTACTTTGCTTGTAACACAGCTCCAGATAGGGGCAGCGTACAGCGGCGTTGCCTTAGTAACCGTCGCAAGCAGAGTCCTTGTCGGCAATCTGGGTCCTCCCACGTTGGGCATAATTCTTGCCAGCGCTGCAGCTGTCATTGCCGCTTTTCTGCTGGCATACGTTGCGTGGTCCTTAAAGGAGAGCCTACGGTCTATTAGGACTCCCAAGTACTTCAACGCTCCTGCTGAAGTGATTATTTCTCCCTTCACTTCGACCTGCATGCTTTCGATTCTCTTTCTGCTGCTCGACAGAACTAAGGGGCGGTAGCTGCCTGCTGCGTTTGCTGGCCGCTTGCCTTTTTGCAGAAGGACACGTTTCATTGTCTTCCACCGCTTGGGGAAGACTCCGTCCAGAAGACATTGTTGGAAAGCCTCCCTGAAGACCTCGGGTCTTGCGGTGGCAGCGGCCTTAACAATTAGCCCAGGAATACCATCAATGCCGGGAGCTTTGTTCGGCTTGATCCTCTTCGCTGCTTCGACGACTTCGCATGCTGTGATACACGGAAAATCGGAGGCGGGGGCTTGTGGAGCGGATTGCCATAACGTGTCTTGGCTTGGGAATAGTTCGGCCAGTGCGGCTGGGTCCTGAGGGGTACTTCCACCAACGACATTAAGTTTTTTCCGTCTTTTTTTTAGGCAATACCCCACGGCTCGTCGTCAACGCTTGCAAGCAGGTCCTTAAATGCATTTGCCTTTGCTGCAGATATGCTGTTTTTGAGCTCGGCTAGCTTCGCTTTGTATGCCTCCGTGCATTGGACGTGGTGCGGTCGTCCTCTGGATCGCTGCGCTTGTGTGCTCGCCCTTAGGCATTCCGTACGGAGTTGGTGTAGAGAGGCACTCCACCAGTAAACAGGGGGCTTGCGTTTCGCATTTGTTTTTCTCGGCATCACTGCGTCGCATGTTGCTTTGGGCATGCTCATAAGTGACGCCACCTTGGTCTCCGCGTGTCCATTTGTGGTCTCCATGGATTCAATCTGGTAGGCCAACATATCCTCATCCAGTTTTTTGATGTCCCATACTGGCCCTAGTGCCCATCTCCGCTGTCTGGGCATCGGTCTCCTTGTTTGTACCTGGAACGTGATCAGGTTGTAGTCGCTCAGGATTATGTCCTCTTGCACCATCCAGTTTGCGTTGGCCACTAGGACACTGCTGACAAAGGCAGCTGTAGAAGTACACTCCTTTGATCTTAGCGTATGCGATGCCGCCCATTGGTATGTTTTCGCTCTCTTCCACAGGTAGGCCAGTGTGACACTTGATAGCCGCCTTACCTAGTTCATCGAGCACCACTGAGTTACCTACACCCGGAAGGTATGGTTCGCTCAGGAGCAGTACGTCAGCATTGCGCTCCCTCGCTGTCTGAGCCAAAAGGTTCTGCGCAGCTGCGCAATGGTTGACGTTGAGCTGAATGATGTTAATAAGATCTAACATCATTTTGGCGGCTATTGGCTTCTTTTTTGGTGCTGGCTTTGTAGGTAGGGCATGCGAAATTGCCTGTCGTATGGTTCTTATCTACGTCGTTGCTACAGATAAGGCATCTTGGTGGCGCTGCGCAGCCCTTTGCCTTATGACCATGCTCGCCACACCGAAGGCAGCAGTCCGAGCGATCGACTGAGTTGCAGCAGTAAGACCAGTGGCCAAATTCTAGGCATCTGCAGCATCTTATTGGGCGATCGTCCTGGACGATGCGACACCGTGACCATCCTACGGTTACCGAACCCCGTTTGAGAACCGTTATTGGATCGTTCGTACATAACGTCACTGTTGCTGACTGAGTTCTATCCCTCATTTTGCGCCACCCGCTAACATCCTCTGGCTTTACAAGTATGCCTTGGTATTGGGAGGCGAGACTACTTTGGAGTTCCTCCGCTGTTGTTGCCTCATCCATTCCACTGCATATTAACGCCATTCTCTGCGCCCCCGTGCGTACCGCAGCCATTTCTTTGAGGGTCTCCTCAATAATTTCTCTGAAAGCCGAAACGCTGGCCCTTTGCCCTCTACCTCGAGCAGTAGCTTGCCCTTTTGAGTCCTTCGGATCTTTTTAACCTGTTTTCCAAAGTCACTTAGGTTGGGATCGGCTTTTAGCGTACGCAGCATGTCAGCGTACGAAGCTTCGCGGGTTTTTTTTAGTATAATGGCCTCTGGCTTCTTGCACAAACGCTTTGGCATCACCTTAGACCACACCTCCATTGTACTCGCGTTCTTGGCAACGGTCGCGTAGCTGGCTGGCTTTGGCTCCTTCGTATTGGTGGGCTCGGATGGTATCATTGGATGTGAATGTGGTTTCACTTTCGCCGCAGCTTTGCGGTCTTTAGTCTGCCGCACCTCCGTCTGGGTGGCGGTGTTTCGGAAGGAGCCCTCCTTCTTACCCGCACCCTCCTGAAGCTGGATCGCTCTAATGTTAATTGCAGCCAGCTCTGCGATTACACCTTTAGACTCTTTAGTTACGTGGCGATGAGTTTCAAATGCGGTCAGGAGCGTGTTTATCCTGACGTTCATCAAGCCCAGTAAGCTCCGCAGGTCTTCATTTTTAAAATCTGATTGGTCTGCAGGACGGATTGGCGAGCCAGTCGGGGATTTTACCGCTATTTTTTGCGTCGGTACGCTGATTAGGTCAGCAATTTTCTTTTGGCATGGTTTTGAAGAGGCCAAAGTGTCCTCCACAACAGCTCCGCCAAATTGCCCGCCTGACGCCGACGCTTGCACGTTTTCAGCTTCTTGCACCGTGATACCTATTTTGGTAGGAGACCTCGACATTCGAGTGCTCCTCCTGAATGGGTCATCACCATTGGGGGCACTGCCCCCTGTTGTATTGTCCATTTGCGGACCAACAGCACCAGTTTCTTATGAAGCAGCACGCTGATCAGCTTTTTGAAAAGTGAGCTCCCACGTAGGCCACAGATTTCCCCTAGGCGTTGACTGCTGGAGGTTATTCCGCCTCTTTTCGGACACCAGAGCCTCTACTTAGGCACCGCAAAGGTGAGTGGTTGATTTTCGGTCTGTCCGCGACCTTTGTGCCGACTCTCATTTCAAAATGCGTCCGCTCTAGAAACAAATTCGAATTTAAATATAACTGGTTGCGCGCCCTAACCGATCTCCACTGCAGGTCTGGCAACGCCGTTTGTCTGGCAACGCCGCTCAAACCAGATCGCCCGCTGCGATAGATTGGCAGCACCAACAGCTGATTTGTTAGCTGGCCTACAACAAAAAGTTGCAAAATTGCAAGTCAGTCCGATTGCAATAATTTCTCTTTAATTTTAAATTGTTTACGCGATTCCTTTATAGCGACACGATAGTGCGGCGAACACCCACGCACCAACGCTATGGAACACTGCACGAGCACAAATTGTTCTGGCCGTGATGACACCAGGATAATCAAAATCTCGCGCAGCGTATAATAACACGTCCTTATTAGAAAAACTTTCTCCTTTTCGTGTCCATTGCAGAATTGTGCCGAATAGTGTGTGCGTGTACGGTGGTGAAATGGGTTAAGTTGTGGACTGCATAATGAAAAGAACTACTATGCATTTATGGGTTCGAGTCCCACTCGCATCAAAAATTAAATGTGTGCAAAAAATTTTATTTTTTATTTTAGACTTTGACTTTGGATAAATATTGTAAGTCCATGGTCTTTTACGGTCAAAATTTGATTGTAGCCGTTCTTTATTGTTCCCCAAAAAATTTTGATGTACAAGCAGCTGGGTAGCGGGTATATTACAGACGAGCACACTCGAATGTAGCTTTCTTACTTGTTTTATTTTAGATTTTGAGTTTGCATAAATATTGTAAGTCCATTGCCTTTTACGGTCAAAATATGATTGTGGCCGTTCTTTATTGTTTCGCAAATAATTTTGATGTACGAGCAGCTGGGTAGCGGGTATACTACAGTCGAGCACACTCGAATGTAGCTTTCTTACTTGTTTTCTCTAAATACACGCTACTACAATGATTACTTGAATCGTTGTCGCCTTCAGTTTGCCCAAGATCCTAAGCAGTTTTATAACTTTGTTAATTTGAAACGTAAAACTAATAAATTCCCATCTAATCTTTTTTTGAAAATAACAAAGCAACTAATGATCAGGCTACTGCCGATTTGATTGCGGACTTTTTTCTTTTTGTGTAAGTCCGTTCTTTCCCCTTATCAGCATGGATTTGTCAAATTTAGATCCACAACTACAAATCTTCTTGAGTTTTCCTCAATGATAACCAAAGGATTTCAAAGGGAAAATGCAAACTGATGTGGTCTACACTGATTTCAGTAAAGCATTTAACTCCGTTAATCATAACTTATTGCTTCATAAATTAGATCTCATTGGTTTTCATCAAAAACTTTTTTTGTGGATGTCTAATTATTTAACTAAGAGGACGCAAAGTGTCCTTTTTAACTCTTGCCAATCTAAGCTTATATTTGTTACATCTGGGGTTCCTCAGGGTGGTCATCTTGGCCCTCTACTGTTTAACCTTTTTATTATTGACCTACCTTCTGTACTAACACAATCATCTATCCTTATGTATGCTGATGACGTTAAACTTTGTCTGACGTATGATGACAAAACTTCAAACTTTCTTCAAATGGATCTTGACATGTTTTTTGCATGGTGTAGTCATAACCTGCTACATCTTAATTGTTCTAAATGTAAAGTTATGTCATTTTACAGAGGAAACCATCACGTCATGAACTATTCCTTTAATTTAACTCAACTTTTAAGAATATCTGAAGTAAATGATCTAGGTATTCTCTTCGCTCAGAAATTGAATTTTGATCGTCACGTTACACACATTGTTAACAAGGCTTTCCGTGTTCTTGGTTTCGTTAAAAGATGGGGCAAAGAATTTATTGATCCCTTTACAACCAAGTTACTTTTTACTTCTCTTGTACGTCCAATTCTTGAATATGGTTCTTGCGTGTGGTCCCCGCAGTACCAAATTTATCAAGACAGAATTGAGTCTGTTCAAAAGCAGTTTCTTCTTTTTGCTTTACGTAGTTTCAACTGGGTTCCAGGAGTAGATTTACTCTTATCATAATCGGCTTCTTTTAATTAGCCTTCCTTCTTTAGCTAAGCGTCGTATTATGTTAAGTGTCTTGTTTATCATAAAACTTATAAGATTTGAGGTCGATTCCGCTTTCTTACTCAGGCAACTTAACTTTAGTGTTCCTTCTAGAGTTACCCGTAATTTTCAGCCATTGTCATTAGACTTTTGTTCTAGTAATTATAGCTTGCATGACCCTTTCCGTCTTCTCTGCGATCAATATAATAAACTTTTTAGACTTTTCAACTTAGAGTCCTCTCTTTCTAATATAAAAATTTCTATACTTAACTCATTAACACTTCATAAGTAATAACTAATATTAACTTTTCTGATCTGATTGGGTTTTTCTGGGTTTTCCCCAATCCATTGCAACAAATGTTGGATCGGCTAGAATTTTTGTTTTTTCCCCGGAATTGAATTAAATTATAATATATTAAATTTTATAATTAAAATATTTTATATTCCATTTTAAAAATTCTTAAAAACATAAAATTTTAAATTTTATACATAAAATCAATTGTATTAGCTTTAATCAAAACTGCTTATGTTAAGTCCTTTTTCTTTGTACATAAATTTTTTATCTGTTACTCTGTAACTCTTACGTCGATTGCTATTAGTTGACTTTAAATTAAATTAAATAAATAAATAAAATAAGTAAATTAAGTAAAGGTGTTCGTGAACTAGTTCATAGCGACGTGTTCGGGCCTATGCATGTTAATTCGATTCCGGAAAATCGATATGTGGTTACTTTTATCTACGATTTCACAAGAAAAAACTTTGTTCACTTCATGCAGACAAAAAAAAAAGTATTTGAAAAATTTAAGCTGTTAAAAAGTTATGTCGAGTGTCAAACAACGAAAATAAAGATATTACGTAGTGACAATGGCACCGAATACAAATACAAACAATTTGATGTTTTTTTTAAAGAAATGCGAAATAAAACGACAGTTAACGATTCCCTATACGCCGCAGCAAAACGACATAGCTGAACAAGCAAATAACACTTTAATAGAAATGGCAAAAGGCTCTTTAATTCACGCGAATCTACCGGAATTCCTGTGGGCTGAAGCGGTGCAGACCGCAGCTTATTTACGCAATAGGTGTCAAACTAAAGTTCTAGGTGGAGGCACGCCTTTTGGGCTATGGAAGGGACGAAAGCCATCGGTTAAGCATCTTCGCACGTTTGGATCACGCGTATTTGCACTGAAAAAAACGAAGAAAGGAAAGTTCCAGGCAAAAAGAAGCGCGTCTATTTTCGTCGGATAACGAATCGAAAAACGATCCGTTGTTGTATGATGTGATGTAAATTTCATAGAGGGTGAGCTTAGATCGGATGCACTTAGCTTTAAAATTGATTTTACAACAATCATTATTCATCTCGAGCTTCCTGTCGAAGGGCTTTTGCTGTACACGATACTGGATGTAGTGACTCAGACGAAGAAGGGGAAGTGTTTGTAAGCGCCAGCGATGCTGAAGAGACAATAGAAGATGCCGCAAACGATACTGAAGAGTCAGTAGAAGAAGCTGAAAGTTATTCTCGTTGAGGACCAGCGATTAAACGAACAGGTCAACGAGGCAGACAAAAAAAAACCAGTACAATATAAAATTGTTATTAAATTACATTATCTGGATAGTTCAGATGATATCGAAACTCCGCCATCCGTTGCAGAAGCGTTAAGCAGTTAGTATGCTAATGACTACAAGAGTCGATGCAAGCAGAAATCAACCCATTAAAAAGGAACGAGACATGGGCTATAGCAGACCTACCTCCCGGGCATAAGGCAATTGCATCAAAATGCCTTTTTCACATAAAACGAAATAAAGATGGTGAAATCGAACTATCTATCTTGAATCTATACTAGTTGCCAAAGGATGTGGGCAGCAGTTTGGAGTCAATTACTGGGAAAAATTCTCTCCAGTAATCCGTTACGAAACAATACAAATGCTATTTACCATCGCTGCGGAGAAAGAGCTATCATCATCAGCATCATGTCGATATATCAAATGCATACTTATACAGTAACGTTGAAGAAAAGTAACATGAAGCAGTCCAAAAACTTTGTGGGTAAGAAGAATCGAACAAGAGTACCGAAGTTGCAAAAGGCGTTATATGGCGTAAATCTGAACGATCCTGGAATGATACACTGGATGAAGTATTAAATAGTCTAAATTTCAAAAGATCCAAAAGTGGGCCGAGTCTGTACGTAAATCATAAGGTGCATCAGTACATTGCAGTTTACGTAGATGACTTAATTATCACTTGTCCGACTGAAAGAGACATCGATAAAATTAAAAGATTGCAAACAATTTTAAAATATATGACAGCGGCCCCCTAAAATACTTTCTAGAAATGGAAGTAAAGCGAATTGGTAAAAGAAGGCCTGTTACCATATCGCAGAAGAAGTACATTGAAAATCTGTTAGAGAATTATGGAATGCAAAACTGTCGGTCTGCGTCCACACCCTTTAAGCCTGAATTTTAAGTTTCATGCCAAGATGTAAATACAACAGAATATCAATCACCAATAGGTTCCCTTATGTAATTAGCAGTTTTGAGCCGACCTGATATATTGCACTCCACATGCAAGTTATCTCAAAGGAACACGAATCCTCAAGTTGAGCATCAAGCTGCAGCGAAACATATATTACAATATTTATCTGGAACCACGGTTCAAAGCATCACATACAGTAAAACTGGAGAGCCAAAATACGGATTTGCTGATGCTGATTGGGCCAACGACAACAGTGACAGGAAGTCCTATTCAGGATGTAAGTTTATATTGGGTGGCAGCGTCTTCTCGTGGTTATCTTCAAAGCAAAACGTGGTTGCACAAAACAGCACTGAAGCTGAGTATATCGCATTGTCTACAGCTGCCAAAGAAGCCGTTTACCTTCGCTGACTAATAAAAGGAATTAGTTGGGTAAAGCAGGATAAAATTTTCTTGTGCGGTGACAATATTAGTGCGCAGCATATCGCTAAAAACCTTTTACACCACAAGCGCACTAAACACATAGATATTAAGTATCATTTCGTAACACAAAAAGATGAAAGTAATGAAATTGGTTTGAAATATATATCAACTAATGAGAATGTTGCAGATATTTTAAAATAAAGGCATAGGAAAGAAAAAGCATAATGATTAGTATGCTTGTATAATTAAGTCAGTTCTTCGCACCTTTCACAATTTAACATTGCGTATCTAAATAAATGTGTTTTATTATCTAAATAACTAACAATTTCATACAAACAACTTATTAACAACGTGCAGCAATAATAGGCATATATACCAAGTTTCATCAAGATAGCAACAGACGGACAGATAGTTTGCATCCCCATTTTAAAGTAAGTAAGATCGGCTACAGTCAAGTGTTGTCTGTATAAGACCATAGATATACATATATACTAAACAAGAATATATATACTTTATAGGGTCGTAGATGCCTCCTTCTGCCTGTTACGCACATTTCGACGAACACAATAGACCATGTATTTTTTTAAAATCCATGGTCTAAAAGTACATGGTCTATTTTTATAAAATCCATGGTCTAAAAATATATGGTCTATATGTATATATAATTTTCTTCAGGATCATTACCCGAGTCGATTAAGCTAAATCTGTCTGTCCGTCTGTTTGTACGCTTATTTCTTAGAAACTAAAAAACCTAGAGCCACCAAATTTGGTGACAACATTTATGAGAATCATACGCCGTAAAATTTTTATTGAAACTTGGGCCACGCCTACTTCCGCCCCCTCAGAAACTAAAAAAAAACTTGAGCCACCAAATTTGGTGACAACACTTATGTGAATCATACGCTGTACAATTTTTATTAAAATTTGGCCACGCCTACTTCCGCCCCCGCAAATCGATAAACCGTATTGCAAGCGCAATAATAAAGCTACAGTATTCAGTTTTGATGTGTATGATAACTATCACCACCAGGCCACCATCTCTAAAAATTTGGTTCTGATCGGATAATGAACATAAAAGTTATTCAACGTTTCATATAGATTTGCACTGCGCCCACTGCATGCAAGCAAGTAATGTTTTTTCCAAGCAGTGTTTTTTTCCAACTGCTTGGACTGCTTGGCGTCTTATTATTTGAAAAGCGCGTTTAGCAATAACAGTTTTCTCAATCTGATTTTTTTCATAATCTTAAAAAACACATGGTCTTATACAGTCATTACTTGACGTTCTTACGTGTTTACATATGAAATGTAAACCAAGTTAATGTTTTTTCCTACGGAATCAAAATAGATAAATAACTATATTTCATACGAAATTATGTATGTGAATGAAGTTTTCATATGAAATCAAAAAAATTATTGAAATGATGAAAATGAATATTATTAAATAATAAGCATGTATGTGGGACTAGGGTTAAGTTACGTCCCAGTTGTTGTGTAAGATACACGATGGTTATTCATATTAAATTAAATAGTTTTATTTGTAATACTTCAATGTATGTTTCTTATAACTAGTTATTTAAAGTAATTGTAGTTCATCTTTTTATACCCGCTACTCATAGAGTAGAAGGGTATTATAACTTTGTTCAAACTGAAAATGTATGTAACAGGCAGAAGGAGACACCTCCGACCACATAAAGTATATATATTCTGGCTCAGGATCAACAGCCGAGTCGATATAGCCATGTCCGTCTGTCCGTCTGTCTGTCCGTGTGAAAATCTAGATCTCAGCTATTATAAGAGCTAGGACAACCAAATTTGGTGACAATATGTGTTATTATTGCACGCTGATCAAGTTTATTTTGGATTTTGGCCACGCCCCCTTCCGCCCCCGTAAATCGAAAAAACATTGATTACAAGCGCAATTTTGATGCCATATTGTTCATTTTCGGTTTACATGATAACTATAGGTAGCCAGATGATCTCTGAAAATTTGGTAACAATCGGATAATAAACACAGAAGTTATTCAGCTTAACGTTTTCCATAGCTGTAAGCAGCGCTGCCAGCAGCGTAAATTCTTTATTTGTACAGGAAATAATAAGAATGCCTTACAATGCAAAGTTTTGCAGTTGTTGGAAAACACCGTCGGTAGCTTAGTGGAAAAGCGATGAACTCCTGTACCGACAGGCCCGTGGTTAGATTCCCAGTTCATGCCGCTTAAGCTTTTTCTTTTTTTTTTTACTCATAGAGTAGAAGGGTATTAAAACTTTGTTTAAACCGAAAATGTATGTAACAGGCAGAAGGAGACACCTCCGACCCCATAAAGTATATATATTCTGGCTCAGGATCAACAGCCGAGTCGATATAGCCATGTCCATCTGTCCGTCTGTCTGTCTGTCCGTCTGTCTGTCTGTGTGAAAATCTAGATCTCAGCTATTATAAGAGCTAGAACTACCAAATTTGTTAACAGTATGTGCTATTGTTTCACGCTGATCAAGTTAATTTTGGATTTTGGCCACGTCTCCTTCCGCCCCTATAAATCGAAAAAACTTGATTACAAGCGGAATTTTGATGCCATATTGTTCATTTTTGGTTTATATATATTTTTTTTTTTTTTTATTTAATTTAATTTAAAGTCAACTAATAGCAGTCGACGTAAAAGTTACAGAGAAACAGATAAAAAATTATGTATAAAGAAAAACTACTCAACAAAAGCAGTTTTGATTAAAGCTAAGAAACAGAATTTTATGCATGAATTTTAAAATTTTAATTTTTTAAGAAATTTTAAAATGGAAAGTAAAATATTTAAATTATAAAATTTAATACATTATAATTTATTTTAATTTAATTTAATTTAATTCCGGGGAAAAAACAAAAATTCTAGCCGATCCAACATTTGTTGCAATGGATTGGGGAAAACCCAGAAAAACCCAATCAGATCAGAAAAGTTAATATTAGTTATTAGTATGAAGTGTTAATGAGTTAAGAATAGAAATTTTTATATTAGAAAGAGAGGACTCTAAGTTGAAAAGTCTAAAAAGTATATTATATTGACCGCAGAGTAGACGGAAAGGGTCATGCAAGCTATAATTACTAGAACAAAAGTCTAATGACAATGGCTGAAAATTACGGGTAACTCTAGAAGGAACACTAAAGTTAAGTTGCCTGAGTAAGAAAGCGGAATCGACCTCAAATCTTATAAGTTTTATGATAAAAAAGACACTTAACATAATACGACGGTTACCTAAAGAAGGAAGGCTAATTAAAATGAAGCCGATTATGATAAGGTGGTAAATCTACTCCTGGAACCCAGTTGAAACAACATAAAGCAAAAAAAAGAAACTGCTTTTGAGCAGACTCAATTCTGTCTTGATAAATTTGGTACTGCGGGGACCCCACGCAAGAACCATATTCAAGAATTGGACGTACAAGAGAAGTAAAAAGTAACTTGGTTGTAAAGGGATCATTAAATTCTTTGGCCCATCTTTTAATGAAACCAAGTACACGAAAAGCCTTGTTAACAGTGTATGTATGAGAATACCTAGATAATTTACTTCAGATATTCTTAAAAGTTGAGTTAAATTAAAGTAGTTCACGACGTGATGGTTTCCTCTGTAAAATGGCAAACCTTTATATTTAGAACAATTAAGATGTAGCAGGTTACACCCTGCAATAAACTTGTCAAGATCCATTTAAAGAAAGTTTAAAGTTTTGTCATTATACGCCAGACAAAGTTTAACGTTATCAGCGTACATAAGGATAGATGATTGTGTTAATACAGAAGGTAGGTCAATAATAACAAGTAAGAAAGCTACAGTCGAGTGTGCTCGACTTCAATATACCCGCTACCCAGCTGCTTGTACATAATTTATTTGCCGAACAAAAAAACGGCTACAATCATATTTTGACCGTAAAAGGCTATGGACTTATAATATTTATGCGAAGTCAAAATATAAAATAAAAAAAAAAACATTTTTGCACACATTTAACTTTTGATGCGGGCGGGACTCGAACCCGTAAATGCATAATAGTACTGTTCGTTTTGCAGTTCACAACTTAACCCATTTCACCACCGTACACGCACACACGATTTGGCACAATGCTGCAAGCAGCGCTGCCGGCAGCGCTGCTTACAGCTATGGAAAACGTTAAGCTGAATAACTTCTGTGTTTATTATCCGATTGTTACCAAATTCTCAGAGATCATCTGGCTAGCTATAGTTATCATGTAAACCGAAAATGAACAATATGGCATCAAAATTGCACTTGTTATCAATGTTTTTTCGATTTGCGGTGGCGGAAGGGGGCGTGGCCAAAATCCAAAATAAACTTGATCAGCGTGCAATAATAACACATATTGTCACCAAATTTAGTAGTCCTAGCTCTTATAATAGCTGAGATCTAGATTTTCACACGGACAGACAGACGGACAGACGGACATGGCTATATCGACTCGGCTGTTGATCCTGAGCCAGAATATATATACTTTATGGGGTTGGAGGTGTCTCCTTCTGCCTGTTACATACATTTTCGGTTTGAACAAAGTTATAATACCCTTCTACTCTATGAGTAGCGGGTATAAAAAGGTTAAAAAGTAGAGGGCCAAGATGACCACCCTGAGGAACCCCAGATGTAACATATATAAGCTTAGATTGGCAAGAGTTAAAAAGGAATCTTTGCGTCCTCTTAGTTAAATAATTAGATATCCACAAAATAAGATTTTGAGGAAAACCAATGAGATCTTATTTATGAAGCAATAAGTTATGATTAACGGAGTCAAATGCTTTACTGAAATCAGTGTAGACCACATCAGTTTGCATTTTCCTCCGAAATCCTTTCGTTATAATTAAGGAACACTCAAGAAGATTAGTAGTTGTGGATCTAAATTTGACAAATCCATGCTGATAAGGGGAAAGAACGGATTTACACATATGTGTTAATTGTGCAGTCAAGATTTTTTCAAAAACGTTAGGAATAGCGGATAATTTAGAGATACACCTATAATTCTTCACATCTTGGTTAGACCCACATTTGTGAAGAGGTATAGAGAAGGAATCCTTCCATATAGGCGGAAAGTAACTCGTGGCTACGAACAAATCAAGCAACTTAAATATAGGCTTACAAATGGTATCAGCACAGAATCTAAGTATACATGCTGGAACACCATCAGGACCGGGAGAAAATACAGGCTTAGAGGATTTAAGATAGCTTAGTAAAGAGATTTCGTTAATAGAAGTGCAAAAAAAGGAGTTAGAATTATTTAAGGAATATGGGTATGATTGCATAGTATAGGCTTCAGTGGAGTAAGTAGATTAAAAAAAAGTCCGCAAACAAATAGGCAGCAGCCTGATCATTAGTTGCTTTGTTATTTTCAAAAAAAAGATTAGATGGTAATTTATTAGTTTTATGTTTCAAATTAACAAAGTTATAAAACTGCTTAGGATCTTGAACAAACTGAAGGCGACAACGATTCAAGTAATCATTGTAGCAGCGTGTATTTAGAGAAACAAAGTTAGCTCTAACAACGATATAACGAGAATAGTCAGAAGGACTTCCAGTAGATTTAAACTTTTTAAAATATCTGGATTTCAAATTTTTTAAAACCATCAATTCACGAGAAAACCAAGGTGGCCTATCACACTTAAGTGGGTAAGCATTGGGAACACATTGATCAAAAAATGAATTGATAGATTTATAAAAATATGAGATACAAATATCCAAATCTGAACACCAATAAAAAGTAGACCAATCATGATTTAAAATCAAATTGTTAAGCTTAATGAAATTAGTCTTGCAAAAGCAGCGAGATTTTAATTTGAAAAGAGAATTTGCAGTTTGCACAAAAGTAGGCATTTTTAATGACAAATCTAATGTAAGTTGGTAAGGATCTTCAGGTAAAACTAAACGATAACTGCTAGAAATAGTGTTTTGCAACATTACATCAGATGAAAAGATAAGATCAAGCATTCTACCATTTAGGTTAGGAATATTATTAATTTGAAATAATGAAAGTTCAGAAAGTCCTATAAAAAATTTATAAAAGCTAGAGGGAACCAAGAAATCTGATTGAGAGGTCCATGCAACTTCTGGTAAATTAAAATCACCAAAAACTAAAAAACCTCTATCAGATAGCTTGGATGCAACAGACTGGATAGAGGAAAGATGTTCACGGTAGATGGAAACATCTGAAGAAGGGGGAATATAAGAACAAGTAATGTATATTGAAATTTGACACACTGACACTTTAACACAAATAAATTCTGGGCAAACAATTAACAGTTGTTCAACAGATAAATCAGACCTAGCAGCTATAAGCATGCCTCCACCAGTTCGCCCTAAACGGTAGCATCTGAGGGAAGTGTAGTTATCTGTAAAAATTGAGCTACTAAGTACATCTGGTTTCAACCAAGTTTCAGTAAATATTAAAATATGGTAATTAAAAGAGACACAATCAATAAACAATTTGGAGAGTTTAGTGTTTAGTCCTCTAACATTTTGATAAGCAATAAATAGAAAAGATGGATTTAGTTTTTTGATGTTCCACTCGAAGACGGGACACTGGAAACTACTGGCAAAGAAACTGAGGGACGAGTTTTTTGTTTAGGAGTATACTCTTTAACAATTAAATCAGGGTGCCAAAAATTTACACTATAGACTTTTTTAAAGCTGTCTGCAGGAATATTAATTTTGAACGATGCAATGTCTCGTGCATAGTTAAATTTAAATTTCTCAACAATAAGGTTCGTTATTGAGAATGAATGAATGCTTTCACATCTTCAATTGAAATATCGGGGGCCAAGCGAGAAACAAAAATAAATTTATTTGGCTTAACGGCGACAAGGGACTTAGTTATGTTTGGAGGCATAACTACAGAAGAGCTGCAACCAGTGTTATTTACTATACTCCTAGACACAGGCGAAGTAGGAGAAGTGACGACCACAATAGGTGGATCAATCAAACTAACCGTGGAGGCTTGAGGCAAAATAGGCGAGACAGCGAGAGGAGTGTTCGCATGAGATAACGGATTTAAAGGAGTTGATGGAAGAACTGACACCATCGGAGGGTCCTCTAGAGAATTAAGGTTATTCAGTTGGGATTCTAGTTCAATGAACTCCGAATGCAACTTAGAAAACGAAGCCCGCAAACGAGCAACGTTCAATTTGGTCTGCCTCAGGGTCTTACGTAGGTTAAGTTCACCTACGCGACAACCTTCACATGACCACTTAAGGCCAATTTTCCTATTAATAGCATCTTTTATGCGACCGGTAAGGCCAATGCACTTAACGTGAAAAACGTTATCGCAGAGCCCGCAATCAACAAAATCTGACTTAGAGTCAGCAGAGGATTTGCAGTTTCTAGCCGAGCACATCAAAATCTTCATAGAAGTGAATGTACCTCAAAAAACGTAGGGAACACCAAAAAAAATATTCAATTAGGAAAGAAATTTCAAAAATAAAAAAAAGTAAGAAAGCTACAGTCGAGTCTGCTCGACTGTAATATACCCGCTACCTAGCTGCTTGTACATAATTTATTTGCGGAACAAAAAAAGGCTACAATCATATTTTGACCGTAAAAGGCTATGGACTTATAATATTTATGCAAAGTCAAAATATAAAATAAAAAAAAAAAAAAAACATTTTTGCACACGTTTAATTTTTGATGCGGGCGGAACTCGAACCCGTAAATGCATAATAGTACTGTTCGTTTTGCAGTCCACAACTTAACCCACTTCACCACCGTACACGCACACACGATTCGGCACAATGCTGCAAACAGCGCTGCCGGCAGCAGTGGAAAAAGCTATGGAAAACGTTAAGCTGAATAACTTCTGTGGTTATTATCCGATTGTTACCAAATTTTCAGAGATCATTTGGCTAGCTATAGTTATCATGTAAACCGAAAATGAACAATATGGCATCAAAATTGCGCTTGTAATCAATGTTTTTTCGATTTACGGGGGCGGAAGGGGGCGTGGCCAAAATCCAAAATAAACTTGATCAGCGTGCAATAATAACACATATTGTCACCAAATTTAGTAGTCCTAGCTCTTATAATAGCTGAGATCTAGATTTTCACACGGACAGACAGACGGACGTGGCTATATCGACTCGGCTGTTGATCCTGAGCCAGAATATATATACTTTATGGGGTCGGAGGTGTATCCTTCTGCCTGTTACATACATTTTCGGTTTGAACAAAGTTATAATACCCTTCTACTATATGAGTAGCGGGTATAAAAATAACAAAAACTAAAACAACAAGTAAGAAAGCTACACTCGAGTGTGCTCGACTGTAATATACCCGCTACCCAGCTGCTTGTACATAATTTATTTGCGGAACAAAAAAACGGCTACAATCATATTTTGACCGTAAAAGGCTATGGACTTATAATATTTATGCAAAGTCAAAATATAAAATAAAAAAAAAAAACATTTTTGCACACATTTAATTTTTGATGCGGGCGGGAATCGAGCCCGTAAATGCATAATAGTACTGTTCGTTTTGCAGTCCACAACTTAACCCATTTCACCACCGTACACGCACACACGATTCGGCACAATGCTGCAAGGAGCGCTGCCGGCAGCGCTACTTACAGCTATGGAAAACGTTAAGCTGAATAACTTCTGTGTTTATTATCCGATTGTTACCAAATTTTCAGAGAACATCTGGTAATCTATAATTATCATGTAAACCGAAAATGAACTATATGGCATCAAAATTGCACTTGTTATCAATGTTTTTTCGATTTGCGGGGGCGGAAGGGGCGTGGCCAAAATCCAAAATAAACTTGATCAGCGTGCAATAATAACACATATTGTCACCAAGTAGCGCTGCCGGCAGCGCCACACCCCCTTCCACCTCTGTAAATCGAAAAAAAATTGATTACAAGCGCAATTTTGATGCCATATTGTTAATTTTCGGTTTACTATAGCCAGCCAGATTATCTCTGAAAATTTGGTAACAATCGGATAATAAACACAGAAGTTATTCAGCTTAACGTTTTCCGTAGCCGTAAGCAGCGCTGCCGGCAGTGCAAATTCTTTATTTGTACAGGAATACCTGTAAGAATGTAAGAATGCCTTACAATGCAAATTTTTGCAGTTGTTGGAAAACACCGTCAGTAGCTTAGTGGAAAAGCGATGAACTTCGGAACCGACAGGCTCGTGGTTCGGTTCCCAGTTCATGCCGCTTAAGCTATTTGCTTTTTTTTTTAAGAACTTATACTTTAATTTTTGAACATACATTAATTGGTGGTCGTGCATTTTATTTATAATTTTTTAATAGGTCACAATAAACTTAGTTAACAAGTGGGGAAGTGACAGTCTCTTAAATTAGCTGTGGGCGATTGTTAGAGCGCAGCTTTTTCTTATATTTTTTTATTTTTATTTTTTATTTAATTGTATGTTTAAGTTATGAGAATAAATAGCAACAACAACACGCATCATGCATTCAGACTTTGTTTTTGTTGTGCAAGAATTTCCGAACGGTCTCATAATGTAACTTTGGCAAAATTTGCGTAATGGCTTAATCACCGAATGGAGAAGTGGTGGTCCTATTGGGTAATGGGTCCAAGGTTCGATTCCGAACTTTTCTTATTTTTTCCAAATAAAAGTTTTTGCCTCCCTTTTTGAGCTGCCTTCATGAAACTTTGTATACATGTTTTTCATTGCTGCCCGAAGTAAATAATTTGGAACGACCCGGTACGGACCGATACATCGTATAGATGCCATAGAACCTATCGGTCGTTTTTTTAACAAAATTTTTCAAAAGTTAGAGTGCTCTAGAACACTCTCCATTCAAGTATATAAAGAGTTATTAAAAGGGCACATATCGTTTTTTACATGTACGTATGCGATTTATAGTCCTCAACAGGTAGAATTATAATTTTTACTGTTTAAGTGATAAATCTTGGATTTTTTTTGGTACCTGAATAAAAGTTATACGTTTTCGATACTTTTTACTCCTTTTGCCGGCAGCGCTGCTTGCAGCATTGTGCCGAATAGGGTGTGCGTGTACGGTGGTGAAATGGGTTAAGTTGTAGACTGCAAAACGAACAGAGGTATTATGCATTTACGGGTTCGAGTCCCACCCGCATCAATAATTAAATGTGTGCAAAAAAATATTTTTTTATTTTAGATTTTGATTTTGCATAAATATTGTAAGTCCATGGCCTTTTACGGTCAAAATATGATTGTAGCCGTTTTTTTGTTCCGCAAATAAATTATGTTCTTTATTGTTCCGCAAATAATTTTGATGTGTATACTACAGTCGAGCACACTCGAATGTAGCTTTCTTACTTGTTTTTTTTTTATTTTATATTTTGACTTTGCATAAATAATATAAGTCCATAGCCTTTTACGGTCAAAATATGATTGTAGCCGTTTTTTTGTTCCGCAAATAAATTATGTACAAGCAGCTGGGTAGCAGGTATATTACAGTCGAGCACACTCGACTGTAGCTTTCTTACTTGTTTTTAACAAAATTTATTAAAAGTTAGAGTGCTCTAGAACACTTTCCATTCAAGAATATAAAGAGGTATTAAAAGGGCACATATCGTTTTTTACATGCACGTATTCGATTTATAGTCTTCAACAGGTAGAATTATAATTTTTACTGTTTAACTGATAAATCTTAGATTTTTTTGGTACCTGAATAAAAGTTATAGGTTTTCAATACTTTTTACTCCTTTTGCCGGGAGCGCTGCTTGCAGCATTGTGCCGAATAGTGTGTGCGTGTATGGTGGTGAAATAGGTTATGTTGTGGACTGAATAACGAACAGAACTATTATGCATTTATGGGTTCGAGTCCCACATGCATCAAAAATTAAATGTGTGCAAACAATTATTTTTTTTATTTTAGATTTTGACTTTGCATTAATATTGTAAGTCCTTGGCCTTTTACGGTCAAAATATGATTGTGGCCGTTCTTTATTGTTCCGCAAATAATTTTGATGTACGAGCAGCTGGGTAGCGGGTATATTACAGTCGAGCACACTCGAATGTAGCTTTCTTACTTGTTTTATTTTAGATTTTGACTTTGCATAAATATTGTAAGTCCATGGCCTTTTACGGTCAAAATATGATTGTAGCCGTTCTTTATTGTTCCGCAAAATATTTGGATGTACGAGCAGCTGGGTAGCGGGTATATTACAGTCGAGCACACTCGAATGTACCTTTCTTACTTGTTATTCTTCGATATCGTCGTTATTTATTGATTGATTGAGCGTCAGCCTTGCTCTTTCAAGTCTTTACTCTTCACGTCTTAACTCTTCGCGTCGTCATCGAGAACTCCCCGCTCTTCTTCTTATACATTTACGGCGTTTCCAGTCCGTCGACTGTTGCTTAGGCCATCTGACTCGGCATTGCCAGATCATTTCCACAACTCGGCCATCCTAAACTGCATTTGCCTCAAATGCGTCGTCGTTCATGCTCATCCAGGGCTTCATATATTCAGCCCACGCGTCGTCTTCTTTGACCCATCGGTTAATTTTGCATCTTTAATTACGTCATAAGTGTTGTTCGTCTTTACATTGACGATTTTGTACGGGCTTAGGTATTTGCGCTTCAGCTTAAGTCCACCACCTAGTTGAGTACGCTTGATGGCAACTAACTCTCCTAGCTTGTATGTGTTGGCCGTCTTGCAATTATAGTAATGTTTATTTTCATTCTGCAGTTTGATAATTTCTCGTTTTGCTTATCGTCGGATTTTTTCTCGGTTGTCGTCAAAAATGTGGATCATCTCGTCGTTTATAATTCTTTGTATATCCTCATCAGTTTTTGTCCACATCTTGATACCAATAAGGAGATCAAACGGCGTCTTTTGGGTACTTCGACAAAATGTTGAATTTATATTTTGCTGAACCTTATCAACAAACTTGTACCATTTACAGAGGTCGTCTATAGCAAGTTTAGCTAAAACAGGTTCAATGATTGCATTGAGTCTCTCCACTTGTCCGTTAACACGTGGTAATCCTGTTGTGACTACGTGATGTTTGATTCCTTTATCTTCGCAGTATTGCCTAAACTCTTCTGAAGTGAAAGCAGCTCCTCGGTCGGAAATTAATAGCGTTGGATTCCCATAGGTCATACTCTACGTTCTAAGAGTCGTCGTAACTTCAATCGCTGCCGTCGTCTTTGTATCATCTATTATGGCAAGTACGTGAAAGAAAGAAAGAAAGTCTATATGATACGTCTGAAGTAGCTGCTCGTTTTTCGGAATTGGATTGAGTTTACCTTCCTTCTTGGCTTGTTTCCTATTAGACACAATACAGGGTACACAGTGACTAATATGCATTTGTATTTTTTCGTCAAGTCTGGGAATATAAAAGTCTTTAGTTAACACCTCTTTTGTTTTTTTAACGGAAAAATGTCCTCATTCATGCGCTTGCTTTATGATTTCGTTTTGCATTTCAAGAGGCACTACAATTAGCTCGTCGTTTTTGACCACTTTGTGCAAAATACCGAATTTCATTAAATATCGTCGTATTTCATTAAATGTCGTCCTTTATAATCATGATCGGGTGCCGGCTTAAAGCATCGACGTGTCTTTTGTCCAACGTTTTTGCAAAGGCGTTACAATCTGTTATAAGTTTGAAACGAATACCTAGAAGATAATCATGAAATCTGCTTAGTGCTTCTAAAACTGCAATCTAAATAGCTTTCTATCAGCTTCGAACGTTTTCTTGCTCATAAAATATACAGGGTGGAACAGGTCATCGTCAGGTGATTTATGTAAAAGGACCGCTCCATATCCTTCCACCGAAGCATCTGTATTCAATTCTGTCTCGTGTTGTTGGTGGTAAATCTTTAATACTGGCTTCTTTGTTATAATATCTTTTAACTTTTTGATTGCAAATAAAGCTTTTTCATTCATCTTAAACTTTGCATCTTGCTTTTGTAAGATCGTTAAGAGGCTTCGCAATATTTGCAAATCCTAGTATAAATCTTTAGAAATAACTAGAAAGACCTAGAAAACTCAAGAATTCTTTATTATTTCGTTGTTGAATGAAATTAGAAACAGCTTTCGTTTTTTCGTCAGAAAGACTTATTTTTTGGTTTTCGATTATAAAGCCAACAAATTCTATTCTACTCTTTAGGAAATGATTCTTTTTTATGTTTCGCATCAGACCATATTCTGCACATATTTGAATAACTACTTCCAGGTTTTTAAACGAAGACGAAGCTTCGTCGCTTTCGCTGGTATATTGACATCATCAATATAAGGTAAAGCTATACTTCGACTTGTCAGATCTCTAAATACTGCATTAACGTGTCGTTGGAAAACGCTCGGAGAGTTGGATAAACCAAACGGAACTCTCTTGAACTCAAACTGACCATTATGAGTTACAAATGAAGTGAACTTACGACTGTTCTTTTCTACGTCAACATGAAAAAATCCGTTTTTGAGATATAAATTTTAGCTTCTTGTAGTCGATCCAGCTGATCTTCGATAAGCGGCAAAGGGAAATGGTCTCGTATAATCTGTTTATTAATGTGTCTGTAATCTATGCAGAGTCGTGGTGATCCATCGCGTTTTCGCACCAATACAACTGGGCTGCTGTATTCTGATTCCGATGTCTGAATAATGTCGTCTCTGAGCCATTCTTTAATCTGGTTATCCATAATGCGTCTCTCGGAGTAGGGCAATCGATGAGGTCGTGAAAATATCGGCGTGTCTTCGTTTAATGTTATGCGATAACGATTTTACTTTTTATTTGTGAACTTGCCCTTTCATCGATATTTAGTTCAATCTCTTCACTAGTGTCTATTTTCATTAGAAAATTTTCTTCTTCAATTTCGTTTTTAATATTTTTAATCGTTATTCCATTACGCGTTATTTTGATTTCTGCTTGTTTGCAAAACTGAGAATTAAATCAACGTCTAAAAGCTCTGTGCTTACTATCAAAAAATTAACTAAAAGGTTTCACTCTGTCTTTGTTATTCTTATTTCCGAATCCAATAAGATATACATGAGTTTCGGTAAGTTTAGCATTTAAGCTTTTATAGGTTTCCACCGTCATTATATTATGTTTACTTCCCGTATCAATCAGCGCTTTAAATTCATTTTCTTTAATTTTCACAGTCATACACATCATTGAGTCATCAGCTATCTTACGCATATTTGCAACCTTTGAACTGTTTTTTGAACTTTGACATTCTTTAGAAATGTGCCCGAAATTGTTGCACTTGAAACGTTTTTTCCCTATAAGTTCATTGGCGCAGTTATTAGATGTGTGTCCTTTCTCACCATAATTAAAACATTTTACTTCATGACCATTTTTACTTATTGTATTTTCTTTTTCATTGTCAATTTTATTTTTATCATAACGGCGGTTAGACTGATATTTTTATACAAGTTACTCATAGAGTAGTAGGGTATTATAACTTTGTTCAAACCGAAAATGTATGTAACAGGCAGAAGGAGACACCTCCGACCCCATAAAGTATATATATTCTGGCTCAGGATCAACAGCCGAGTCGATATAGCCATGTCCGTCTGTCCGTCTGTCTGTCTGTCCGTCTGTCTGTCCGTGTGAAAATCTAGATCTCAGCTATTATAAGAGCTAGGACAACCAAATTTGGTGACAATATGTGTTATTATTGCACGCTGATCAAGTTTATTTTGGATTTTGGCCACGCCCCCTTCCGCCCCCGTAAATCGAAAAAACATTGATTACAAGCGCAATTTTGATGCCATATTGTTCATTTTACATGGTTTACATGATAACTATAGCTAGCCAGATGATCTCTGAAAATTTGGTAACAATCGGATAATAAACACAGAAGTTATTCAGCTTAACGTTTTCCATAGCTGTAAGCAGCGCTGCCGTTAGCAGTGTGGACTGCAAAACGAACAGTACTGTTATGCATTTACGGGTTCGAGTCCCGCCCGCATCAAAAATTAAATGTGTGCAAAAATGTTTTTTTTTTATTTTAGGTTTTGACTTTGCATAGATATTATGAGTCCATAGCCTTTTACGGTAAAAATTTGATTGTAGCCGTTTTTTTGTTCCGCAAATAAATGATGTACGAGTAGCTGGGTAGCGGGTATATTACAGTCGAGCACACTCGACTGTAGCTTTCTTACTAGTTTAATAAAGTATTCATTTATTTCGTCATATTCGAATCCTTCAAACTCGATTACGATTTTGCCTATTACCATTTTTTTCAAATATAAATTTATGAAGAAGTTCAATATGCTCCTTTCGTTCTTTCCTCAGCATCTGTTTAATTACGTCGTATTTTGCTAGTCGCAACATTTTTCGGCTTTCTTATTTCGCGCGCTGCGCCACAATGTACATGAGTTTTTTGCTTCTCTTTAACAAACGCAATATGATGAAATTATTCTTTAAATTGACGCTTGTTTTACAATTTATATTTTTATTACACCGATTTAGAATTATTGTTTTTCTTTACGTTGAGTCTTAATTATTGAGTCTTTTAGGTTGAGCCCCCAATTATGTGGGACTAGGGTTAAGTTAAGTCCCAGTTGTAAGATACACGATGGTTATTAATATTAAATTAAACAGTTTTATTTGTAATACTTCAATGTATGTTTCTTATAATTATGTATTTAAAGTAATTGTAGTTAATCTTTTTATACCATTCGACCATTGAAAATGGTTAAAAATGGTATTCTAAGTTTGTGCAAATGTATGTAACAGGCAGAAGGTTGCGTGGCAGACTCCTCAAAGTATATATATTCTGACTCAGGATCACTAGCTGAGTCGATTGAGCCATGTCCGTCTGTCTGTCCATCTGTCCGTTTCGATCTCAGCTATTACAAAAGCTAGAGACACCATATTTCCCATGAAGATTCCTGTATACCATAGGTAGTTCAAGTTTATTTTCAATTTTTGATCCCATGCCGACCGCCCACGCAAATCGATAATTTTCGATTATCAGAAGAAGTGTTAAAGTTACAGTTTTTTGCTTTGGTATAAACATAATTAATTGCAATATAAATCTCTTTCTCAAAATTCAATCCAATCGGACAATAAACACAGAAGTTATCCATGTTTCCGTTTTCCGTACTTTCACTGCTTGCGCCTGTGCTGCGCGTCGTGACGTCATCGTCACGATGCTTCTTTTCAGCCATAGCGTGTGTAAAGCTATGCCGTTTTCACATGTAAATGGCGCTATTCAAAAATAGATCTAATTTAAACAATAGGTTGCGGATAAACTTATGCAGCGTTTTTTTGATGGAATGTGTGATAATTTGTTTCAAAACTGGGCGAATGGTATCTTACTATCTAATTGGAGTCTGCGAAACTATTTAAAGAAAACACGTCTACTCTCGATGAACATAACAATAGGAATGAATTTTAATTGGCATATGTAAATGCTTCATTATATGTATGTATGCTGTTCGCGGACTGCTCTTATATATATATGTATATGTATGTGTATATGTTTGTGTGTGTGTGTATGTTTGTGTAACGTTGCTGTTCTGCTCCGTGTTTCCACGAAAGAAGGCTTTTCTGTGACGTTGAATGTCGATCTCATTGTAATCAGTGTTGCTGCTGTCCAGAGTGCAATGGGGTACACCCGAAGAGGTAACTCCTCCCCTCCTAGAATAAAGTGACAGCCAGCGAGATGAAACGCATGGCGGAACGAATTGCGGTGTAGCTAGTGTACTTATAATTTGGTGTTCGTACTAAGAATAAATATTATTATTAACATTAGTATAGTAGTCCTTATATACTAGTCCTTATATATATAAAAGTAATATACTCGTGTTGTGTGTTCTGTTTTCGTGTAATTTTTGGAAATTGAGAACAATAAGTGTGTGACTTATAGCTATTTGTTCATGTTCATTTGTTTGTACTTATTATAATCTTTTTGTTTCGACTTACTAAACTGTTTGCCTATCTCTAATTTTCCTTTTTTTTTCTTTATGGACTTTTTGTCCTTTCTCTGATTCAAAAGTTATTCCGGGATCTGCTCTAACTGTGTTTTGAAAATCTTGGTGTTATCTTATTTCTTCGGTTCTCTTTTCTATATACTATGTCTTCTGCTGTAAACGGTATTGCGTCTGTTCTTGTTCCATTTAGTTTCTGTGTTCTTTCTTTTGCCTTTGCTGTCATTTCTGTCTGTACTTGGGGTTATAATTTTGTTTTAAATTCGTTAAGTTTTTGTAAATAGTCATGTTTGTCTGAATATTCGATCATTCTATTAAAAATGTGTCTTTCCTGTGAATAATTCATATGGCGTTAATTTTGTCGCGGAATGTATGGTATTGTTGTATGTTTTTAACGTTTCTGCCATAATTTCGTCATGTTCGCATTCTAACTTCTGGTCTTTCCTGACTTTGTAAATAATCCTATAGGTTTCTGTAAGCGTTGAGTGTAACCGTTCTACTGTTGAATTGCTACTCGATTGTTGGAATGATGTGAAATGTAAGTCAATGCTGAATTGCTTACAGAAGTCTTTAAAGAGAATAGAGTTAAACTCCGCACCTTGGTCGCAGATGTGTGGGTGTTCCGAAATTACAAATAAAAGTTTTAATGTATTTTGTGATATTAATCGAATCCCTACTTGAAATGGTATATGCGGCAGCAAATTTGGAAAATTTGTCTATTATCGTTAGCATGGTTTTATTATTGATGAAATACAGATCGATGTGAACAATATCTAACGGAAGTGCTGGGATTTCTGGTAACTGAAATTTCAATTTTTGTGGGTTATATATATTCATTATATATTTCATTGTGTGACATATGTCGCAATCATTAATTATTCTGGATATAGTCTGTTTCATGCATGGGAAGTAATAGTGTCTTTTCAAATGTAGCGTCGTTTCGTCTATTCCCCTGTGATTGTTATTCCTATGGTCTTGGATTATTAACGTTTCTTGGTCTCTCTGTTCGTAAATTTCATTTAGTAATATAGTTGTTTTTATGATTGTGTATTTTTGTTCCGAAAAATAAGTTTTGTACGCTTCTTGTATTCTCTTAAAAATGTCGTTAATTGCCATAACCGCTGTAGTTTGTCCAGGTTTCAAGATTTCTTTTAAAATCCTAATAATTTTGTCCGCAGTAAATTCTTTGTCTGTAAACGTTGTCCGAGTTTTTGACTTAAATGGGGTCTCTACCGTTCTATTTGTTCTTCCTCCTACCTTCAAGTAGAGTTTTAAAATCATTTATAGGTTTTTCCGTGGATTGTATGTCGCTTGTGTCCTCTGCACTTTGTGCTGTTTCTCCATTTGTTGCTGTTGTCGATTCTGTATCTGCCATGAATATTTGCGGTTGCATTCTACTTAATGCGTCAGCATTCTTGTTAAGCTTTCCTTTTTTATATACGATGTCGTACTCATACTCGGCTAACTGTAATCGCCATCTTATTAATTTTGGGTTATTTTTGCTGTTGTTAATGTAGATGAGTGTCTGATGATCTGTGTATACCGTAAACCTTGTCCCGTATAAATATTGCCTAAAGTGTTTGACTGCCCATACTATTGCTAGCATTTCCTTTTCAGACGCTGAATAGTTAGTTTCCGTATCGTTCAATGTTCTACTAGCGTAAGCTACTGGTCTGTCCTTCCCCACATGCCCTTGTGATAATACTGCACCTAGTGCATAATTGCTTGCATCTGTAGTTAGAATAAATGGTTGTTCGTAATTCGGATATGTTAAGATTGGGTTGGAAAGTAATGTTTTTGCATGTTCGAATGCGTTTTTATAGTCTTCCGATATCTCGACGGTTTTCTTTCCTTTTAGTTGCTTCGTCAGTGGTTTTGTTATTTTAGCTAAATCCTTAATAAATTTTCTATAGTAGCTTAGGAGTCCGATAAAAGATTTTATGTGTGTTCTTGTCGTGGGTAATGGGAATTTCTGTACAGCTTCTATCTTTTTGGGGTTCGGTTTTATGCCTTCTGGAGTAACGATATATCCCAAAAAGTCTATCTCTTTTCTTAAGAACTCTGACTTGTCTTGCTGCATTTTTAAATTAGACATTTTGAGTTTTTTGAATACAATCTTCAGATCTTGAATGTGTTGTTGGAGTGACGCCGAGTATATTATGATGTCGTCCATATACACTAAACAATATTTTCCTACTATATCTCCTAACAAGTTGTTAATGAACCTTTGGAATGTTGCGGGGGCATTTGTCAATCCAATTGGCATTCTCAAGAATTCAAAATGCCCTCCTACTGTCGTGAAAGCTGTTTTCTCTGTCTTTTGGGTTCATTTCGATTTGATGGTACCCGCTTTTTAAGTCCAACGTAGAGAAATACTTTGCTTTTCCAAGTGAATCCAGTACTTCGTTAATTAATGGTAATGGGTATTTGTCCTTAATTGTTTTTTCATTAAATTTTCTGAAATCTACGACTAACCTCCATTTTCTTTGTCCAGAGGCGTCGCTTTTCTTGGGTACCAACTAAACAGGTGGACTCCGTGGTGAGCGACTATTTTTGATTATACCTTAATCTAATAATTCGGAAACTTGCTTCTTGATCTCTACGTTTTCCTTAATAGAGTACCTAAATGGTCTTACGAATATGGGTTGTTCGTCTGATAGTCTAATATCATGCTTTGTTCCTTTTGTAACTGGCAATTAGTTCCCGTCGTTATAAAATAGGGTTCTATATATTGTTTACAAAGTTCTAAAATTTTAGCTTATTCTTCTTTGTTAAGGTGTTCTGTTCTTATGTTGAGACTAACTTTATTGTCGTTCTTTTCACTATTTGTATGTTTTGCCGTGTCTATTTCTGTAAAACTCTCTACATTATATCACTTTGTCTTGATCGGTTTCGTTTATTATTTCTACTTTGGCTGTGTAATTATTTGATCTGTAAATGCCCTCGTTAAAATATATATATTCCCTCTTGTATTACTATTTCGTTTATATATATTTTTCCTTCCCTTTTTGTTACTGGTATTTCTACTAAAGCTCTTGTCTTTGCATATAGTTTTATTGGGGATTCTGATCTCATTTCTCTTTGAAGTATCTCGATTTTTGTATTGCGGGTTACTAAGATTAGATTTTTATACCCGCTACTCATAGAGTAGAAGGGTATTATAACTTTGTTTAAACCGAAAATGTATGTAACAGGCAGAAGGAGACACCTCCGACCCCATAAAGTATATATATTCTGGCTCAGGATCAACAGCCGAGTCGATATAGTCATGTCCGTCTGTCCGTCTGTCTGTCTGTCCGTCTGTCTGTCCGTGTGAAAATCTAAATCTCAGCTATTAAAAGAGCTAGAACTACCAAATTTGGTGACAGTATGTGTTATTATTGCACGCTGATCAAGTTTATTTTCGATTTTGGCCACGCCCCCTTCCGCCCCTGTAAATCGAAAAATCATTAATTACAAGTGCAATTTTGAAGCCATATTGTTAATATTCGGTTAACATGATAACTATAGCTAGCTAGATGATCTCTAAAAA